>CM060676.1:40713917-41313917 GCA_030686995.1 Artemisia argyi | reverse complement strand
ACAATTAAAACCAGTACCGGAGACATACCATTCTCTCTTGTCTATGGAACAGAAGCCGTCATACCAGCCGAAATTGGAATGCCAACTATCCGTACAGCGGAAATAAACGTCACAACAAATGACGATGAGCGGCGCATAGACTTGGACCTGCTAGAAGAAAGGCGTGAACGCGCAGCTATACGTGAAGCAAAGGCTAAAGCAAATATGAAGAAGTATTATGATGCAAAAGTCAAACATACTTCTTTCAGGCTATGAGACTTTGTATACCGCGCCAATGATGCAAGCCACGCAGAAGATACAGGCAAGCTTGGACCCAAATGGGAAGGACCCTATGAGGTCACAGATGCACTAGGCAATGGTGCGTACAAGTTATGCAACATGGAAGGCCAAGAGCTGGCACGCACTTGGAATATCTGCAATCTCAAAAGATGCTATCTTTAGGAAAGGCTACGGCCCACACGCAGACAACCTCGCACTTTAATACGTGCCCAATAAATGTCTGTATTTGAATTTTCTTTTCTTTTTAGGAATTGTCTTTTATCTTAAAAAACTTGCAAGAATCAATAAAATGTTGTGGTTTCTAGCTAACTCCATAACACATTTAACTTTATTGCTTACATTTTCTTATGTCTCAATATCGTTATTTTATTTTGCCTACATGGCGTGCATGCACTTTTTAAGACCTACGATGGCAGAAAGGATGAGTAAACCTACTAACTAACTCGTTGAGTAAGAGGGTTGCAAACCCATCAACACTGGATCACGCATCCTTGCTAAGCGCCTTACTTTCAAAACGTTGAAGTAAGTTTAAATGCGCATTCTACGAAGGATGCGCAATATCACATACACTGTACATGCTTAACAATTTACGAGCCAAAACTCTTGGTCGTTTTATAAAGTCTTTGCAAAATAACGCAATTCTATCTTCACACTTGTAATTTTTTAAGTTAAAATACTTAATATAAGTCATTTTAAGTATGTCATGGTTTCAATTTGACTCTTGGATGATCTTTTACACAAAAGAAAAACAATCTAAGTACAAATAACAAGGCGTACGGAAAATGATATAAATTATTATTCATAAGAACCACGAGTTTATACAAGTCATAATTACAAAGACGCCTAGATGCTATGTGCATGCCTATGGCTCGAGCTACTAGCCGTAGACGCTAACTCCCCAGCCTCACTCAGCCTTTTTAAAAGGCTGCTATCCTCCTGAGACACCGTTGGCACACTAACGGGAATCACATCAGACCTGGGGAGATGAGCTGCGCCAACACCGCAAAGAATGGCCTTCCCCTTCATGCCCTTCTTATGGGCAGCCCTTGTCTCATGCGCCTCTAAGCATTTCTTCAAGGAAATCTCCTTCTCAAGGGTGAAGGGATTGAGCATATGATGGGGACGGGTGAAGACAGGCACCTTCAACTGCGATTCATCTAACTTCAAGAAGAAGTCAGGGTGCGCCTCCGCATCCTCAGCTATGTGTCGGGCCAAAGTCAAGCCCTGCATGATCACACTTATAGGATAATCCTGATCACGCTCCAAGCGGGCAATATGAGGAAAGTAGAAAACCTTCATCCTCTCCATGGCCTCCACCAGCTCATCAAAAGCATCTGCCCTATACCCAGGAACTTCTGCAAGCGGCACAGTCAACATCTTGTTCTCATAAAGCTCCTCCACAGCCTGGGCCTTGCCACGTGCTATGGCGCAATCCATGACCTTCCCAAAGGCCTCTAAAACCTCCTGGGACTCTAACGTGCCCATGGCAGCCAAGGGCAGACCATGGCTGATCAACCACCTGCACATACAATAACGCACGCGTTAGAGGATAAAGAATATTAAGGCACATAGTGGTAAACAAAAAGTTCATAAAGCAGATACATACTTGATACGTGGGAATTGCACCAGGCTTTACCTCTCAAGGGATCTTGAGAAGCTTACAACCCCCACCAGGCAGTGTACCTGATCGTTGTAGTATAGTATAGTGACAAGTACCGGGGGATTGATCGTTCAACTAGGAATAGTGTCGCTAGGATTAGAAAACCTAAATACTAGTTCTAAAGATGAGGGATGATTATTTTTGTATTTTTATATTTTTTAGAAAGCAAGTAAAAATCTCGGGTTTGAAGGATTTGGGCGGAATTAGTTGCTAGTCAACTAACCCAATACTAAAGATGCAATCAAAATAAAATGCTAAAAATGAAAATAAACTAAATTATCTAAGGTTGTGAGCAATAAGTGGAGAAGTTGTGTTTACTTAGATTTCACTACTCCCTGGATATCTTTTACACGTTAATTACTTGTTATAGTTGCGTGGATGATGGATTGTATTCCTTAATACCATTCATGGGGTGGCGCACTTAATTCCACAATCCTATGAGTGCCTACTTCACTCCTATGTCGAGCCGGCTAAGAAGCTCCTAACATGGGATCATTAGAATTTACTCATGCATTAAATACAACCAATAAAACCTAGTGCACGTCAGTTCATGTTTCTTAAGACGTTCAAGCATGTTACCAATTGGAGATCTGCCAGTTTTCTTAAGCCTAACATCAAAATCATTCATCCAATACAACCATAAACAAGTAATCAACACATAATTAACATCTAGGTTTCATTAGATCCAAGCAAACACAAGATAGATCTAGCCTAGCATGATAGAATTAAGACAAGAACAAGATATAGACAACCAACACATAGACATATTGATTGAATTAAAGGAATACTTATCTCAATTACACATGAAAGGGTTCAAGGGCTGAGAACCCTTGAAAAACCTGTAAAATTCGTACCAAGTTCGGACTTAGGGTTTCTCCAAAACTTCTCCCTTTTTAATGTGAAAATTAGAAAACTATATATAGGAAATAGGGTCTGACGGCGTCAAGAACAAATTTGTGACGCCGTCATCTCGCTGCCAAAATACTCCTCGGACTGCCTTGATCTACTTTTGACGCCATCATGTGTTATGTATTTCCAGGCCGTCATGCATTTTCCTCTTGACGCCCTACCATGTGACGCCGTCAAATCTGTACTGGATCGTCATGGAAATTACTCTTGACGCCGTCAAGATTTTATTCTTGACGCCGTCACCTACTGTTCCCAGCAAGGAAAATTAAGACTTTGGCGTTTTCTTCACTTTTATGCTCCAAAAACATCCGAATTGCTTCCTTTTCCAGATTTCTCTCCCAAAGTACCTAAAATCACAAAAGGAACGATTTAGGGCAATATTTGATCAAATAAATTCAATTCCGGGCTTAAATGACCCCCTAAAAGTGGTTCATTTTTCGCCTCATCATATAACCTTACACTTGAGATTTGCTTGTCCTTAAGCAAATGCGCTTTTATTCTACTCAAAATACAAGTTAGGGGTCATTTAACACTAATATAAAAGTAATTACAACAAATAATCGTTCCACTAAAGACCAAAGACAAGCACGGAGGTCATACACTAGCACCTCACAAATAGTGTTTAGATACTCACATCTCTCGGGTGTAATAAAGTATAAATTACAATATGGAAACGGAAGATATCTCTCACTACCTGTCATAGCAAAATAGATTACCATTGGCTTGGGAAAGGATCAAACCTCCACCACATGGCGTAAGCACCTAGGATAAACTATCAAAGAGATCTTTTAAAGGGTTGTAACGTTAGGTGTAGGGATATGAAATACACGGTTTTGTTGGATGTAGGCAGTCTTTACTGGTGGCGAGTTAACAATCTTGGTTAATTACATGTACAATATGGCGTTGCTAAGCCAAGACTAGACTCGACTTAAGCTAATAAATGAAAAATAACAAAAACGTAAAATGAACATAGAATGAAAATGGGATGGTAGAACGTATGTTTTTTCTCTTTTCTTTTTCTATTTTTTTCTTTTTCTTGATTTTTCGATTTTTTTTTTTTTTTTTTTTTTTTTTTTTTTTTTGCATACACTCTTACCCTACCATCCAAAATAATACATCATAGGGAATGAACATTCCCCATACACTTGAATTTTTACATACTTTACAATGAACTAAACTAATTACTCGAATTAAGAAAATCAAAACACTTGGAGTACTTTTAAGATTAACGTACATATGGGGGTAATAAATGATGTTCTTCCCCATTACTCCATAAATAAGTACTTTACCCATGAGTCCCAATCGTCCCAAAACAATATGTACAAGGATATGACTCGACTTAGCAACCATGTAATCAATTAGAAAGTTAACTTAGGGTTTAACAAATAACAATAATGCACTAAAAATGAGCGCATACACGGAAGGCTAAGGCGATTTGGTTGTACATTTAAGTGGGGTGTAACAAATTCTTCCTTTAAGTAAAATGCTTAAAGTTAGAAACGAAAAGATAGGCTTGGAGGGGTGTACTAGGGGTTTCGTGTACTAAAAATGAGTACAACGCTAAGGGTGTGGGAAAAATTAGTTGACTTAACTAGCCAAGTAATATGACTTAAATGGTCAAGTAATTATAATACGGGTTTAACACAAGGGTGATCCTAATGCCTCTTATCATGTAGTAAATCCTACTACACGAATGTAGTCTCACTAGCGGTCTCGGGATGCATCACTAACGCAAGTTCTAGAATCTAAATGCTACCGGTACACTCATAAGCACTAATAGTAAATGCTTTTCTTATCAAATCTAAAGGCGAACCTCACATATTTGGGTAAATTTTTTTTCTGAATATACGGTTATGTGCTAGTCATACAATCTCCTATCCATGAGACGCTTGCTATGGCTAAAGTTTCACTCCTAAATGTTGTAAAAAATTTTAAATTTGGCGCTAAAATTGAACTAACAAGTATTTCTTATAGTTTTATTACACATCTACTATCAAACAAACAAACTCAAGCGAAAGTGTATATGTAAGGTATCATCACTTTACCCCTCCCCTTACACTTAAGATGAACATTGTCCCCAATGTTCAAGTAAAGAATGTAAAAGTGAAAAAGTAAAAAGAATGAAATCAAATACTCCCCTGATTCGCTCGGTATGGATAATAAGGTGGCCAGGTTAAATCTTCCTCCAAGAAAATGAACAATCAAAGCTTCCCTTCCAGAATATAAATCATCTTCTTGTCATACATAACCTGTGAATCCTGAGAAAATAGACAAGACAACCGCGCATAAAATCGGCGGCAACCTATATAAGTTACTAAATCCTAGAAAACAAGATAAGATATAATGCTTGTGGAATGAAGTTTGCAGATCTCCTGGAGATTATAAAACTAAAGAATTAACAAAAACTTTAAGACTCCGGTATAAACAAAACTTAGCAAAATTTCCAGAATTTTACACATGACGCCGTCAAGAGTAAACTCATGATGCCGTCAGAAGTGACCTGCAGAAATCTTTACATTAAGTTTCCGGAAAATTTCTGGAAAAACTTGGTCCTACTTCCTGGAAAATCCTGCAAAACTTCATTATGACTCGATACAAGCATTTGACTCTAACAAATACGAATATACATGTTCATTTAATATTGTGGAGAATCATGATCGGTTTATTTCTTAAAAACATATTTGGGGTTTCCCCTTACACTTATCTTTTGCAAAAATACTTTTAGGTGGAGTTAAGACTAGGCCAAAACAACAAAGTAAAATATTTCCACTATTTAATTGAGAAACATGATCAACCAACAATTAAAAATAAAGCATGCATACGGAAGCGAATAACAAACAAACAAAATAAAATCACACAAAACATGGGTTGCCTCCCAAGAAGCGCTTTTCTTTATTTACGAGTCTTGTAGCTAGACTCAAGGTCATGGGTTACTACGTGATACGGGTGAGTTCCTCATTGAGGACATCCTTGGGATCAAACTTAGGTTTCAACTTCCTATCGGTTTCCTT
The DNA here is from genome assembly GCA_030686995.1 of Artemisia argyi. Taxonomy (NCBI): domain Eukaryota; kingdom Viridiplantae; phylum Streptophyta; class Magnoliopsida; order Asterales; family Asteraceae; genus Artemisia; species Artemisia argyi. The sequence continues at coordinate 41,308,058 of CM060676.1, read as the reverse complement.
AGTATGGTATGACCTTTCAAACTTTTCTCCATCCGGATCATACAAAGTCATCCTCATATGCCATGATCCGTCACCTTCTTTAGGTGGCTTGTCCCACCTCCATTTACACTTGTCTCCCTCTCTTTTCCACTTATTCATCTCAATATTAATAGGCATTACGCTCAAGAACTCAATCATCTTCCTAAAGACTAAGGGGTCCTCAAAGGGATCTAGCTCTTCATCTCTAGCAATGAGTTGTTCCACCGAATGTGTTTTCTCAATGAAACCTTTTTCTAGATAAAACGGGCATTGAGGTCCTATAAAGTTCCTTTCTATCCAAGGTCCATATCTAGACGGTCTCCTATTCATCTCTACCCAATGCGGTGTCGGTTCATCATCACAATCATAACTATGCTTCCTTACATCATACACCGACCAGGTATCGCCTTCTCCTACCGCTATCTTAGACTCCTTACAATCTATCATGGCGCTAGCGGTTGCTAAAAATCCTCTTCCTACCAATAATGGGCATGTAGTGTCACTAACCATGTCTAGGACGTGAAAATCCGCTAATATAGTTAACCTTCCTCCGTGAACAACTACATCCTTAATCATTCCAACTGGGTGGGCAATACTCCCATCCGCTAGCCCTATCAATACCTCCGTTTCCTCTAACTTTCCTAGCTTAAGAGCGGTGAATAAGGATAAGGGAATCAAGTTGAGGCTTGACCCTAAATTAGCTAGTGTGTCGAAAGCTTCGGATCTTCCTATCTTACAAGGCAAAACAAATATACCCGGATCATCAAGCTTTTTAGGCAACTTGTTTTAAACAAAGGCGGTCCCATTTTTACCTAGTTTAAACTTCTCATATTTTTCTAGGAGGGCACTATAGTAAGGAGCACGCGCTAAGACATCAATGACGGGGCGTTCAAGGTGAAGTTCCTTGAATTCATCGTCAAGGTCTTGCGTAAGAGGTGTTTCAACTATACTTTTGACCGGTTCGGGTGTTTTACTTGATTGGTCCTTTTGAAGAATTTGGTTTTGTTTGAAACACGTGCTCGTTGATTTAACCGAGTAGTATTGTGGACACGAAGTGGGAGACGAAACTGAAGATATGGAATTAACGTTTAGTTTCGGATTCTTGACCGTGTCGCTTGGGAGTGCTCCCATTTCTCGGTCATTGAGAACTTTCAACAATGCGTCAATTTTGGTGGTCATCTCGCTTTGCTTTTGTTTGAAATCGGCTTCAAACTTAGATATGCGAGCTTCTTGAGATGCCATGAATTTTGACATCAATCCTTCAAGATTGTTGGTATTACCATAGTTGTTAGAAGGATTTGTTGAAAGTACGGTTGGAGGGTGGACCGTTTAGTTGGTAACGATTAGGCGGATTGGAAGAATTGGCTTGATTTTGTTTCCACCTAAGGTTTGGGTGATTTTTCCAAGAGGGGTTGTATGAATCACCGTAAGGGTTTGGCTCGGGCTTGAAGGTGTACCACTTATCTCCCGCTTCGTCGGTACGCGTAGATGCGTAGTCCACAAAAGCTATTCCGGGGAGTTCCACACAATCACGAGTGTCGTGGGGACCACTACATAATTCGCATGAAGAAGTGATTTTGTTCACTTGGCTTGAAGGCTTAGGAGCTTCGTAAGATTTCATGAGAAACTTGACTTGGTCCTCAAGTTCCATGATCCTACAGTCGGGGGTGCTAGAATTGTTCGAAGGCAAAGATATTGCCTTGACCGTTTTGTTCAAATCACGGGGATCATTCCAACTTTCGTTGTCATAGAGAGCAAGATCTTCTATGAGTTCCCATGATTGTTCCGCACTTAGATCACATAGCTTACCACCGGCCGATTGGTCAATGGCTCGCCTCGTGGAGAGATCGATATGGTCATAAAAGATTTGGACTTGGAGCCAAAGATCTATGCCATGATGAGGGACTTTTTGGAGTAAGTCCTTGTAACGAGTGCATGCTTCATAAAGAGATTCATTTTGACGTTGTTGGAACATCAAGATGTCATTTCTAAGCTTAGTAGTTCTCCCCGGTGGGAAAAATTGAGCAAGGAAACGAGTGGTGAGATCATCCCATGTGGTGATGGATCCCGCGGGTAAACGCTTAAGCCATTTACTAGCTTGATCCCGTAGAGAGAATTGGAATAGGCGTAATCAGGTCGTCTCTCTAGTTTCAACACCTAGGTCTATGGAATCTACGATTTTTAGGAAGTCCTTAAGATGTTGGTTTGGATCTTCGGAACGAAGTCCATGGAATGCACATCCGCTTTGCACCAACCGGATGGTGTCGGATCGCAAGGGAGTAACATTGGCTCCGGTGAGCTCAATGGTGTTTCGGTAGCCTTGGTGGCTAGGTCGGGAATATTCTCCTAAGGTTCGGGGCCTAAGGGGTTCTAGTGGTGGGTTTTGTTGTGGTAGGATGACGGGTTCAAGGATGTTCCCATCGTCCATGATGTCGGGTGGTGAAAAGTTACGAACAAAAACACAAAGAAATAAGATAGACTAAAGAAACCTAAAAATAAAAATAAAATCTTACTAGAAAGGAATCTAGCAAGTAGACCTAATAAAAAGAGATTCTAACCTAGACAATAACTATTCCACGGGCTGCGGGGCCAAAAACTTGATACGTGGGAATCGCACCAGGCTTTACCTCTCAAGGGATCTTGAGAAGCTTACAACCCCCACCAGGCAGTGTACCTGATCGTTGTAGTATAGTATAGTGACAAGTACCGGGGGATTGATCGTTCAGCTAGGAATAGTGTCGCTAGGATTAGAAAACCTAAATACTAGTTCTAAAGATGAGGGATGATTATTTTTGTATTTTTATATTTTTTAGAAAGCAAGTAAAAATCTCGGGTTTGAAGGATTTGGGCGGAATTAGTTGCTAGTCAACTAACCCAATACTAAAGATGCAATCAAAATAAAATGCTAAAAATGAAAATAAACTAAATTATCTAAGGTTGTGAGCAATAAGTGGAGAAGTTGTGTTTACTTAGATTTCACTACTCCCTAGATATCTTTTACACATTAATTACTTGTTATAGTTGCGTGGATGACGGATTGTATTCCTTAATACCATTCATGGGGTGGCGCACTTAATTCCCCAATCCTATGAGTGCCTACTTCACTCCTATGTCAAGCCGGCTAAGAAACTCCTAACATGGGATCATTAGAATTTACTCATGCATTAAATACAACCAATAAAACCTAGTGCACGTCAGTTCATGTTTCTTAAGACGTTCAAGCATGTTACCAATTGGAGATCTGCCAGTTTTCTTAAGCCTAACATCGAAATCATTCATCCAATACAACCATAAACAAGTAATCAACACATAATTAACATCTAGGTTTCATTAGATCCAAGCAAACACAAGATAGATCTAGCCTAGCATGATAGAATTAAGACAAGAACAAGATATAGACAACCAACACATAGACATATTGATAGAATTAAAGGAATACTTATCTCAATTACACATGAAGGGGTTCAAGGGCTGAGAACCCTTGAAAAACCTGTAAAATTCGTACCAAGTTCGGACTTAGGGTTTCTCCAAAACTTCTCCCTTTTTAATGTGAAAATTAGAAAACTATATATAGCAAATAAGGTCTGACGGCGTCAAGAACAAATTTGTGACGCCGTCATCTCGCCGCCAAAATACTCCTCGGACTGCCTTGATCTACTTTTGACGCCGTCATGTGTTATGTATTTCCAGGCCGTCATGCATTTTCCTCTTGACGCCCTACCTTGTGACGCCGTCAAATTTGTACTGGATCGTCATGGAAATTACTCTTGACGCCGTCAAGATTTTCTTCTTGACGCCGTCAGCTACTGTTCCCAGCAAGGAAAATTAAGACTTTGGCGTTTTCTTCACTTTTATGCTCCAAAAACGTCCGAATTGCTTCCTTTTCCAGATTTCTCTCCCAAAGTACCTAAAATCACAAAAGGAACGATTTAGGGCAATATTTGATCAAATAAATTCAATTCCGGGCTTAAATGACCCCCTAAAAGTGGTTCATTTTTCGCCTCATCAATACTTGCGCTCAGCAATAGTAGACATAAGATGAGGATATAACTCCTCGCCGTACTCTATACTAAGCTTACGCAGCTTGCTTTCCTGCACCTTAAGAGCACTCTCCACACGCTCACGAAGTTCATCAATGTGGGCAAAGTGCTCGGTCTTCTTTTCTTGAAGGTACTTTAAACCACAAGAGAAGTTAGCCCTGTACTGATGAACCTCACCGCGCTCTTGCTTTACCTCAGCCATCAAAGACAGGCACTTCACCTTCCTTCAGGGGGCGCACGCCCATAGTCACCTGCATAGGCTTCCTCAATCTCACCACGGCAAATAGATCCATTTCTGCGCGACACATGAACAAACAAAAGAAGAAAAAGTTAGTTGATAAAGCTAAAATATACAAGAGAGCTTACATTATAAAGGCGAGGATAAGAAAGGACAAGCACCCACCCCGGCCATCTTCATCCAAAAACGTAGGCACCTCGTCGCTTGTCCCGAAGTAATTGCGACTCATCCCCATATGAACCAAAAATTCCTCGGGATAGGGGCTGATGGGGATGCGGTTACCATTAATGGTCTCCGCAACTCCCACGTTGTATGTACCGGGATCTGGGCGCTCATTCTTTGGAAGCAACCCTTGGGTATAAAACCTAGAGAGTGATGAGGTGAAAAATGAACGACTTTTAGGGGGTCATTTAAGCCCGGAATTGAATTTATTTGATCAAATATTACCCTAAATCGTTCCTTTTGTGATTTTAGGTACTTTGGGAGTGAAATCTGGAAAAAGAAGCAATTCGGACGTTTTTGGATCATAAAAGTGAAGAAAACGCCAAAGACTTGATTTTCCAAGCTTAGAACAGTGTATGACGGCGTCAAGAAGGAAATCCTGACGGCATCAAGAGTAAAATCCATGACGACCCAGAAGAAACCTAAAGGCGTCACAACTAGAGCGTCAAGAGTTAAAATCATGACGGCCTGCATAAGGTGTACACATGACGGCGTCAGATCCAGATCTAGGCAGTCCGAGGAACTATTTGGCGGCAAGATGACGGCGTCAGACATTTGTTCTTGACGTCGTCACCTCCTAAAATCTATATATAGTTTTCTAATTTTCATTCATAAAGAGGAACTTGTGTGGAGAAACCCTAGGGCCAAACCTTGTACGTATTTTACAGCTTTTTCAAGGGTTTTCAACCCTTGAACCCTTTCATGTGCTATTAAGATAAGTCTTCTCTTAATTCAACCAATATGTCTATGTGTTGGTTGCCTATATCTTGTGCTTGTCTTGATTTCAACATGCTAGGCTAGATCTATCTTGTGTTTGCTTAGATCTAATGAAACCTAGATATTAATTATGTGTTGATTACTTGTTTATGGTTGTATTGGATGAATGATTTCGATGTTAGGCTTAAGAAAACTGGCAGATCTCCAAATGGTAACATGCTTGAACGTCTTAGGAAACATGAACTGACGTGCACTAGGTTTTATTGGTTGTATTTAATGCATGAGTAAATTCTAATGATCCCATGTTAGGAGCTTCTTAGCCGGCTCGACATAGGAGTGAAGTAGGCACTCACAGGATTAGGGAAGCACGCCACCCCATGAATGGTATTAAGGAATAAAATCCGTCATCCACGCAACTATAACAAGTAATTAACGTGTAAAAGATATCTAGGGAGTAGTGAAATCTAAGTAAACACATTTCTCCCACTTATTGCTCATAACTTTAGTTTAATATAGTTTTATTTTCATTTTAGTATTTTATTTTGATTGCATCTTTAGTATTGGGTTAGTTGACTAGCAACTAATTCCGCCCAAATCCTTCAAACCCGAGATTTTAATTTGCTTTCTAAAAAATATAAAAATACAAAAAGAATCATCCATCATCTCTAGACCTAGTTTTTAGGTTTTCTAATCCTAGCGACACTATTCCTAGCTGAACGATCAATCCCTGGTACTTGTCATTATACTATACTACATCGATCAGGTACACTGCCTGGTGGGGGTTGTAAGCTTCTCGAGATCCCTCGAGAGGTAAAGCCTGGTGCAATCCCTACGCTACCAAGTTTTTGGCGTCGCAGCCCGGGGAATAGTTATTGTCTAGGTTAGAATCTCTTTTTATTACGTCTACTTGCTAGATTCCTTTCTAGTGAGATTTTATTTTTATTTTTAGGTTCTCTTTAGTCTATCTTATTTCTTTGTTTCCTTTGTTCGTAAACTATCTCAATGGATAACAATAACATTGATCGTTTGATTCCTGTTATTCGTGTTTTCCGTCGTAGGATTTTCCAAATGCCCGCCCCAATCCCTTTAGTGGAAAATGAAAACCTACCGAACCTCTCGCCTAACCACCACTTTGACAATAATTCTGAGTTAGAGGAGTCTGACCATGATGATGACCGTAGGGCTAGTCCTTTTTACTATTCAGACTCCGACGAGGATCTTGATGATGGTGATGTGATTAATGAGAATAGGATGGAAGAGGAAGTGAACCCTCTTAGGTATGTCGACCCTAGAACAAGGATTGAGAGTGATAGTTCATTCAACATGCAATTTCCTTGTAAGATCGGATTTAGGAGCTTTAACGCCTATCTTAACTCATCTCTCCCAATGAACATAATCTCGCGTAATGAATATAATAAAATCATGGTAGATGAGTTAGAATACAAAGGGGAAAATATTGTTGCTAGGAAAATACCAGTACATGTGTTTGTTGGAAGCTTTGTTTATCTCGTTGAGTTTATGGTTATGGAGAATCTAGGAGAATTTATGGATAGTAAGTTGACCCAAGTTGTGTTTGGAAGACCTTTCAAAAGGTTGACCAACCTCGATGAAAAACTTATGGAAGGGTTAATTACATTCTCGGATGGGGATGAAGATTTTGTCTACCAAATGCCCCGTGCACACCCTAGATTCAAGGATTTTTCCATGGAGAAGTGTAGTAGGTATCCACCCATAGAAATGCTAAGTTAGAATGATAAGAGAAGAGGGTTTAAATATACTCATGAAAAGAATAAAAGATACTATCGCGGATGTTTAGAGTTAGGAGATGAGTATAAGAAAGATGAGTCGACCATTAGATGAATAACGCTTGGTTATGTGAGCATAAGCGATACACGATAACCCATGACCTTGAGTCTAGCTACAAGACTCGTAAATAAAGAAAAGCGCTTCTTGGGAGGCAACCCATGTTTTGTGTGATTTTTATTTTGTTTGTTTGTTATTTGCTTCCGTATGCATTCTTTATTTTTATTGTTGGTAGATCATGTTTCAAAACTAAATAGTGAAAATACTTTACTTTGTTGTTTGTCTTAGTCTTAACTTCACCCAAAGGTATTTTTGCAAAAGATAAGTGTAAGGGGAAACCCCAAATATGTTTTTAAGAAACAAACTGATCATGATTCTCCACAATATTAAATGAACATGTATATTCGTATTTGTTAGAGTCAAATGCTTGTATCGAGTCATAATGAAGTTTTGCAGGATTTTCCAGGAAGTAGAACCAAGTTTTTCCAGAAATTTTCCGGAAAATTAACATAAGAATTTCTGTAGGTCACTTCTGACGGCGTCATGAGTTTACTCTTGACGGCGTCACGTGTAAAAATCTGGAAATTTTACCGGTTTTGTTTTTCTAACAGAGTCTTAATTTTTTTATTGAATTATTAGTTTTATAATCTCCAGGAAATCTGCAAACATCATTCCGCAAGCATTATATCTTATTTTATTTTCTAGGATTTAGTAACATATGTAGATTGCCGCCGATTTTATGTGAGGTTGCCTTGTCTGTTTTCTCAGGATTAACAGGTTATGTTTGACAAGAAGATGATTTATATTCTGGAAGGGAAGCTTTGATTGTTTATTTTCTTGGAGGAAGATCTAACCTTGTTACCACATTATCCATACCGAGCGAATCAGGGGAGTATTTGATTTCATTCTTTTACCTATTTCACTTTTACATTCTTTAATTGAACATTGGGGACAATGTTCATCTTAAGTGTAAGGGGAGGGTAAAATGATGATACCTTACAGATACACTTTCGCTTGAGTTTGTTTGTTTGATGGTAGATGTGTAACAAAACTATGAGAAATATTTGTTAGTGCAATTTTAGCGCCAAATTTAAAATTGTTTACAACATTTAGGAGTGAAACTTTAGCCATAGCAAGCGTCTCATGGATAGGAGATTGAATGACTAGCACAAAACCGTACCATTCAGAAAAATTTTCCACCCAAATATGTGAGGTTCGCCTTTAGATTTGATAGTAAATGATAGGAAAAGCATTTACTATTAGTGCTTATGAGTGTACCGGTAGCATTTAGATTCTAGAACTTGCGTTAGTGATGCATCCCGAGACCGCTAGTGAGACTACATTCGTGTAGTAGGATTTACTATATGATAAGAGGCATTAGGATCACCCTTGTGTTAAACCCGTATTATAATTACTAGACCATTTAAGTCAGATTACTTGGCTAGTTAAGTCAACTAATTTTTTCCCACACCTTAGCGTTGTACTCATTTTTAGTACACGAAACCCCTAGTACACCCCTCCGAGCCTATCTTTTCGTTTCTAACTTTAAGCATCTTACTTAAAGGAAGAATTTGTTACACCCCACTTAAATGTACACCCAAATCGCCTAAGCCTTCCGTGTATGCACTCATCTTTAGTGCATTATTGTTATTTGTTAAACCCTAAGTTAATTATCTAATTGATTACATGGTTGCTAAGTCGAGTCATATCCTTGTACATACTGTTTTGGGACGATTGGGACTCATGGGTAAAGTACTTATTTTATGGAGTAATGGGGAAGAACATCATTTATTACCCCCATATGTGCGTTAATCTTAAAAGTACCCAAAGTGTTTTGATTTTCTTAATTCGAGTCATTAGATTAGTTTATTGTAAAGTATGTAAAGATTCAAGTGTAAGGGGAATTTTCAATCCCTATGATGTATTATTTTGGATGGTAGGGTAAGAGTGTATGCAAAAAAAAAAAAAAAAAAAAAAAAAAAAAAAAAAAAAAAAACATACGGACTACCATCCTTTTCATTCTATGTTCATTTTATGTTTTTGTTATTTTTCATTTATTAGCTTAAGTCGAGTCTAGTCTTGGCTTAGAAACGCCATATTCTACATGTAATTAACCAAGATTGTTAACTCGCCACCAGTAAAGACTGCCTATATCCAACAAAACCGTGTATTTCATATCCCTACACCTAACGTTACAGCCCTTTAAAAGACCTCTTTGATAATTTATCCTAGGTGCTTACGCCATGTGGTGGAGGTTTGATCCTTTCCCAAGCCTATGGTAATCTATTTTGCTATGACAGGTAGTGAGAGATATCTTCCGTTTCCATATTGTAATTTATACTTTATTACACCCGAGAGATGTGAGTATCTAAACACTATTTGTGAGGTGCTAGTGTATGACCTACGTGCTTGTCTTTGGTCTTTAGTGGAACGATTATTTGTTGTAATTACTTTTATATTAGTGTTAAATGACCCCTAACTTGTATTTTGATTAGAATAAAAGCGCATTTGCTTGAGGACAAGCAAATCTCAAGTGTAAGGGTATATGATGAGGCGAAAAATAAACCACTTTTAGGGGGTCATTTAAGCCCGGAATTGAATTTATTTGATCAAATATTACCCTAAATCGTTCCTTTTGTGATTTTAGGTACTTTGGAAGTGAAATCTGGAAAAAGAAGCAATTTGGACGTTTTTGGAGCACAAAAGTGAAGAAAACGCCAAAGACTTAATTTTCCAAGCTGAGAACAGTGTATGACGGCGTCAAGAAGGAAATCCTGACGGCGTCAAGAGTAAAATCCATGACGACCCAGAAAAAACCTGAAGGCGTCACAACTAGAGCGTCAAGAGTTAAAATCATGACGGCCTGCATAAGGTGTACACATGACGGCGTCAGATCCAGATCTAGGCAGTCCGAGGAACTATTTGGCGGCGAGATGACGGCGTTAGACATTTGTTCTTGACGCCGTCACCTCCTAAAATCTATAGATAGTTTTCTAATTTTCATTCATAAAGAGGAACTTGTGTGGAGAAACCCTAGGGCCGAACCTTGTACGTATTTTACAGCTTTTTCAAGGGTTTTCAACCCTTGAACCCTTTCATGTGCTATTAAGATAAGTCTTCTCTTAATTCAATCAATATGTCTATGTGTTCATTGTCTATATCTTGTGCTTGTCTTGATTTCAACATGCTAGGCTAGATCTATCTTGTGTTTGCTTAGATCTAATGAAACCTAGATATTAATTATGTGTTGATTACTTGTTTATGGTTGTATTGGATGAATGATTCAATGTTAGGCTTAAGAAAACTGGCAGATCTCCATTTGGTAACATGCTTGAACGTCTTAGGAAACATGAACCGATGTGTACTAGGTTTTATTGGTTGTATTTAATGCATGAGTAAATTCTAATGATCCCATGTTAGGAGCTTCTTAGCCGGCTCGACATAGGAGTGAAGTAGGCACTCATAGGATTGGGGAAGAAAGTACGCCACCCCATGAATGGTATTAAGGAATACAATCCGTCATCCACGCAACTATAACAAGTAATTAACGTGTAAAAGATATCTAGGAAGTAGTGAAATCTAAGTAAACACATTTCTCCCACTTATTGCTCACAACTTTAGTTTAATATAGTTTTATTTTCATTTTAGTATTTATTTTGATTGCACTTTAGTATTGGGTTAGTTGACTAGCAACTAATTCCGCCCAAATCCTTCAAACCCAAGATTTTAATTTGCTTTCTAAAAAATATAAAAATATAAAAAGAATCATCCCTCATCTCTAGACCTAGTTTTTAGGTTTTCTAATCCTAGCGACACTATTCCTAGTTGAACGATCAATCCCCCGGTACTTGTCATTATACTATACTACATCGATCAGGTACACTGCCTGGTGGGGGTTGTAAGTTGCTCGAGATCCCTCGAGAGGTAAAGCCTGGTGCAATCCCAACGCTACCAGAGAGCGCGGTGAATACCCTATCGTCTATCCAGAAAAAGTTCTCTCCCTATTCCCTAAGGGAATCTACCTTTTCAGCATAACACTGATAGGGTCCTGGGCGCTTGGAGAACGTTACCCACCCGTTTGACCACGACGTGTGGTAAAACGTGCGGAAAAGATTGATAGTAGGGCTTACCGCGAGTAACTGACAGTTTACCTCGAAATTTGATATTTTTACCGCACCTATACAGTGCAGCTGCGAAATATGGAGGTGATAAAAGTTGAGCACGTCGCTAAAAAATAGGGATATAGTCACGCGCTGGTTTGCAAAATCAAAAAAGCGCGTATATACCCCTATCTTCCCCTAAGGGAAGTCCGCAATACATGCGTCCGCATCCGGTACCTCCGGATGCACCGCTAGCGGAATAAAGTAATCGGAGGAGAACTGACGTAGTTCATCCTCGCCCATCTCGGAATGGAACTCCTCTAATTGACGAACCATTTTTCCTAGTGGTATGCACATGCAATTACCTTTGATGCTACTAAGTTTTTTCTTGCACAAAGATTCGTAAATGGGAGGAAGTTGTATTTTTTCACTGTGGTAAACACAGTGAAAATGGGTACCCCTTATATAGGGTTTTCTCTCGCCTTGGATGAACGCCACGTAGATCCCACTATCTCCATCATGTGGCAAGAATACCCAGAGGTACAAGCACTTTTTCACGTTTCTCGAAGGACACGTGGATGACCTCCCCATTTACCGAGGTATCTTTGAGATATTTTGGGAGTAGATACATAGTTCTAATTTTTGGCGGTAGATATATTGAATTTTTCCCGCCACGCGAAAAATGAACCGTTTTTATGGGGTCATTTAAGCCCGGAATTGAATTTATTTGATCAAATATTGCCCTAAATCGTTCCTTTTGTGATTTTAGGTACTTTGGGAGAGAAATCTGGAAAAGGAAGCAATTCGGACTTTTTTGGAGCATAAAAGTGTAGAAAACGCCAAAGTCTTAATTTTCCTTGCTGGGAACAGTAGGTGACGGCGTCAAGAAGAAAATCTTGACGGCGTCAAAAATAATTTCCATGATGATCCAGTACAGATTTGACGGCGTCACAAGGTAGGGCGTCAAGAGGAAAATGCATGACGGCCTGGAAATACATAACACATGACGGTGTCAAAAGTAGATCAAGGCAGTCCGAGGAGTATTTTGGCGGCAAGGTGACGGCGTCACAAATTTGTTCTTGACGCCGTCAGACCCTATTTCCTATATATAGTTTTCTAATTTTCACATTAAAAAAAGAGAAGTTTTGGAGAAACCCTTAGTACGAACTTGGTACGAATTTTACAGGTTTTTCAAGGGTTCTTAGCCTTTGATCCCTTTCATGAGTAATTGAGATAAGTATTCTTTTAATTCAATCAATATGTCTATGTATTGGTTGTCTATATCTTGTTCTTGTCTTAATTCCATCATGCTAGGCTAGATCTATCTTGTGTTTGCTTGGATCTAATGAAACCTAGATGTTAATTATGTGTTGATTACTTGTTTATGGTTGTATTGGATGAATGATTTCGATGTTAGGCTTAAGAAAACTGGCAGATCTCCAAATGGTAACATGCTTGAACGTCTTAGGAAACATGAACTGACGTGCACTAGGTTTTATTGGTTGTATTTAATACATGAGTAAATTCTAATGATCCCATGTTAGGAGCTTCTTAGCCGGCTCGACATAGGAGTGAAGTAGGCACTCATAGGATTGGGGAATTAAGTGCGCCACCCCATGAATGGTATTAAGGAATACAATCCATCATCCACGCAACTATAACAAGTAATTAACGTGTAAAAGATATCTAGGGAGTAGTGAAATCTAAGTAAACACATCTTCTCCACTTATTGCTCACAACCTTAGTTTAATTTAGTTTATTTTCATTTTTAGTATTTTATTTTGATTGCATCTTTAGTATTGGGTTAGTTGACTAGCAACTAATTCCGCCCAAATCCTTCAAACCCGAGATTTTTACTTGCTTTCTAAAAAATATAAAAATAATCATCCCTCACCTTTAGAACTAGTATTTAGGTTTTCTAATCCTAGCGACACTATTCCTAGCTGAACGATCAATCCCCCGGTACTTGTCACTATACTATACTACAACGATCAGGTACACTGCCTGGTGGGGGTTGTAAGCTTCTCGAGATCCCTCGAGAGGTAAAGCCTGGTGCGATTCCCACGTATCAAGTTTTTGGCGCCGCTGCCGGGGAATAGTTATTGTCTAGGTTAGAATCTCTTTTTATTAGTTCTACTTGCTAGATTCCTTTCTAGTAAGATTTTATTTTTATTTTTAGGTTTTCTTTAGTCTATCTTTTTCTTTGTGCCTTTGTTAGTAAATTAAATTCATTGACTATTCCGTTGACCATTATGGAAAACGCGAATCCACCCCTTTCCCCTAGAGAAGTGGCAGTGTTACGTGAACAAATTGAGAGTGAGATCAGGGAACTTAGGGAGCTTAATAGGTTGATTAAGGTTGAGCTCGACCAGGCATTTAGTGACCTAGCGACCGCCTTGTATTCAAATGAGGACCTAGGGCCTAATGCTTTTGTGAATGTTGTTGAGGAACTAGAAGAAGGGGAAATAGATCCGAAGCTTAATGATTACTTTAATCTATACCCCACTAAGGAGGAGATTGCATATTATAATAATCTTATTGATAACCCGCAATCTCCTTTCACTATAATCGAACCTAAGATAAAGAGAGGCGATCCTAAGAATGCTAAAATACCATGTATGATTGGGTACAGACACGTTGAAAATGCTTACATTGACTTTAAATCCCTAATCAACATCATGTCCTCAAATGTTTATTATGATATTGTGAAAACAAGACTTGAACCTAGAAGAGATCCCAAATACCCCGGTGGAGTTTGTAACTTTGTCGGGAAAGTTAAAGGTTTACATGTCTTTGTTGGTAATTTCACTTTTGTCACCGACTTTATGATTGTGGAGGATCTTGCTAATGTTATTGATTGTTGATTATCCAATGTTGTGTTTGGCAAACCGTTTGTTGAAGAGTCTAAGTTGGAATATGATGAGATAGAAGGGACAATCCGATTTGCAAGTAACACCGATAGTATCACTTATAGGATGCCTAATAGGATGAAAGAATTTCGCTTTATATCCCGATTTGATAAGGACAACGTTGGTGCTTTTGAGGACATCAATGAAGAGGATAAGAAAAAGGGCATGGATTATGTACGGGAAAAGAGGAGTCTTTTTTACAAAGATAGCTTGGCCCTAGGACCAAGGTATAAAGTCGATAAGGAATTGGCCCAAAGGATTATGGGGGCGATTGAGAAAAAGGTGATTGGTTTCTACAAAGAATATTTACAATCGGAGAATGAAACCAACGATGAGGTCACGTAGTAACCCATGACCTTGAGTCTAGCTACAAGACTCGTAAATAAAGAAAATCGCTTCTTGGGAGGCAACCCATGTTTTGTGTGATTTTATTTTGTTTGTTTGTTATTTGCTTCCGTATGCATGCTTTATTTTTATTGTTGGTAGATCATGTTTCTCAATTAAAAAGTGGAAATACTTTACTTTGTTGTTTTGGCCTAGTCTTAACTCCACCTAAAAGTATTTTTGCAAAAGATAAGTGTAAGGGGAAACCCCAAATATGTTTTCAAGAAACAAACCGATCATGATTCTCCACAATATTAAATGAACGTGTATATTAGTATTTGTTAGAGTCAAATGCTTGTATTGAGTCATAATGAAGTGTTGCAGGATTTTCCAGGAAGTAAGACCAAGTTTTTCCAGAAATTTTCCGGAAACTTAACATAAGAATTTCTGCAGGTCACTTCTGACGGCGTCAAGAATTAATTCTTGACGGCGTCACATGTAAAAATCTGGAAATTTTACCGGTTTTGTTTTTCTAACGGAGTCTTATGGTTTTTGTGAATTATTAAGTTTTATAATCTCCAGGAAATTTGCAAACTTCATTCCACAAGCATTATATCTTACTTTGTTTTCTAGGATGTAGTAACTTATATAGGATGCCGCCGATTTACGCGAGGTTGTCTTGTTTATTTTCTCAGGATTTTGATTGTTCATTTTCTTGGAGGAAGATTTAACCTGGCCACCTTATTATCCATACCGAGCGAATCAGGGGAGTATTTGATTTCATTCTTTTAACTTTTTCACTTTTACATTCTTTACTTGAACATTGGGGACAATGTTCATCTTAAGTGTAAGGGGAGGGTAAAATGACGGTACCTTACATATACACTTTCGCTTGAGTTTGTTTTGTTTAATGGTAGATGTGTAATAAAACTATGAGAAATACTTGTTAGTGCAATTTTAGCGCCAAATTTAAAATTTTTTACAACATTTAGGAATGACACTTTAGCCATAGCAAGCGTCTCAAGGATAGGAGATTGTATGACTAGCACAAAACCGTATATTCAGAAAAATTTTCCACCCAAATATGTGAGGTTCGCCTTTAGATTTGATAGGAAAAACATTTACTATTAGTGCTTATGAGTGTACCGGTAGCATTTAGATTCTAGAACTTACGTTAGTGATGCATCCCGAGACCGCTAGTGAGACTACATTCGTGTGGTAGGATTTACTACATGATAAGAGGCATTAGGATCACCCTTGTGTTAAACCCGTATCATAATTACTTGACCATTTAAGTCATATTACTTGGCTAGTTAAGTCAACTAATTTTTCCCACACCCTTAGCGTTGTACTCATTTTTAGTACACGAAACCCCTAGTACACCCCTACGAGCCTATCTTTTCGTTTCTAACTTTAAGCATCTTACTTAAAGGAAGAATTTGTTACACCTCACTTAAATGTACAACCAAATCGCCTTAGCCTTCCGTGTATGCGCTCATTTTTAGTGCATTATTGTTATTTGTTTAAACCCTAAGTTAACTATCTAATTGATTACATGGTTGCTAAGTCAAGTCATATCCTTGTACATATTATTTTGGGACGATTGGGACTCATGGGTAAGTACTTATTTATGGAGTAATGGGAAAGAACATCATATATTACCCCCATATGTACGATAATCTTAAAAGTGCTCCAAGTGTTTTGATTTTCTTAATTCGAGTCAATAGATTAGTTCATTGTAAAGTATGTAAAGATTCAAGTGTAAGGGAAATTTACATTCCCTATAATATATTATTTTTGATGGTAGGGTAAGAGTGTATGCAAAAAAAAAAAAAAAAAAAAAAAAAAAAAAAAAAAAAAAAAAAAAAAACGGAAAAGAGAAAAAACATACGGACTACCATCCCGTTTTTATTCTATGTTCATTTTATGTTTTTGTTATTTTTCATTTATTAGCTTAAGTCGAGTCTAGTCTTGGCTTAGCAACGCCATATTGTACATGTAATTAACCAAGATTGTTAACTCGCCACCAGTAAAACTTCCTTTATCCAACAAAACCGTGTATTTCATATCCCTACACCTAACGTTACAACCCTTTAAAAGACCTCTTTGATAGTTTATCCTAGGTGCTTAGGCCATGTGGTGGAGGTTTGATCCTTTCCCAAGCCTATGGTAATCTATTTTGCTATGACAGGTAGTGAGAGATATCTTCCGTTTCCATATTGTAATTTATACTTTATTACACCCGAGAGATGTGAGTATCTAAACACTATTTGTGAGGTGCTTGTGTATGACCTCCGTGCTTGTCTTTGGTCTTTAGTGGAACGATTATTTGTTGTAATTACGTTTATATTAGTGTTAAATGACTCCTAACTTGTATTTTGAGTAGAATAAAAGGGCATTTGCTTGAGGACAAGCAAATCTCAAGTGTAAGGGTATATGATGAGGCGAAAAATGAACCATTTTTAGGGGGTCATTTAAGCCCGGAATTGAATTTATTTGATCAAATATAGCCCTAAATCATTCCTTTTGTGATTTTAGGTACTTTGGGAGAGAAATCTGGAAAAAGAAGCAATTTGGACGTTTTTGGAGCATAAAAGTGAAGAAAACGCCAAAGTCTTAATTTTCCTTGCTAGGAACAGTAGGTGACGGCGTCAAGAAGAAAATCTTGACGGCGTCAAGAGTAATTTCCATGACGATCCAGTACAGATTTGACGGCGTCACAAGGTAGGGCGTCAAGAGGAAAATGCATGACGGCCTGGAAATACATAACACATGACGGCGTCAAAAGTAGATCAAGGCAGTCCGAGGAGTATTTTGGCGGCGAGGTGACGGCGTCACAAATTTGTTCTTGACGCCGTCAGACCCTATTTCCTATATATAGTTTTCTAATTTTCACATTAAAAAAAGAGAAGTTTTGGAGAAACCCTAAGTACGAACTTGGTACGAATTTTACAGGTTTTTCAAGGGTTCTTAGCCCTTGATCCCTTTCATGTGTAATTGAGATAAGTATTCTTTTAATTCAATCAATATGTCTATGTGTTGGTTGTCTATATCTTGTTCTTGTCTTAATTCCATCATGCTAGGCTAGATCTATCTTGTGTTTGTTTGGATCTAATGAAACCTAGATGTTAATTATGTGTTGATTACTTGTTTATGGTTGTATTGGATGAATGATTTTGATGTTAGGCTTAAGAAAACTGGCAGATCTCCAAATGGTAACATGCTTGAACGTCTTAGGAAACATAAACTGACGTGCACTAGGTTTTATTGGTTGTATTTAATGCATGAGTAAATTCTAATGATCCCATGTTAGGAGCTTCTTAGCCGGCTCGACATAGGAGTGAAGTAGGCACTCATAGGATTGAGGAATTAAGTGCGCCACCCCATGAATGGTATTAAGGAATACAATCCGTCATCCACGCAAATATAACAAGTAATTAACGTGTAAAAGATATCTAGGCAGTAGTGAAATCTAAGTAAACACATCTTCTCCACTTATTGCTCACAACCTTAGTTTAATTTAGTTTATTTTCATTTTTAGTATTTTATTTTGATTGCATATTTAGTATTGGGTTAGTTGACTAGCAACTAATTCCGCCCAAATCCTTCAAACCCGAGATTTTTACTTGCTTTCTAAAAAAAATAAAAATACAAAAATAATCATCCCTCACCTTTAGAACTAGTATTTAGGTTTTCTAATCCTAGCGACACTATTCCTAGCTGAACGATCAATCCCCCGGTACTTGTCACTATACTATACTACAACGATCAGGTACACTACCTGGTGGGGGTTGTAAGCTTCTTGAGATCCCTCGAGAGGTAAAGCCTGGTGCGATCCCACGTATCACCAAACAAGGAACGCCCAACTTTTGTATCAACAAACGTAGAAAAATTATTTTCATGACCGTAGGATTAGTAATGCTCTAATTTCACGTTTTATTTCGCGCTCGTACATAGATTTTAATTAGCTTACGCGTTTTTAGTTTAGATTACGTTTCTAGTTTAATTTTTCTTTGCGTTATCGTTTTTGTATGCTTTCTAGTAGTTATAATAACTATCATATCTCACTTATTTTCACCATTCACTACACGACTCACGAACCGAAATCACGATTCCATTCAACCTTCGTTGGGAGAACGACCCGGGGAAATACTTTCACGAGTATTTCTTCGGAATACTTAAACCAATAAATCTACATCTTATCAGTTCACTGCACTCGGATCAACGTGAGCAATAAAAGCATACGCGTTTATTTCTGCACAAGGTAAAAAAGAAAGTTAACAAAGAAAGATTAGAGAAAGAAAGCGAAAAGAACAAGAGAAAGAAAGTATAAAACACCAACCTTCTCCATTGAGACGGAGTATTGGATAATCGTTCTCCGTAAACGGGTAATAATGGCTCAGGCCGACCCAACAAAGAAAAGCCTCCGGATACCTACGAAATCGAGATGGCTGGCCAACAAGGTTACGGTACTCCTCCTCACTATACTCGTTAGGCTCAGGAACCAAGTCCGCCTCAACACTATTGTCCGCATGCCAAGGGAAGATACTCGGGCAGGAAAACGTATCAACCCAGAAAAAACGGTTGCTCCAACCTTTCACAGAATCCAAGAGTTTATCATAGCAAATACCAGTATCTTTAGCGCGTTTGTTAAACGAAAGCCACCCATTCTTTATGTAATTAACATAAAAACGGCGAAATAATGCTACTGTTGGAGAAAAATTATGAGCAGGACATAAAACCTCAATATGATAAACCTTACACGCCCCAAAAGGGAAAGCTGAGAAATATTGATGCGTTAATGTTTCAAAATCTCAACCAAGAAAACGGAGAGCGGTAGACGAAATTTGGCATAATCAAAAAACCGACTATAAAGACCAATCTTCCCAGGCGGATACTGGCGGATGATCTGACCAGGATCAGGTGAAACGGGGTGGACAAACGACGGAATATGACACTGACGACACAACTCATCAAGTTTCCCTTCCATAAGATGTGACGTAACTTCCGTAATGTTAACCATTGTCACACGAAAAATTAAAAAGACAACGTGCGTGATGCAATAAGGCAAGGAAATGGAAAGAAGAAGCTGGGAAGAATTCTCTGAAAAGCGGACGAGTACGAGCAAAAAAGGAAAAAATAGCAACACGCTAACCTAGGTATTTATACCTTCGGTATAACCAAGAAATTTGACACGTGACGCGTGTCAAGAACGCATCGATCAACGATTGAGATATATAGTAAAAGATAAGGATGACAGCTAAGTTGAAGAATCAGACAGTCAAAGTGCCCCGAAGGTAAAAAGGCCAGTAATGGCCCACGTTCTCCCACGATCTTATCCGCCGACCACGAAAAATCTGTCATGGAGAAGCCTCATGCCCAGAGCGGAGCACACAAAATCTAAGTCTAGCAACATTCAATGCACACTACAAAAGCACGCGAGCAATGAAAACACTAGACTGAGGGACTTGATGACGTATAATACGGATAGCGGGCTTACTGGGCCTAGACCGATTACACACAATAGGGCTTCGACCCAATATAACTAAAATACCGGGCTCCGGCCCAATAAACAAATAAACCAGGCCCCGACCCAACAAATCGGATCTGACTAAAGCCCAAGCCATGAGCAAGGACAGTCCGGATATATAAGGACGTGTACGAACTACTTGAGCGGCACTCCCGAAGTACGCTCACGGACTGGCCCACGGTCCGGAAAGAAATTCACGTCCGCAATCATCGATTAAGCTATGGATCCTTGCCCGAAAAGGGTCCCACACCGGCCACTACATCAATATGCGAAGTACTAGGAAACCCTGGCATTTTGACCACCTATAAAAGGTAACCTCAGTACACACATACGAGGTATGACTTTCTCACTCATCCTGATACACAAAAATTTCTCTGACAACATGAGTACTTACTCTCACGTCGGAGCTTAATCGTGGGGTCCATTCCCACGATAAGGCTAACCGTTTACCTTTGTTTGTGCAGGAAATACAACTTACTACTTGGATTACTGCATAAACCACATAGTGGATAATCCATCAAGGACGGCCCGTATCGAACTAAGCCCAATCCTAACCCTTTCACACTTTTTGCACTAACACTCCCCATTCTAGCATTGTTGTTTGGACAACCTAAACACAAACATACACAAAAAATATTAATAACTGATCTGCATAAAATCGCATTACCTAACATTAACTGCAAAGTTTTAGTGTCAAAAATAAAATATTACCCTTGCTGCAACTACCTAATAATAACAACACCAATACTAGGCTGAAAACATAAATCGAGATATAAGAGCATGTGTACAATAAGTATCAAAACTATACAGACATTCGAAAGCCACATTGAAGCACATTAATTTCATATCCTTTTTGAAATCCATAGATCGCAAGAAGCCATTGCAAACACATTAGACTCTAAAACAGATAATCAGTTTCCACTATGAGGCAGCTCTTGTGACCAACATTGTAGCTAAGATGTGATATAATATAAGATGTAAAAATCCTACCATATGAATTATTTAGAACACAACCACGAAGAAACCTGTGACATTCAACTTAATTTATTTGGAGAATTCTCAGTGAGCTATATTTTTTGTAATAGTCGGCAGTTCTATTTTTTCATGTCCAAAAACTAATTATAATGCTTACAACGATTTTGCCCTTGAAAGACATAGTTCGTCTTTCAATCACAACCTAACAATAAAGAAACCCGCGGAACAAATTTTTTGGTTTAAAGTTTTTATAAGCCAATTTTTCAGAAAACACCTAAGTTAACATTACCTGTTTTTACAGATTTTCTGACAACTTGCATGGCCACTCTGATTGAGTAACTAAATATCCAACACAATTGATATTGAACACACACAGGTAAAAAAGACAATAGTAGAATGTGTTTCTATTTAAAACATCTCTCTATTTTAAACATTCGAATTTCAGATTTCAAAACCCCGATGAATAAGTAAGCAAGCCAATGACCAAAATAATCAGCAATTGTAATGAACAAACATCACAAATCCATCAAATTTCTAGGAAACTCAATTAGCTTTCAAAAAAAGAAACTGCATCTACCATTCTGAAGAATTCATCTATCCTGGCTTGTAGGCCAAATTAAACTTTCCAAGTGGTCAAAAATCACAGCGAAAAACACAACAAACAAGTAAATAAACATGTCACAAAACTTAACCGTAAACTACAAATGCTCAGAAACCTGGTAAATCTAACCTAAAAGGGAAAATTGTCACTCAGCCTTCAACAGTTAGACGGATGGATCAACAGTGATTTTACATATATAACAGCCAATTACATATTCATTTGAAAATGTATTTTCAACACAAATACACCCATAACTACATATACGCTAAAAAACCTACACATCTAAATTTAAATTGAAACTAAATCTCATAACGGAAAAGAAATTACTACCTATAAAGAGGCATGGACAAAAAACGGTAACTTTCTGGAATACCTACATAGAGAACCAACTACTTCGCGTCCCATATTTAGGAGGCTTGGTTTAGACTCAACAGCACAAACCACGACCATTTCCCCATCCCCTCAAACTCCCAAAAAACAGTTGAAGTAATCTACAAGAGAACATTATTAATTTAGTAACGCATAAGAAACATACAATGCTGAAAATCGAACCTCCAAATGTATATATAAAAAAAGATGCAGCAAAAAAACAAAACAAATAACCAAACAAATATATTACCAACCATACATTAAACTACAAAGCTTTAAAAACTTGCAAAATCTATTATAAAGTAGTTATGTTTACACATTTACCAACTATCAATCAGCAATTTCTAGGAATAACTACACAGATGTTATAAAATGTCGCCAACTTTGGTTTAATCCAAACGTATATGGAGAAACACGAAGGGAAGTAAAAATACCTTTTTTCCAGCCTTTTTTCAATAAACAGGTGAAGGAATCCACAATAGCATAGCAATAAATTAGTAATAGACGAAGAATCGATAATAATGAAGGGAAGGCGAAAAAATGGTCACCTCGCAATTATTATTCCAAGCGGCAAGCTGAAATGCATAAAAGTGAAGTTGAGATGCATAAAATCGAAAGCAAATAGAACAATTACAACATCATATGAAATAAAACATGAAATAACATGCAAGGTATATCAAATACCTCTTTCCAAAGCTCACCATCCCAAACCATCTAAAAAACCTGAAAATCACAGAATCGAAGAACTAAACATTAACATATATATCATATGAAATAAGATACAAAATAACATGCAAGGTAAAAACACTAATTACTCAAAGATTATGTCTAAACCTCACCAGCACAAATCATACTGTGGAAAACTATAAGCGGGGGTTGAATAGTTTACCGGTTTTTAATTTAATTATCTTTGAAAACTTTACGTGTAATTGACAATTGAAACTAATAGACAATAAATAATATGCAAGATAAAGTAAGAAACGATCAAACCACAACACGGATGTTTATAGTGGTTCGGCTACAAGGACTCTTATTCCTTGCCCTACTCTACTCCCCGAGTATCCAACTCGAGAGTTTTCTTCACTAGTCAACAAGCTTATTTCACCGGCGGAGAAAACCTTACACGTCCCTTACACAAGCTTACCGACACAAAGCTAGATGTCGAGTTCTTTAACAAGGGTACAACCACTCCCATCACTCTATGTATTTTAAGGATTAAAATACTAACCGATCACTACTGAATATATACAATCAAATAAAGTAAAAACTACACGATTTTACACAATGCTAAGCTAACAGGTCTTGCAACGTTGTGTTGAAACTTGTAAACTTTCGGATGAACTTGTGATCTTCTTGCTACAAAAGAATCTCACAAATATAAAATGCTACTGAGTTAGATGAATGAAATGAGAGTGCATATGCAAAATATGATTGTAAGTGATGAAGGATTTCTTGGATGTGGCTTGCTATTTATAGGGAAAAAGTTTCAGCAAGCCACGGATACGGTGGAACCCTTTATAGGGTTCCGTCCATTTTGTCCAAAGTTTCCGCCATATCTAACAGAAAATCTTTCAAGAAATCTTTCCATATCTAACTCAAATCTAACCAAAATATTCTCAAGATCTTCCAAAGTCAACTATAAGATTGTGGAGTGTAAATCTAAACAAAACATATGAAATCTCTTATAAAGATCTTTGGAAAAGATATGGATGATGCAATGCATGATGTAAATAAATATTTCTATATTTAGACTTTTATGAAAATAAAAGTAAACTTGTAAAAATGCTTTTGTGAAATGTAGCAAGAGTAATATTTAGCTTGAAACAAAAGTGTACGAATGAAAGATTTAAACTATATTTATGTTTTTCTAAAAATAAAGTTTACACTTTATCGTTAACAAAATTTAGCAAAGATCGTAAAATATAAATAATGTTTTAAGGCGATATCTGTATTAACAATCTCCCCCTTTTTGTTGAGGACAAAACATAAATTTTATTTTTAAGCAACTAGATAATTATAGTATCAAATCTTTTAAAAATCTATATTAAACTTTGTTATAAATAAAATGAAACAACTTTTATACCGCACCCTTAACCTATCAAATAACTTTAAAAACTATTTGAAAATTAATTTAAACCAAAGGGTAAAAAACATACACTTTGATAAAAGTTTTAGTTACGTACCAAATACCTACCAATTAAACAAAGCAATATTGATATGCTTATAAAATATGTAAGATTTAAAAAAATATATATATTCATGCTTAATACGTGTATATATATTTTAAAAAAGTTTCAAAATGAACCTTTAACATACCAAATAACTTCTAAAACTATCATAGATTTTTGTAATAACTACGCAACTACCCTAAACTTTCAAAATAATCAAAAAATAATTTAAAAGCTCGGCCACAACATTCAAACCGGATACCAAAAAGCCATGCTTAAGTCAGATGAAAATTAAATTTTCATCAGCCTCGTCGCAACGCACAGGTGCTATTGATATACTTTCGACATATGTACGATTTTATAAAAAATGTTGAAGTTTGATATATATTAACAAATTGTGTAAACTACCTTGGACTTTTTGTTATTTATGACTTTTTATATAACAAACTTTATATATTACATTGAGTATGCCCCTATTTAATCGATAAAATATTTGAACGACACACAGACTGAATCAGAATTGGCGCAAAAAGGACCCGCCGCAATGCGGCGGGCACCCATACCGTGTTTATAAGAAAAATGATTGAGAGACCTAAACAATGTAACTAATTGTGTGCCTAATAAATGTGGCAATAGATTATTGGTTTGTGAAAAGGTGAGTCCCACTACTGTGCCTAATAGAATGTTGACACACATTTTTTTTTTTTTTTGGGTAAAAGTTTAAAAAACCCGGTAAATATATTACCTCAAAAACGCGTTTAAGTACAAAGGATATAGGTGAATCTCATATCTCAGCCCGTTACATAGGCGAAAAGCTTACATAACAAGATAATACATATTTTCTAAAAAGAAAATAAACCACTACTCAAATGAAACAAAAGACAATGACAAATAATTACTTCCTACGACCTTAAAGCTTAGTGCCATACATGGCATTAAAAGCATCCAAATTCCCTGGAAGATCATAAACCTGCTGCTCATAATCATCGTAATCATAACCATCATAGTCGTATTCACGCTCGTGACCACCACCAAATAGATTACCGGACTCATCAAACGTGTTAACAATCTCCTCCTCATCACTATCAGACACAACGATCTCACCCGCCATAGAAAATGGGTCACTCTTCTTAGTAGAATAAGTAGACGGAGAAGAAAATGCACTAGGCTTAGAATTCCCAACATGTTCCTTCTCTTTCGAATCACGCACAAGGGTTCTTGTGATGTAGTAGCAGTCTTTAAAGACCCAACCTCTTTAGCTTCCACTGTACTTCCAGATGCCATATCCAAAGTCACTTCATGAGTAGGGATACCAAACATATCAGTATCAGCCATATTAAGGGCATCAAACTGATTAGATGTAACAATATTCGTTCCACTTGTACTAGGCACATCAACAGACTTTTGCTAGTTAACATTCACTTTCTTAGGTTCAAGGGCAGTCTTTTTGGGTTGATAAATGAACTTCTTACCCACAACAGGTTTAGTAAACCTTCCTTGACCTGTATTAGTAGAACCACTTTGTTTACCCTTCTTCTTGTTAGTATTAACCATTTGGAAACCATCGTTAACATGTGATTTAGGTTGAGTAGTAGGTGGAGCAAATTTAAGACAATAAACCAAAGTATGACCAAAAATCTTACATTTATCACATCGTGGAGGCGTCCACTCGTATTCGACGCGGATCTTCTCAATAGTCGAACCCGTACCATCAAGTAAAGGTATCTCAATAGTGAGGCTATCCCTAAGCACCTCATCCGACTTCACTTCAATCATGCACCTGGCAAAACTACTACGGCCTCATGATTCCTTGCACAACTGGCTAGTATAAGCATCTAACATTTTGGGAGTACCAATTAATGTAGAAAGAAGACTAAGGCCATCATCTGAAAACATCATAAGAGGAACATCATGGAATTTAACCCACACCGCGATGTTGGACAAATCCTATTTGAGTAAGTTGGTGTTCAAATTCCATGGTTTAAGAATAATAGGAACTTTTCTAATCAACCAAGGACTGTTTTCAAGAACATCCTCCACACCTTTCTTCGAATTAAACTTAAAGAAAAAGAACCCCTTTGCATTCACCATAACCTTCTGTATACCATACTTAGCCCACGTATTACGTACATAGTAATCAACAATAGGAAAAGTAAGACGTTGACCAAGGAAATATCCGTCAAGAGTATTCTCATATCTAGTGTTCACCTCTTCAACCACTTTCATAGGGACAGAAAGATCCACGCCATTTGATTTCTTGCTACATTTCAGCCTACGAAAGTTAGATGTGTGTTGCTTATGTTCATTAGAAGTAACACCAGCATATGACATAGAAGCTTGCTTCGAGGCATCCACACCAACCTTATCAATACCACCAGCCCCAGGTGAATTCGTAGCAACCTTATGAAACCAATGAGATTGGTTAGCAGCCCCTTTATGAACCATTTGGATCATTAACAGAAGAATCAAGTGAAACCGGCTTCACTTGTTTATTTTTGTCCACTATCATAGATAATTCAATATCACCATCCTCAACAGTCCAATCAGAAATAATAGGAGCAGACGTTGCAACACCACCAGATGCATTCGAAATTGTTTATGCAACCGTAGAATCTGCCCCATCCTTAATGCTTAGACCATGACCAGATTCATCATCTTGTGCACTAGTAGCAGTGGGAACAATAGGGTTCCTACCACTCCTAGTAGCTTCGCGAGTTTTAGAATGTTTGAATTTAGCACTCAATTCATCTAAGTTAATATTAACAGGTAATGTCAATGATGATGAGTTGTTATTACCATCATCTTGCACCTCCATGGATGCACTAGGTTTAGACCCCTTCGAAGCACTAATTTTGTGGAGAAAACCTTTATCCATCTCTCAAACCCATGACCAGCAAACAATAAAAACAGCCAAGAGAAAAGAAAACCTTAACTTAACCAATTAGGGTTTTAAGCGCAAAGCACCAAAAAATCTAACCTCCCATCATAATATTCGATGAACAATGGATAATAATGATGGACGGTTAACACAAATAGCTAGCACACAAACCCTAAAGAATCAAACCGACTTGGATTAAATCTAAGGTTGGTTATAGTAAACTTTAAAGAAAACAGCTTATGAAAAACACGAATGTTAATCAGTGATGAGGCGAAAAATGAACCACTTTTAGGGGGTCATTTAAGCCCGAAATTGAATTTATTTGATCAAATATTGCCCTAAATCGTTCCTTTTGTGATTTTAGGTACTTTGGGAGTGAAATCTGGAAAAGGAAGAAATTCGGACGTTTTTGGAGCATAAAAGTGAAGAAAACGCCAAAGACTTAATTTTCCAAGCTGGGAACAGTAGGTGACGGCGTCAAGAGCAACATTTTGACGGCGTCAAGAGTAAATTGCATGACGGCCCAGTACAGAAATGAAGGCGTCACAAGGAAGAGCGTCAAGAGTGAAATACGTGACGGCTTGGAAAAAGTTATAATGTGACGGCGTCAGAAGTAGATCAAGGCAGTCCGAGAATTCTTTTGGCGGCGAGATGACGGCGTCCCCTATTTGGTCTTGACGCCGTCAACCTCAATTTCCTATATATAGTTTTCTAATTTTCATTCATGAAAAAAGAAGAGAAGTTTTGGAGAAACCCTAAGGCCGAACTTAGTACGAATTTTACAGGTTCTTCAAGGGTTTTCAGCCCTTGAACCCTTTCATGTGTAATTGAGATAAGTGTTCTTCTAATTCAATCAATATGTCTATGTGTTGGTTGTCTATATCTTGTTCATATCTTAATTCCATCATGCTAGGCTAGATCTATCTTGTGTTTGCTTAGATCTAATGAAACCTAGATGTTAATTATGTGTTGATTACTTGTTTATGGTTGTATTGGATGAATGATTTCGATGTTAGGCTTAAGAAAACTGGCAGATCTCCAAATGGTAACATGCTTGAACGTCTTAGGAAACATGAACTGACGTGCACTAGGTTTTATTGGTTGTATTTAATGCATGAGTAAATTCTAATGATCCCATGTTAGGAGCTTCTTAGCCGGCTCGACATAGGAGTGAAGTAGGCACTCATATGATTGGGGAATTAAGTGTGCCACCCCATGAATGGTATTAAGGAATACAATCCGTCATCCACGTAACTATAACAAGTAATTAACGTGTAAAAGATATCTACGGAGTATTGAAATCTAAGTAAACACAATTTCTCCACTTATTGCTCACAACCTTAGTTTAATTTAGTTTTATTTTCATTTCTAGTATTTTATTTTGATTGCATCTTTAGTATTGGGTTAGTTGACTAGCAACTAATTCCGCCCAAATCCTTCAAACCCGAGATTTTTACTTGCTTTCTAAAAAAAATATAAAAAATACAAAAATAATCATCCCTCACCTTTGAACTAGTATTTAGGTTTTCTAATCCTAGCGACATTATTTCAAGCTGAACGATCAATCCCCCGGTACTTGTCACTATACTATACTACAACGATCAGGTACACTGCCTGGTGGGGGTTGTAAGCTTCTCAAGATCCCTTGAGAGGTAAAGTTTGGTGCGATCCCCACGTATCAAGTTTTTGGCGCCGCTGCCGGGGAATAGTTATTGTCTATGTTAGAATCTCTTTTTATTAGGTCTACTTGCTAGATTCCTTTCTAGCAAGATTTTATTTTTATTTTTTAGGTTTTCTTTAGTCTATCTTATTTCTTTGTATTTTTGTTCGTAACTCTTCACCACCCGACATCATGGACGATGGGAACATCTTTGAACCCGTCATCCCACCACAACAAAACCCACCACTAGAACCTCTTAGGCCCCGAACCTTAGGAGAGTATTCCCGACCTAGCCACCAAGGCTACCGAAACACCATTGAGCTCACCGGAGCCAATGTGACCCCCTTGCGATCCGACACCATCCGGTTGGTGCAAAGCGGATGTGCATTCCATGGACTTCATTCCGAAGATCCAAACCAATATCTTAAGGACTTCCTTAAAATCGTAGATTCCATAGACCTAGATGTTGAAACTAGAGAGACAACCCGATTACGCATATTCCAATTCTCTCTACGGGGATCAAGCTAGTCAATGGCTTGAGCGTTTACCCGCGGGATCCATCACCACATGGGATGATCTCACCACTCATTTCCTTGCTCAATTTTTCCCACCAGGGAGAACTACTAAGCTTAGAAATGACATCTTGATGTTCCAACAACATCAAAATGAATCTCTTTATGAAGCATGGACTCATTTCAAGGACTTACTCCAAAAAGTCCCTCATCATGGCATAGATCTTTGCCTCCATGTCCAAATCTTTTATGACCATATCGACCTCTCCACGAGGCGAGCCATTAACCAATCGGCCGGTGGTAAGCTACGTGATCTAAGTGCGAAACAATCATGGGAACTCATAGAAGATCTTGCTCTCTATGACAACGAAAGTTGGAATGATCCCCGTGATTTGAACAAAACGGTCGAGGCAATATCTTTGCCTTCGAACAATTCTAGCACTCCCGACCGTAGGATCATGGAACTTGAAGGTCGAGTCAAGTCTCTCATGAAATCTTACGAAGCTCAAAAACCTTCAAGCCAAGTAAGCAGAATTGCTTCTACATGTAAATTATGTAATGGCCCTCACGAGACTCATAACTGCATGGAGCTTCCAAAACGTGCTTATAACGAATTCACGTAGTCACACGTGGGTCGAGGTCCTCGAACTTCTGGCGAGGCCTATGAGGCATGGAAGGATAAACCTAATTTCAGAGGGTACCAAACGCGGAGCGTATCCTTCAATTACTCCTCACCACTCACTTGGTCCGAGCATTTTCCATCACCAGGCGTTCCTAGGCAAAGCTGTGAAGATGCTCTTAAAAAATTCATTTTGTCTCAAGAATTACAGCTCTCTACGCTCGAGACTAAATTTAGACAACAGCAGGCTGGTATGAATAACAAGATTTGTAATCTGTTAACTGCTATCAAAGAGCATGTTGTTAATAAACCTATTCACGTTGATGAGGTTAAGTCTGTTACCATCATGAGTCCACCAACCTCCCCTGTGAAAATAAAGAGTCCTAGTAAGCTATTCAAACATCTATCACCAAAAGGAAAAGAACCTGTCAACCCCATAGGACCAATGCATTTCGTAAACACCATCACCACGATATCTGCTTCTACACCTAACCCAACCCAACAACAAACTAACAAAATTGGTCATACAGCTAAAGATGAGACCTCAAGGGTGGACCATGATTTTGGCCAGAAACCCTACCAACTCATCCGAGCAATGCACCGCGCAAGAATTTGGCAAATCAGATGATGGGGAAGAGAGATCGGAGGAGCATACGAGAAATCCAGCCATTTTGGGTAAATCTGTTATAGAGGAACCCGAGAGAAACATGGAGGATGTTATTAGTGGAAGTGGCGATAGGACTAATGAAAGCAACCCTAAAGTTTTTAAGATCTCCTGCACCATCAAGGAAAAGCTCTTAACCGATAGTCATATAGATTTTAGCTTCCCAGATAACATAATACCCCTTTCCCTATACCAAGATGCCTTTCCTGAACGCACAGTGTGTGAGAGAGTAAATAATGCAAGGGTAATAAAAAATGTATCAATTATAATTGGAGAGCTTGTTTACAATATTGACCTCACCATGGTCAATGATGTGGACCCTCTCACTAATCGAACATTAACCAACCTTGTTCTTGGGAAACCATTTATCAATGACTCGGGAGTAATCCTTGATGAGAATGATGGAAGTGCATTGCTTACCAATGGTGTTAAGAAGGTAATTTTTCGTAGGGGTAATGAGGAAGTATACGAGTATCGTCCTTCCCTTGAGGGGAATCTATATGGATCAAGGGATGGAGAATCGGGGAAGATAAGACGGCGTGATCCGAATAATCTCAAAATTCCCTGCATGATCGGTCATAAGTACTTCGATAACATCTACATTAATGTATTCCTGCCAAAGAATCTTATGTCCCTATTCCATTATAACAATATCTGCAGATGGGGAATGGTTTACAAGGGAGAGAAAGTGGTTGGTAAGGATCATGAAATCCAGGTGTTCGTAGGAAATACGGCATTCACCATGGAATTCACAATTGTGGACAACATCGAAGACTATGTCGACCCTAGGTTATCACAAGTCATTTTTGGGGCACCCTTTTGTGAAATCACTAATCTGATAGTTGATGACCAGAACGGAATCATGACCTTCGCTGATGGAATTAGGAGGGTTTTATACCAAACGCCGTACAAGAGAAAAGACCTTAAGGAAATCGATTGTGACGGGCTTGATAAGATAAGTTCCCAACTTATTTTGTGTGATGAAGATGTTAGGAGAGGATGTAAGAACACTTCTGATTTGTCATGTGGATTCTTTAAGGATGTTAGTAAGCTTGATTCTAAGTATCGAGAAGATGTCTTCGAGTTTGAGGACCCGAAATACTTACACTATGAAAGCGATACTAGTTTAGAAGACGACCTAGAGAGTGAAACCAACGATGAGGTCACGTAGTAACCCATGACCTTGAGTCTAGCTACAAGACTCGTAAATAAAGAAAAGCGCTTCTTGGGAGGCAACCCATGTTTTGTGTGATTTTATTTTGTTATTTGCTTCCGTATGCATGCTTTATTTTTATTGTTGGTAGATCATGTTTCTCAATTAAAAAGTGGAAATACTTTACTTTGTTGTTTTGGCCTAGTCTTAACTCCACCTAAAAGTATTTTTGCAAAAGATAAGTGTAAGGGGAAACCCCAAATATGTTTTTAAGAAACAAACCGATCATGATTCTCCACAATATTAAGTGAACATGTATATTCGTATTTGTTAGAGTCAAATGCTTGTATTGAGTCATAATGAAGTTTTGCAGGATTTTCCAGGAAGTAGGACCAAGTTTTTCCAGAAATTTTCCGGAAACTTAACATAAGAATTTCTGCAGATCACTTCTGACGACGTCACGAGATTACTCTTGACGGCGTCACGTGTAAAAATCTGGAAATTTTACCGGTTTTGTTTTTCTAACAGAGTCTTGAAGTTTTTGTGAATTATTAAGTTTTATAATCTCCAGGAAATCTGCAAACTTCATTCCACAAGCATTATATCTTATTTTGTTTTCTAGGATTTAGTAACTTATATAGATTGCCGCCGATTTTATGCGGGGTTGCCTTGTTTGTTTTCTCAGGATTTACAGGTTATGTATGACAAGAAGATGATTTATATTCTGGAAGGGAAGCTTTGATTGTTCATTTTCTTGGAGGAAGATTTAACCTGGCCACCTTATTATCCATACCGAGCGAATCAGGGGAGTATTTGATTTCATTCTTTTTACTTTTTCACTTTTACATTCTTACTAGAACATTGGGGACAATGTTCATCCTAAGTGTAAGGGGAGGGTAAAATGATGATACCTTACAGATACACTTTCGCTTGAATTTGTTTGATTGATAGTAGATGTGTAATAAAACTATGAGAAATACTTGTTAGTGTAATTTTAGCGCCAAATTTAAATTTTTTTACAACATTTAGGAGTGAAACTTTAGCCATAGCAAGCGTCTCATGGATAGGAGATTGTATGACTAGCACATAACCGTATATTCAGAAAAATTTTCCACCCAAATATGTGAGGTTCGCCTTTAGATTTGATAGGAAAAACATTTATTATTAGTGCTTATGAGTGTACCGGTAGCATTTAGATTCTAGAACTTGCGTTAGTGATGCATCCCGAGACCGCTAGTGAGACTACATTCGTGTAGTAAGATTTACTACATGATAAGAGGCATTAGGATCACCCTTGTGTTAAACCCGTATCATAATTACTTGACCATTTAAAGTCATATTACTTGGCTAGTTAAGTCAACTAATTTTTCCCACACCTTAGCGTTGTACTCATTTTTAGTACACGATACCCCTAGTACACCCCTCCGAGCCTATCTTTTCGTTTCTAACTTTAAGCATTTTACTTAAAGGAAGAATTTGTTACACCCCACTTAAATGTACAACCAAATCGCCTTAGCCTTCCGTGTATGCGCTCATTTTTAGTGCATTATTGTTATTTGTTAAACCCTAAGTTAACTATCTAATTGATTACATGGTTGCTAAGTCGAGTCATATCCTTGTACATATTGTTTTGGGACGATTGGGACTCATGGGTAAATACTTATTTATGGAGTAATGGGGAAGAACATCATATATTACCCCCATATGTGCATTAATCTTAAAAGTGCTCCAAGTGTTTTGATTATCTTGATTCGAGTCATTAGATTAGTTCATTGTAAAGTATGTAAAGATTCAAGTGTAAGGGAAATGTCCATTCCCTATGATGTATTATTTTGGATGGTAGGGTAAGAGTGTATGTAAAAAAAAAAAAAAAAAAAAAAAAAAAAAAACGGACTACCATCCCGTTTTATTCTATGTTCATTTTATGTTTTTGTTATTTTTCATTTATTAGCTTAAGTCGAGTCTAGTCTTTGCTCAGCAACGCCATATTATACATGTAATTAACCAATATTGTTAACTCGCCACCAGTAAAAACTTCCTTTATCCAACAAAATCGTGTATTTCATATCCCTACACCTAACGTTACAACCCTTTAAAAGACCTCTTTGATAGTTTATCCTAGGTGCTTACGCCATGTGGTGGAGGTTTGATCCTTTCCCAAGCCTATGGTAATCTATTTTGCTATGACAGGTAGTGAGAGATATCTTCCGTTTCCATATTGTAATTTACACTTTATTACACCCGAGAGATGTGAGTATCTAAACACTATTTGTGAGGTGCTAGTGTATGACCTCCGTGCTTGTCTTTGGTTTTTAGTGGAACAATTGTTTGTTGTAGTTACTTTTATATTAGTGTTAAATGACCACTAACTTGTATTTTGACTAGAATAAAAGCGCATTTGCTTGAGGACAAGCAAATCTAAAGTGTAAGGGTATATGATGAGGTGAAAAATGAACCACTTTTAGGGGGTCATTTAAGCCCGGAATTGAATTTATTTGATCAAATATTGCCCTAAATCGTTCCTTTTGTGATTTTAGGTACTTTGGGAGTGAAATCTGGGAAAGAAAGCAATTCGGACGTTTTTGGAGCATAAAAGTGAAGAAAACGCAAAAGACTCAATTTTCCAAGCTGGGAACAGTAGGTGACGGCGTCAAGAGCAACATTTTGACGGCATCAAGAGTAAATTGCATGACGGCCCAGTACAGAAAGGAAGGCGTCACAAGGAAGAGCGTCAAGAGTGAAATACGTGACGGCCTGGAAAACGTTATAACGTGACGGCGTCAGAAGTAGATCAAGGCAGTCCGAGAATTCTTTTGGCGGCGAGATGACGGCGTCACCTATTTGGTCTTGACGCCGTCAACCTCAATTTCCTATATATAGTTTTCTAATTTTCATTCATGAAAAAAGAAGAGAAGTTTTGGAGAAACCCTAAGGCCGAACTTAGTACGAATTTTACAGGTTCTTCAAGGGTTTTCAGCCCTTGAACCCTTTCATGTGTAATTGAGATAAGTGTTCTTCTAATTCAATCAATATGTCTATGTGTTGGTTGTCTATATCTTGTTCTTATCTTAATTTCATCATGCTAGGCTAGATCTATCTTGTGTTTGCTTAGATCTAATGAAACCTAGATGTTAATTATGTGTTGATTACTTGTTTATGGTTGTATTGGATGAATGATTTCGATGTTAGGCTTAAGAAAACTGGCAGATCTCCAAATGGTAACATGCTTGAACGTCTTAGGAAACATGAACTGACGTGCACTAGGTTTTATTGGTTGTATTTAATGCATGAGTAAATTCTAATGATCCCATGTTAGGAGCTTCTTAGCCGGCTCGACATAGGAGTGAAGTAGGCACTCATAGGATTGGGGAATTAAGTGCGTCACCCCATGAATGGTATTAAGGAATACAATCCGTCATCCACGCAACTATAACAAGTAATTAACGTGTAAAAGATATTTAGGGAGTAGTGAAATCTAAGTAAACACAATTTCTCTATTTATTGCTCACAACCTTAGTTTAATTTAGTTTTATTTTCATTTCTAGTATTTTATTTTGATTGCATCTTTAGTATTGGGTTAGTTGACTAGCAACTAATTCCGCCCAAATCTTTCAAACCCGAGATTTTTACTTGCTTTCTAAAAAAAACATAAAAAATACAAAAATAATCATCCCTCACCTTTAGAACTAGTATTTAGGTTTTCTAATCCTAGCGACACTATTCCTAGCTGAACGATCAATCCCCCGGTACTTGTCACTATACTATACTACAACGATCAGGTACACTGCCTGGTGAGGGTTGTAAGCTTCTCAAGATCCTTTGAGAGGTAAAGCCTGGTGCGATCCCCACGTATCAATCAGTCACAATAACAAGATTAATGGAATAGAATGCACAGATTTAGGCAGGAGTGGAGTAATCGATTAGAAAAGTTAAGTTTGTAAGGGTTTCGTGATTTTCACCAGAGAGAAGACACGGGTTTTTTTTTTTTTTTTTTTTGGTTATTTGGTTTGATATGAGTAGAATTTGATAATTTGTATTGTATCTCAACTATATGTTTATGCATATTATTAGATATATATGAGTTAAAGAAACCCGATCAGTACTTTTATAATAATAGTGTAAAGTAACAAATGCTAGTGATAAAGCAATTCACTGTACAATAATTATTTATTCCGAAAAAGTATTGTCGTTGAATTATTATTATTTATTCTGAAAAAGTATCGTCGTTCAATTATTATTAAGTTAATGCTAACCACTCAAGAAATTGCTATCACATCTCCAAGAGTACGTAATAATTTATGTTAAAAAACATTTAAACCGTCCAAGAGTTTTAACTTTCTATTAATTTGGACCTATTCTGTAACAAAATAATATAAAAAACAGAAAATATAGGATCATCTACTAAAGTAACATTATATAAATGTCTTAACTTGTTCATACACAACACAACACAGCACATCCTTCATTTAATTTTCTTTTCTCCTCATTTATTTCTCTTCTGCTTGATCTTTGAAGATGGACGATTTATATATTTACGTTGGTGTTATCGGTAAATTTTGCTACACAGATTCTCTTAAACCTTAATCTTAGCTAGATTACAAAATGCAAACAAACTAATTCTTATTTTTGGCAATTTATTTCAGGTAATGTCATTTCAGTTTTGATGTTTCTCTCCCCAGCGTAAGTATCAAACACAGTCTTGCATATCTGTTTTTGAACGACAACATATATTAATGACTAAAAATTACACTTACTCACATACTTAAATGGTTCATTTCATAAATTGACTTGCAAGGTGCTCTGCCTATGCAGGAAAACGTTTTGGCGAATTGTGAACAAAGGATCAACAGAAGAGTTTGAGAGCCTTCCATACATTTGCACTTTGCTCAATTCAAGTTTATGGACTTACTATGGAATCACAAGACCAGATAGTTATCTGGTGGCAACTGTCAATGGTTTTGGCGTTCTTGTAGAGATTGTTTATATTTCATTGTTCCTCATTTATGCACCTCCAAGAACAAAAGTGAGTTAGTTATTTGCTTTTATGTTTTCTACTGAGTAGTATAATTAATCTGTGCATGTATGTATAGCAAAGGCCAAAGGGTAACATGTTTTATGATCATATACATACCCCAAAATGAATTACGTTCATATTTATATATATGTCATTATGTCTTAATCTTTGACTTTTTTTTTTTTTTACATGTTATGATTGATATGATTATGTTGATTTTAGGCGAAAACAGCCATCGTTGCAGGGATGGTTGATGTAGTTTTGTTTGGTGGGGCAGTTTTGGTGACACAGTTGTGGCTCCAAGGAGACATAAGAATTGATGTGATTGGTTTTATGGGTGCTGCACTTAATATTGTCATGTATGCTTCTCCTCTTTCTGCTATGGTAAGTAGTAGTTAGCACTTCATGTTGTTTAGTACGAGTATTATTTTCTAGCTATAATGGGATTTAAGCATATAAACATTATTAGAAATATTTGGTTTGTGTATAACAAATAGAACTGGTTCACTTTCAAGTTAACATTATTATTGGTTTCTTCCAAGAAAGTGGTATAATTGACCTACAGTAGTATATGTGTTTTACTGTAACTAGAAAATGAATGCTAAGATTAATATACTAATGCGTTCTACAGTTTGTTGATACGCGATCCATTAAAAAAATTGACACATTGTTTACGTGATAATTTTATAATATTTGTGGATTTCTCATCTACAAGTTAATTACAGAACAAATCAACTAGATATTTTGATTAAATAAAAGTTTTTAGCGTCATCGAAGTATATAATACTCCCGTACTCCACGAGAAGTTGACTAAAACCAATTGTGTGATTCATTGTTTTTTTTTATTATTATTATTAAATTTCCTTAAAGGAGCCTTTCCAAATCGATTTTTTTTTTAATAATAAAATAAAATCTCAAGTGGGAACTTTTTCATTTCAAAAAAACTAAATCATACCTTATTTAGTAATAATATAATTTAAAAAAAAAAAAAAAAAAAAAAAAAACTTTCTTATTAGGTAACATTTTATATTTATCCATAACACAATTAGAATATAAATACAAAAAATATAGATAAGATATAATTAACAATATGATTAAAATTTTTAAATAATTATCTTTAATAATAAAAAACTATAATTAAACATCATAAATCAAACAAAACAAATATTAAATTATTTGTTTTTTAATAAATAAAAATAAATGATTCAAAAAATTTTAAAAAACCCGCGCCTGCACGGGTATTATAACTAGTATATATTTAAAGTAACATCGCTAAAAAAAAAATAAAAAAAATAAAATAAAAACATCGCTAAGAAAATCAAAATCAAAATATTGAAATGAATAGTCACTGTACAGCTGGAATTCTAAATTCCCATGTGCAATTCATCTATGTAAAATTGATCAGTACGTTTGGTGTACTTGATAATTAAGATATTTATTGGTTTTTAATCAATATACTTAAAAGAATATTTTTAAAAAGAGATTAATTAACAATGAGAAGTTAGTGCATTCATGGCTGTCACGTTGGTTGGAATGATGTGATTAATTAATTAACTACTCGTAATTCTTTAATGATGCAGAGATTAGTGGTGACGACTAGAAGCGTAGAGTACATGCCGTTTCTACTTTCGCTCTTCATGTTTCTTAACGGCGGGGTTTGGACATTCTACGCCTTTCTTGTAAAGGACTGGTTCCTCGGAGTAAGTTTTTACGCACTCTTAGTACTCTTACACATACATACATGCATGCATGCATGCATGCGTATACATACGATTGATGGATGATAAACTTAGATTTAATTGAGAATATTAAACACTTGAATACACCTAGGCACAGGAAAAACTTTTGTAATAGTATAATTTAACGAAGTGTATGAAAAAGAGGGTTGGATTATATCGACCACATCATATATGTAGGTCAAGTATGAGTCCACTTTTGATAGCAACCCAACAAGAATTCAAGGGCTGTCCATTGATAATTAATGATGATATATTGATATATATCTGCACGTTTTTTGTGTTACCAATAGGGTAAAATAATTCAACAATATATATAGTGGATAAAAAAACAATGTTATGATGGAGTAAGTTTTTTTCGCACTCTTAGTACTCTTACATATACATGCATGCATGCGTATACATACGATTAAATTGATGGATAAACTTAGATTTAATTGAGAATATTAAAGACTTGAATACACCTAGGCACTGGAAAAACTTTTGTAATTTAACGAAGTGTATGAAAAAGAGGGTCTAGACTCTGGATTATATCTACCACATATTATATATATGTAGGTCACGTATGAGTCCCACTTTCGATAAGCAGCTCAACAAGAATCCAAGGGTTGTCCCATTAATTGATAATGATGATATAAAAAATCATTATAAAAAAAACGACTAGTTCACCAAATCAGGATTGTTATTTTGTTATAGTGACATTTTGTATATCATTACGAAATATGATTATTCGTGTTATTTAATTAATCAAACCAGATTTGTTTTATTAAAAGCAACCACGTTTCTTGCAAGTTGCAAGTTCAATTTATTATTTCATCAGCCATGTTACTTCAATCCTTATGTTTATTAATTGTGACTTGCTTATAATATAAGTCATCTACCACAAGACTGATATTGCAAAAATACAGGATCCTATGTTTTAGAATATAAAACTTATGTACAAGTAACATTTAAGAACTTGTTGTACAACCTTCAAAGCTCAAGTCAAATAAGAATTATTATTACCCTTATTAAAAAAACCACGTTCCTTGCAAATGCAATTTATTAGTTCATCAACCATCTTACTAAATTCTTAATTGCTTTAATTAGTTGTCAGTTCCGTTACTTCCGTATAATAAAGTAAGGCATCCCAGAACCTTGGGTTATCTAATCTATTGTCTAACACAAGTAATTAAGAAGCCCGGCCATGGTACATACAATCTTTAAAGGTCTACTTTTACTTGACATATTTTAATTATTTATATATATAGAGAGAGTTTTGCTAACAACAACCCTATGGGTTGTGGTTAAGCATTCCAAAAATAAAAAATCAACTATTAATGAACACCAAACCTGCCATGTTTAACATCACATTCCATATTTAAAATTTCATGTTTAAAATGAATAAATGTGTATAATTATAGAATATATAAGTTCATTTAATGTTAATTTTTTAATTATGTAATGTTTAACCACAACCCATAGGGTTGTTGTTAGCAAAACCTATTTATCATAAATTTTGCTCGATTATAAGCATATTCGAATACTTTTTTTATATGCGAATAACAATGTTTTAACTTTAGTTGTGTATTCCTTGCTTGATTATTATATCTTTTCTTTCTAATTGTTTTTGTTTTGTTAAATTCAAAATTTTAATTGAAAACCCCACATATGTTCTCAATATCTTTTATTATAGTAGTACTCCACGAAAAATAATACTAGTAGTACTACTATTTTGCTCATCAATCAACTGTGCAGTGTGACCCACGAAAAATAAAATCCAAGGAAAAAGAAAGAAGAGACTATACATAATAGGACCAGCCCCAGTATAATAAAAAAGCTTTTTTTTGATAAACTTAAATTAACTTATTTAAATGTTAGTTTACATTAATATTTTCGTAATTTTTTTCTAATTAGTTTGATTAACTTTGTTTTATTTAAAAATAATTATCTTTTCGAGAATAATTCAGTTCATTTAATGCTTCTAAACAAGTGACATGATAGCACAAATTAGAAAATCTCTAATATAAATTATATATTATTGAATTCATCACATTTTAAAATTTTGGAAAATGACTGGGCAATGTCTCGACGTGTATTAATAAAGTGCCACAAAAAAAAAAAAAAAAAAAAAAAAAAAAAAAAAAAAAAAAAAAGTGGCATGAATAAGGGTCACGTTTAAATGAAACTATATAGGGTCCTTTAAACTTCTTTTCAAATGAGCACTTATTTTCTAGGAGATTTTATATCTTCTCAACTAAAATTTAAAATTTTCATATTTACTTAAATCATGCAAAATGCATTCACTGGTTGTATTTTTAAATATATATGAAATTAGCAAAGAAAAGAAGAAGGGATATGAAATTCTCCTTTTCTACTACAACTCTTCACAAATGGTGCATACAAACATTTCTTTATAACTAGAGCAAACTTTAAAATACATTTTTTTTTTTTTTTGACAGTTTTCACAGTTATACATCCTTATCAAAAAAGTTAGGACGTATACTTTTGACAGCGTATGAGGCTTCAGTACAACTGGTTAAATCTCATACACTCGAAATAGGTCCATTAAGGACAAAACCCATCACAACTTGTCAGGCTAGGCTTGAAGCCTGGCAACTTAATTGATATGAATTTAAGTGCATAGGTTATGATTACCACATTAGTAGTTTGTTTGGTTTGTAACTTGCGGTGTATTATTTGTATTTTTAAAGAGGGAGTATTTTAAGGGTAACATTAATTATAAAGTAGATAAAAAAATATCGGATGGCGAATAAAATATGCATCCTGGAGAAAAATATGTTGTAATCTTTACCTCTATTATTTGTATTTATTAAATTGTTGTTTTAATGTTTGAATAGTTTGTACAATATACTTTAGTATTTGTATTGCTTAATTTAAGTTTAAGATATGTCATAGTGAAGGAAAATGGTTCCTTCATTATATATGGTTAAGAGAAATACTAAATTCTTCTACCAAAACTTCTTACTTATCCTATTACTCACAGGATTCTGACAACTGTCAGAAATGACGGTTTTGATGCAGTGAAAAAATAAGTGAAAAAAATATATATAATATTATTGTGTGTAGGAGGATTACTGGATTAATAAAAGGATATTGTAGGAGGCTTTAGTAATGCTCTGTGGTTAAAATATTGTCTAACATATATTGACTGAGGAATGTAAATGTCTCAACTTTTGATAGTGATCTAAATTATGAAAATTGGTCAAACCATGTATATGTATTTTGAAGTTTACTCTTATTATTAAGTGTATCGATTTAATAATCACTTTTAAGTTTATTACTTTAATAATCACTTTTTCTTTTTATTTTCTAACATTCATTAGCGTCTAACACATGTTAGCAAGAATACGGTTGTGTCCAAAGGGTCATTTGCGAGTTTAAGAATAAGTCGTGTTTTGATTTGAAGTCTCCTTGCAAGAATCTGTTGTGAAAAGAGACTACGAGGCTGTTTTTTTTCCACATATTCAGTCGTCCAAACTCTTGTTTCATTTTAATAGAAAGACTCACAAAAACTCATCTCTCTTGATTAAGATGCTAACATAAGTATCTTTTCACACCACTTAATTTAAGAAACACCTAAAACACTCTCATTTTCTTTGATTATCAATAAAAGTAAGCAATTATGTTTCGTTTGGATGGATATAATCATTGATCTTCATTTTGCATGTAATCTGACTTTATAACTATAAAATGTTTCTTGTTACTTGCTAAAGCTCTTATACTTTGTAATAAGTTAAAATATATTTAATAATATAGATTTTGTTTTCGATTTGAGTGAGTAAAGTTCAAGTTCACCGTAATAGTTATGCTCGTAAATAGACAACACAACACACTTTCCCACTTCTAAGAGCATCCACTAGTTTGTAAAAAATTTATAAAAAGTTAAAGAGGTCTAAAAATGTATGAATCATAATAGATATATATTTCAATCATATGTGGCACGAATAGGTTTAGGATTTTGAAGAGGTCTAAAGTTTAAGTCTCTTAAATATTGAGTGTGTTTTGTGACATGAGAAAGGTTTATGAATAGGTTTATCCATAGTGAAAATATGTTTATTCCACAAAAAGGTGTAGATTGGCGGGAACACCCTGACCCCGGGTGCCTTTTGGCACCAGCCATTGTCCACCTCACAACGAATAGCTTCGACAACTCTCCTAGCCTAGTGGGGCATCAACTTGAGTGAGCACGAGCCCAAACTCGGACCCCTGAGCTCTTATTCCACAAAGTCTATCCAGTGTGCCCATAGGTTTTGCGGAGGTGGGTACCTATATGTAGCAAATGCCAAGGATGGGACTTGAACCTGGGTCTATTGACTCAAGCACAAGTGCTCCAATTATTGGACTAATGCTAGGTTTATGATATGAAAAGGTTTGTAAATTAATAGAGCTTAGATATATAAATTTTTTAATAGGTTCATCATTGTAGATACCCTAATATTTAAGCATGACAACTCGTTAATTCTACTATACACTTGCAGTTGGTAATAGTAAGAATTTAGAGTAAATTAGACATGATTGTACATTTATATCGTACTATCACCTTTTAATTTACTTCAATTTTTTTTATTTTATTTTTTGGTTTTTTAGGTACCAAATGGGACTGGATTTATCCTAGGGTTTGCACAAATAGCTCTCTATTTGATTTACCGGAATTCTAAACCAACTAAAATTGTCTCGGATAACTTGGACAATGGATGGCAGCACCAACACCTCCTTCCATCTTCCGCACCAAACCACACAGATTCGGTTTAATAGATGTATGCATACATATCAATTCCAGCAATGCAAAATCGATGAAAACTCGAAAAATATGACATATTATATTTAGAGTGAATTGCAAAATCGTTATTGTGGTTTGGCCAAATTGCATGTTTCGTCCTTATGGTTCGAAAATTGCAGACGGCCTTGTTTTCGTCCTTGGCCAAAGTGAAATGACTGATATACTATGGACAAATTTGAACCCAAAGTTACTCCACAAGGAGGCCGCCTGCAATTTCCAAACCGTAAGGACAAAACATGCAATTTGGCCGAACCACAAGGACGATTTTTGCAATTTACTCCTATATTTATATGTTGGTATTTTAGTTTACCTTTTTGCCTGATTTTGGTTTTACAATTCATTTCTGAAAATTATGCTTTATATTATATAACTTTTTAACTTTGTGAGAGTGTTGGCGAGCAATAAAACTTGTATATAAAAAAATCCTCATGCTTTCTTTACATTGAAGTGATGATTATAGAGCTTATATTATTCTTTAAAATCTCATATCTAACAATCAAATTCGGTATGTTATCATCCATTTGAGGGAGGTTCAGTTTAGTCTGCATACCAAAATAACATCATGATTATTTAGACGTAGAGACATGATTGAAACCAATGATCGACCTCCTTTTTATGCTACACGTCCCTACAGGGGCATAGCCATGTAGAGACTAATGGAGGGACATGCCCCCAACAAAGCTTGTATTGCCACTATATAAATAGGAAAAAATGTAAAGTTTGAAGAAAAAAGCTCCGTTGCCCTCAACCCAATAAATGTAGTGCCCCCACATCTTCATCGAGCTTTGGATGACAACTAAAAAGTATATAACGAGAGTGGGAAGATGATTTTTTTGAA
Organism: Artemisia argyi; assembly: GCA_030686995.1. Lineage (NCBI taxonomy): Eukaryota > Viridiplantae > Streptophyta > Magnoliopsida > Asterales > Asteraceae > Artemisia > Artemisia argyi. The sequence goes on along the minus strand of CM060676.1, from coordinate 41,264,187 downwards.
TGATAGGTCTATGGTTCTTTACTTTTCCTCTGGTTAATTGGTTATGGAATAATGAGGAAATGAATTTTTGCTAGTTTAAATAAAAAGTAAACAATTCACAGCCACATGACAGTAGTGACGGAGCCATAAAATACAAGTATGGGGGGCGAAATCAATTCAATGTATCAGTACCATGTTGAGTTATTTTTTAGCATAACAAGTCAGGTCAGGTCGTGTTATATGCGTTAAAGCTCTAATTAAAAGTGCCTAGTTCTTTCTAATTCGTTTCATTATATCAAAAATCTTATAACAACATACAAAAATTAAAATGAACTGTAATAACTAATTTTAATAGCTTGCAAACTAAAAGTCTAAAATAGTGGTGTCTGCGTTAACAAAAATATCAAACTCCTTACTAAACTTCTTAGTTCTCATACATTATACGCACAAATAATAGTTAAAACAAAGAAGTAAAGTCCATTATTCTAAAGAAAAATAAATGGATTGTAGCTTGTAGGAGTTGTAGGTACCAAACAGTACAACTATCATATTACTATATTTAATTAAAAAAGAAAATGTTAACTAGAAATCTAAGTGATTCAGGAATTGTATTTTGAGGGTTAAGGACCTAATCGTAAAGAAAACATTTTATGTTTACTTCAACGATTCACCTGAACACATCGCAAGCTTACTTGAGGCATCCGTTCAACAACGGCAAGAATGAATGTTCTTTGAGACGTTCATATTCTTTGAGCTAGAAAACATACTAAGTAGATCCCTTAATGAATTGAATCCTGATGTCGTAGGTCTTTACATGGACTTTTCTAATCTATTGAAAACGGTCATAACAGAACTGGAGGTTAATGTTACCTAACATCGAGGAATGACAAGGCATTCTATCCTTAACAATCGTAGTGGAATAAACTCTTGTGGAAAGTCTACGAAGAGAAACAGGACTATCTTTTTGGTTATGGTCAAGACTATCTTTTTGGCTATGGTCTAGGGGTGTTCAGTGTTTGGTTTGACACCGAACAAACCGAAAAATAAACCAGACTGAAACCGAATAAAACCAAACCAAAAATTTTAATTGGTGTATGGTTTGGTTTGAAACCGAATCAAAGTATTTATTTGGTGTTTGGTTTGGTTTATGGTTTGACAAAGATATGACCAAACCGAATCGAAGAAACCGAATATCTCTATTTACATAAAAAAAAAATAATATAAATATACATAATATCTATCTTATCATACTAAATAATCATGATATTCAACTAGGTTTGGATGATTAATGATAGAATATTCAAGCTAATAAGGCTTTTGAAGAGTTGTGTTGAAGAAAATTAATCTTTTTTCTCTTTAAACTACTTTCTTTAAGTTGTGAAATCTTTTGGTTTCTTAAACTCCATTTACTTGAGCACTTTGTGAGACCTTTTGATTTTTTTTTTTTTTTTTTTTTTTTTTTTTTTTTGTTTTTTTAATTTAAACTTTTAGGTTTTTATTATGACTTCTAGAGTATACTTTTATGTTTACTTAAATTTGGTTTTCTAAGCTTAAACCGAAACCAAACCGAATTCTAATTTGGTTTATGGTTTGGTTTTATCTGTTCTAACATTGGTTTTGTTTGGTTTTGGTTTTGACTTTAAAAATTTTCAAACCGATAAACCCGAACCATAATACCAATAGAACTGAAACACGAATCGGTGAACACCCCTACTATGGTCAACAGAAACATGACTACCTTTTTGGTTATGGTCAACACTAACCGAACTATCTTTTTAGCTATGGTCAATACTAACAGGACTATTTTTTCGGCTATGGTCAACACAAACATGACTATCTTTTTGCATATACTCAAAAGGTGTATCTATGGTCATCAATGGTTCAATTTCTAGCAACTTACTAGATTCTACCAAAGTATTGACTTCTAAATTAAGGTGGTTGTCTGACTTGACTTAATACCTCTACCACACGTTTTTTAACAATGTTTTATAGGAACAATTTTTGCGAGCAATATGGAACAACAGCAAGAGTTGCATTCTTCTTTGATGCATCCACATTAGCAATAGTTGTCCTAATTGACTTTGGTGACATTTCATCAACATCTAATCTTGTATTACCATTTTCAACATAAACTTCTTTTAACTTATGGTCATCAACAAGATCTTTCAATATTTCTAAATATGCAGCCTCACTTAAGCTATACAAACCATCATCTAAATTACTATCAGGTTTAACAAAGTAATAGTAATTCTTTTGACCTAGGTCGCAACCCAATTCATACATAAGAACATCCAACGCTTCAATTGACACACTATCAACATCAACCAAATCAACTAAAGTTTCATACCTCCATCGTATATTCTACCAGGCCAGTATTTAAAAACACAAATGTGATGAACCCTCATGCTAAACATATTAGATCTACCACCTGAAACATATCAATAGACCAAAGCACATTATCAAACCTTAATAGCAAATTAAAATATACCCTATTAAATATTCCAACGATTATAACAACAAAATATACCGTATTTTTTCTTAGCAGAGTTGTATAGAACGGTATCATCAACTGGACAACCTGGATCTCTTCTTACTTTCCATAAAGTAAAATACATGTTTTCGAATTCTGAATAATATGGAACTGGTTTGTGACATGCAATGATGGTTTGTGAATTCTGATAATTCTTGTAAAGAAAGTTTTGGGACGAATAAAAGAGGCAGTCTAGGTGTTTATGAGGCGGGAAGAGGGATAATACATGTGGAATAATACAGACTTGGTATACCGCCAATGCGAAATGATGATTATGCCCTAGTGCTAAAAACAAAATGTAATGGAAAGGAACGACGTTGACCAGCGGATTACGGGTAAAAGGATGCAATCGGCCTAGAAAACATGGAAAAGGGACGCACGGCGACGATTTTCTCAACTTTGGGGCTCCTGCAATATTTTTGGAAAAGTTTAGGGACCAACAGTGTATTTTTGTCATTTATTTACTAATAACAAAAAGATAACAATTATAATCTTCACTAATATTACATATTGTGTTGGTTTGATACATTAACCAGTGTTTCTATGCGCATCTTTTCATTAAAAGTGTACGTTTTAGACGTCTGAATGTTAAATATTTTATACATTTAGATATTACATGTGAAAGTGTAAATCAAAATATTTATTGATTTCATATATCATACATTTTTCAAAATATGATCAAAGTGAGACTAACAATACTCTGTAATACTTTTAATATATTCATGGATTTATGAAAATAAATTGGTATTGGTACGTAGTTTGGAAAATCCTTTTAATCAAATCAAATTTACGCATTAGAAACAATAAAATCTACAACAAAATCCATCATTTTAAACTTTCCAAATCTAATAAGAACATAAGCGTGTTTTTTTTTCTTTATTTATTTTTTTGAAGGCTAGCGCCAGACAAATATGAGATGTCATATATTTAGCATAGGAAAATCAAATATGACTTTAAAAGATTCACTTTTTAAGCATTCAAGAAACTATGTCAAAAAAAGAACAAGCCTTTTGTTTTTCGTTCGCTTTGGGGTTCAAGGCATTTTGAATGGGTTCATAAACCATCTGTTGGTAGATCAGGGGGAATTTTATATATGTGGGAATCCACTTGGTTGGATAAAAAGCATGTCTTTGTCGAGGAATTTTTTGTCGCAGTTAATGGTTCTTTAGTTGGTTCCGCTGTAGACATCACAATTGTTAGTGTTTATATGGGTGAAGACATGAGTAGCAAAAGGCGTCTTTGGAATAGTATTGTTCAGCTTTGCAATCATTTTCAGGGGCTTATTTTAATTTTTGGAGATTTTAATGATGTCTGAACGGATGATTAAAGAAGAGGATTTGTGTTTGATAATAGGGAAGCCGATGAATTCAACAAATTATTTTTGATGCAGATCTTACTGAGCTTCCAATGGGTGGTAGGCGTTTCACATACGTTAATAGGAGAGGGTCTAAACTTAGCAAACTGGATACGAGCCTTGTCTCTCATGATTTTATTTGCAGGTGGCCTAATACTCAGATCACTGCCCTTGATAGGAGCTATTCTGATCACACGCCACTTCTTTTTAAAACTGAATCGATGGACTTTGGCCTAGTTCCTTTTCGATTCTTTAACTCATGGATCTCTTCTGGTTCTCTTGATGAGATTATACACACTTTTTGGTCCCAACCAGTTAACACCTTTAGACCTGACATCATTCTTAAACTCAAATTCCAAAAGTTAAAAGCGGCCATTAAGGAGTGGAGATCCAATGAGAAAGAGAATGAGAATGGCAGATCAAAAGATCTCAAGTCCACGATTAGAGACTTGGATCTAATTGCCGAAACAAGAGACCTATCAGAAGCTATGTAGAACCATAGGGGAGGGGGTGAATACGGTTTCTTCGTCTTTTAGAACATTTAAAAACTTTAAGCTTTGAAGACAACCAAGTGGTCTAGAGAACAACCACTATTACAAACTTAACCAAAGTATATAAACCAAGTAAAGAACACCACGATATTGATGAGTGTGTAAATACTCATAATTTTTACCATTTCTGAGCTGCCAAAACATCCAAAAACACTCAATAATGAATCAAAATAGTGAAAATATCCCAGGAAAGTGTTTTACATGTTTCAAATGCAAAAATACCAAAAACAGATGAAAAACGCACAAAGTTTGCATAATTGGCAGTTTCAGTCCCCCAACTTTCAAAAGTTGTCAAATCTAGTCCCTGGTCATTCTAAAAACTTAAAAAAGTCACCAAAGGTCCTTATAAATCAAAAAGTTACATAAATAGTCCTTTGGTGAAAAGTTTCACAAAATGTCAAGTTTAGTCCCTGAACTTTGAAAATTGTCAAAAATGGTCCCTGGGATATGAAAAACTTTGAGAAAAACAAATTTTGTCCTTGCACTAACCTTTTATGACAGAATTGGTCCTTGGTGGAAAGTTTGGTGAAAATTACACAAATGGTCCCTGAAGTTTGAAAGTTTGACGGTTTCAGTCCCTGGTGAAAATAAAATTGAAAAATCATCAAAGGACCTTATACTATTTGTGATATGGCAAATTACACCCTTGGGAACACTTTGAAAAAATGCCAAAATCCAACCCTCACCTTTCATAAAATTGCAAAAAAGGTCCTTGTGTTAAACCAAAACCAAACCGGATCCAACAATAATAATACTACTCCATACTAACCAATCCAATACCTAGTCCAGCCCACCCATTCCTATTTCTTGGGCCCAAAATACAACACAGCCCACCCAACACCCAAACTAATACCAGGGTCAACCCTTTGACTCTGGTCAAAACCAGTCAAACCCTTCCCTTTCCCCCTTTTCCCTCTCACCCAGAAAACCACCAAACCACCATGGTATTGCAGCCACCACCCCAACTTGCCCATCTCTTCCACAATTAATGCTACCACACCTAACTAAGCCACCCACAATAAATGCCCCCCCCCCCCCCAGTTGCACGCTATCAGAACCAATTTGCAAAGGCAAGCTTTCCCGCCAAAATACATGGCAGCTTGTGAGTGGACCAAAGAAGTCAGAGAGAGGTGGGAAATGATGAGAAAGATGCAAGAAACCCTAATATGTGGCTATAAAAGGAGAAGATGCAAGGAATGAAGCTGTGTAGTCTTTTAGTTAATTTTTAGTGTCGTATTTTAAATTAAGCTCTTATCTCAGTGTAATTTTCAAATTCAAGCATTGTAGTAGTGTTAGCATTGTATCTTAAACCTTTTAAAGTTATAAAATCACAAGTTTCAGTTTTATCTTCTATAATTGCAATCTACTTATTTCTGAATTTTTCAAATAAGCTCAAGTATCATTGGTGTACTGAATTATGGACTGAAATAAGCTCATATAGGTTCCAATAAGCTTGTGGAAGCTTTAGAGACTCTAAAAAACCAGAGTTACTTGAAGATAACCAAAAATATAAAAATGGTCAACTATGGTCAACTGTTGTGTTAGTTTTTGATTTCAGGTGTTAAGAAGCTTTGGTGGGCAAGGTTTGAAGTGAAGGCAGCCTATCTAAAGATAGGCATCATAGGAAAACCCTCTGTTCATGCTGAGGGTAACCTTGTAAGGATTTGCTCATTTGAATTTTTCAACTAAAATTCCTAGTTTAGCTTCTGATTGCTTGATTGTTTGCATTTCTGTGTTTGCTTGTGTCTCTTGTTTGTTAGTTAAGTAATTTTGGCTTAAAAATTCATAGCTTTTTTGTTAAAATAGTTAGTTACTTAAAAAGTGTAGGTTTAACTGTCTCACTAGCTTTAGTGTAAAATTGTATGATTGTAGTGATATTCTGTTCCTAAGTGCTTAAATTAGTCTACCTAATCATAATTAGTTAGTTTGAATCAGGATTTTAAACCCTAGTTATAATCTGCATTGAAAATCATAAATCAGTTAAGTATTAGGGGTGTTTAGATTAGTTTAATTGATTGTGTTGTGGTTGGTCTCAGAAAGTAACAATAGCTCAGATAGCTTGCATTAAGTTTTATTTGATGTTTTGAACCATAAAATCCAGTCTTATAACACCAAAAAGTCAAATTCTCCATCCAATCCCCCTCACAGTTAACTGTGAAGGGATTTGTGTTCATAAACTTTAAAAACTAGCTTAAAATTAGTAAGTGTAGTTTAGGAGAGTCACAATATTGCTTAATACAAGTTTTATAATCAGTACTCACCACCCAAAACTCACAAAAGTCAAAACTTGTGATTTCATCAAAAGTCAAAAGTTGGATCTCAGATTTTCCTCAAAATTCCAAGATTAATTGTGATTTGTGTGTTTGGATTGATGATCTGAAAATCTTTGTAGTTAAACCTTACCACCTGAACTTCATTTTCCCAAGGTTCTTTTAATTTTGAGATTTTTTCTTGTGGACTAAAAAGCCCTTGGAAGTGGACTGCAGGGCAAGACTCTGCCCTGTGCACACAGACCTCACCCACACCACCACCTTAAGTGGTGGCTGCAGCCCACCTCAGTGGGACCCATTGCCCACTTTTTGCTTTTGACAACCCCCCTCCTACCAGGGTATAAGTATTGACCCATTGGTTGACCTAGGAACAAGTGGACCCCACCTAGTTTAGTCCCTCAAGTCTGTCCCATAACTAAGTGAAACTCAGTTTTGCTCAAGTGCTTATTTGTCTCCCATCTGCTTATTTGTGATCATGATTGGTTGTTTTTAGCTTATTCAAGTTTGTTAAACTTAATTGTACCCGTTTTCACCATTGTGGGCCCCACCTTCACTCATTTGACCTTATTTGTCTAAACAGTCAACCAAAGTCAACTGAATAAGCAAAGGGGATGCTACTGCTTATTTATAAGCAATTTTCAAAAGTGGTTTCACAAAAGTTTTCTGTTTTCAGTGGTTAAGTAGGTTTGTAAAAGAAAATCCAAGAAAAACCAAGTTTAAAATAAGTGATAGTTTCTATTTAATTCAATTTAATTTTAATTTTCATTTTTAGATTTTAATTAAGTACTTAGTATTTTTATATTTTTATTAATTACCTTATATAGTAAAGTATTTTTAGTAAATTTTTCAGATTTTTATTCTGTCATTTAGTATTAATTAGATTTAATTTTAGTTTTCTTAATTATTAATTAATATTAAGTATTAAATAGCATATTTAGTTTTTATTAAGTAAAACTTAGTTTTTATATTTTTCCTAGCTTTAATATAGTATATTAGACTTTTAGAAAATATAATTAGAATTTCTACTGTTCATTTTCTATTTTTCTTATTTTAATTATTTAAATTAGAATTAAAGTAATTAAAAGGTAAATAATTAGTGGATTAATCTTAAAACATAATTTTTAGAGTTTTTATAATTTTGTAGGATTCCTGTGATGGTTAAGTAATTTTATAAATTTTCTTATAATTTTCTAAGTTAATTTAGTATTAATAGTAATTAAAAGTAGTTTAATTAGTTTAATTAAGTTAAATAGTTTTTAATTAAAAAAAAAACCATAAAAAGACAAAAATATTTATTTTTATTTTTTTATACTTTCTTCAAGTTCTAATTTAAGTTTAGAAAATATTTTTGCTAATTTTTAGTTTAATTTATATCATTTGTCATTTTTAGTTAACTTAAATTAGATTTTAATTTAGATTTTAAATAGTTTTATTAATTAAATAATATTTAAATAATATTTTAATCATTTTCATAATTTCATTTTCATTTTTAATTTTAAGTTTCAAAAAGTGTCAAAAGCACCCCCTGTAGTTTGATAAATACCAAAACCCCACTTTTCCTGTTACGTGAATCTGAATTGTGAATACGTGCATATATCTGGTATCTGATTTTTGTGAATATTATATCTGTGTACAAATACCATAATAACAGTAGCAATAACAATTCCACATCATCTGGCTACTATCCTCAGTGCCACTCTCTCATAAACGATTCCCAAAGCACCATTTCAATCTCGCTGGGACTTTAAACGACCCGGGGAAAAACTATACTATCCACGGAGTATTGATTCTAAGCTGTTTTTGACTAGTTGACCTTGGTCAACTATATCTGACTGCTTTCGGATCAATCAGATATATACTGGTTCGGGATGGGGGTTTATACCATCCGTACGTCCAATTGCGAATCCACGACACGATACTATTCCACTAGTATAATCTTTTCGGTGGACTACAAACCGTTACAATTCACTCCACCGATATTCACCAATATCGATGCTCACAAAGAAGGAGTTACTCCCACGGTATTCCACCCTCGGAAACCACCCTAAAGAATCTCCTGATTCGACTTGACCTTTGGTCACCAAGACCACAACCAAAACTTCCACCCGGAAGTATCAAACCCCCAACTAGATCCCCAATGATCTAGGCTTGGTCATCAAGACACAAGACTTCCCCTACAAACAATTCAATGAATGAATAATTGTTTATTTGAACCAAGTCCTAACCTAAACTAGAGACTCGATTGTAGTAGAAACGGTAAAGATAAGAAGACCCTCGACACAATCACAAGAGTGGATTAGGTTCTTGAGATTTTCCCTTGCAAGAAGATGTGTTATTTCAAAGATGTTGGTGTGTTTAACTAAGAACACAAGATAGAATTAGATTATTAGAGAGAAAGAATGTAGAGAGAAAGAGTAATGGCAAGGGGTGAGGAATACAAGAGGCAAGGGGGTATTTATAGGCCAAGACCCAAACTTGGGAAAAATTTACCGAGCCCGGCACGTTGCCCAAGCTTCAACACGTGGGTGACGCGCGAGAGGCTCTGTAACATTTTTCCCAAATGTTGAGTTTTGGACTTGTAAATACCTAACCTTGCTAAACCCCCAATTGTACTTCACACTAAACCTTAACATTAATCAATCTAAGGTTTACCAACTCAAATAGCCAATTTAGAAAATGTTTTGTGAAGTGTTTATTAGAAAACCAATTATCAAAGATAGAAAGAAGAGATAATTGTGTAGGGGTAGAATGGGGAGGTTGTTGCGTGTTTTATAAAATCGTTTTAAGTTTAGTGGTTTTCAAAACCCTCCCTGTACAAATTTCACACAAATTTGTAAAAAGTTTTTGTAAAAATATAATCATATCAAAAAAACGTTCATTAACACTTCTCCTGAAGTGTTGAAAACACCAAAAAAATTAAAAACAATAAAAAACAAACTGTGAAGTTAAATTACTTCGTGTTCTTTAAGATTACAACCTGAAACAGTTGGTTTAAGGTAAGTTCTGAAGGGACGATTTCGGTTAACGAATCAGTTCCAAAAATATTTCCCAAGTTTTCTGCACACGCACCCATAAGCCTAAAGCAGTTTTTCAAATTAATTAATAAACCCATAATAAGTTCCCAAACTTAATATTAAAACTTGCCTTTATATCCCTGTGAGTGGTGTACCTTTTTTAAAGAAGCCATTCACTTGTGATTTCTGGTTTAAGTTCACTGTGGTTTTGCCTCGATCTTGTTTTGAAAAATTGTTTTTAGTGCATGCGCACTCGGTCACAAACAAAACGTAAACATCAGAAAAACGTACCCGAGCTACGTTCTGACACACAAGAACCAAACACCGAAATGGCCGCTGGGCCACCACCACCTTTACCACCCCTGACCCTCCCAGGGATGAGCCAGCTCCCGATCTCTGAACGATGGAGGAGCTGTGCCAGCCTACCATGCAAGGGCGGGGTGGGCCTATTGCACCACTCACTATTGAGGCTACGGACTTTGGCCTCAAGCACCACATGATCCAAAAAGTCCAGAATTCGTGTCAATTTCACGAATTACCGGGTGACGATGCCAATAAGCATCTTGACAAATATCTCACGGTCACCCAAAGCATGAAACAGCATGGTGTCACCGATGATGCCCTCAGGCTGTACCTCTTTCCCTATTCTCTCGCTCATCATGCCACTGCATGGTTTGACCGACTTCCAAGAAATTCTATTCGTACCTTTGACGAAATGGTAACCAAGTTTTTAGCAAAATATTTTCCACCCTCCATGGTTACCAAGTTACGAAATGATATCAGCAACTTCCGGCAACGTCCCGATGAGTCGCTTTTTGAGGCTTGGGAACGTTATAAGCTAGCTATTGATCGGTGCCCTAACCACAATATGTTGCAAGTTACCATCATAGATACCTTCTATAATGGTCTGACATTGAGGCACCGAGACATTCTCAATGCTACTGCTGGTGGGACCTTTATGAGGCGTCCCGAAGAGTGCTACGACTTAATCGAGAACATGACTGCCCACCATAACTTTTGGGATTCCTCTGCGGAGAGGGATGAGTCATGTCATTCAGTTACTCCTTCATCATCATCTCCTGAAATAATTGCTCTCACCAAAAAGATGGATGATATTTCTACGGCTGTGTTGAGAATGAACCAAACGATGCAAAATCAGGTTCAAAATCAACAAGTGAAAGCCGTGACCCGAAGTTGTGAAACTTGTGGGGGCCCTCATCTGTATTCCGAGTGTCCAGCTACTGCTGGCTTTCCTCCAGAGAACGTATATGCTGCTCACAGTTCCTACAATACGGGGGGTAATTCTTACCAACCGCAAGGGGACCGTAACCTCTTAAGCTATCATTCCAACAATTTTCTCGGACCTCCAGGTTTTAACCAAAATCAAAACCGTAACGCGAATCAGAATTTTAACCAAGGTCAAAACTCAAATTTCCAAAACCCGAATCAAAATCAAGGCCAGTTTAATCAAAACAATTTTCAAAATGGCAATCAAAATCAAGGTTTTCAAGGAAATTTTCAAAGAAACCAGAATCAAGGGAATTACAATCAGGGTAATTTCAATCAGAGAAACACTTTTCAGGGTAACAACAATCAAAATCAAGGGAATTTTCAAAACAACCGTGTTCAAAATCCTCCTGTTCAAAATCAAAACGTTGTTCCACCCTTGTCTTCCTCCGAAGAAGTGCTAAAACAATTCATGAAAGCACAAGAGGAAACGAATCGGTTATTGATCAGCAAGATCTCTGAGCTTCAGAAGTCTTTAAATGATCGACCCTCGGGCCCGGGTACATTACCGAGCAACACGATCGCTAACCCAAAGGGCGATGTCAAAGCGATCACTACCCGAAGTGGGGTATCATACAATGGACCCTCGATTCCCTCTACCTCTTCTTCTCCTCCTAAGGTAGCGGAACGTGAACCTGAGGTTACTACGGACACGGTACTTCCTACTAATAACGGAGGTATCAACAACGTCCACCCTCAAGTTGTCCCGGTCCCGGCTCGTAAGCCGAAAGTTGTATTTGATCCTCCTGTGAGTTCTGATGAAATCCCAAAGAATGATCCTAAGCCTTCAATTCCATATCCTTCACGTGTGAATGATCAAAAGAACCGCGAAAGAGCTAATCAATTCAGATGGAAAAATTTTATCAAATTTTCCAAGAATTACACTTCGATATTAGCTTCGCGGACGCTCTTCTTCTCATGCCTAAGTTTGCTTCGACAATCAAAAATCTGATAAGCAACAAAGAAAAACTTTGTGAAATGGCAAAAACTTCTCTTAATGAGCATTGCTCAGCAGTGCTCTTGAAAAAGCTTCCCGGAAAGCTTGGAGATCCCGGGAAATTTCTCATTCCTTGTATTTTCCCGGGGATGGTTGAATGCTTTGCCTTGGCCGATCTTGGCGCAAGCATTAACCTGATGCCTTACACAGTCTGGAAAAGACTCTCACTTCCTGCTCTCACTCCGACCTGCATGACACTCGAGCTTGCAGACCGTACTATATCCCGTCCTCTCGGCATTGCCGAAGATATCTTCGTGAAAGTAGGAAAGTTCCATTTTCCGGCGGATTTCGTGATTGTTGATTTCGATGCTAACCCACGAGTCCCTCTCATTCTCGGGAGGGGATTCTTAAGAACAGGTCGTGCTTTAATCGATGTATTCGAAGAAGAAATCACTCTACGTGTTGGTGGCGAAGCCATCACATTCAATCTTGATCAGACTTCAAGATATTCCTCCAACTATGATGCTGAAACGGTTAACCGAATTGACATTATCGATGTTGCGTCTGAGGAGTATTCTCAAGAAGTCCTTGGTTTCTCATCCAGTAGCAGTCTTTCTACTGACCCTATCATTTCCGACCCTTCCCCTTCCCTCACTCCGTTTGAGGGAAGTGACTTCCTTCTGGAAGAGGTCGAGGCATTTCTTGCTCAAGATAGCTCAATCCCAAGTGGGGTTGATGAAAACTATCTTGACCCGGTGGGGGACATTCTTCTCCTTGAAAGATTGTTAAATGACGATCCTTCACCCTCTCCGTCTCCAAAAATACTTCATAAAGCGGAAGTCAAAAATGTTGAAACAACTGAAGACTTTCCCGAGGTTGAGCTCAAAGACTTGCCTCCTCATCTAGAATATGCATTTCTTGAGGGTGATAATAAATTGCCCGTCATTATTGCTAAAGACTTGAAAGATGAGGAAAAGGCTGCCCTCCTACAGGTTCTTAAGTCAAACAAGCAAGCAATTGCTTGGAAACTCTCCGACATTAATGGCATAAGCCCGAACTTTTGTACTCATAAAATCTTAATGGAGGATGACTTCAAGCCAGTAGTGCAACAACAGAGAAGGGTAAATCCAAAAATCCACGAAGTTATCAAACAAGAGGTTCTAAAACTTCTTGATGCGGGATTGATTTACCCTATATTTGACAGTCCTTGGGTTAGCCCAATTCATTGTGTCCATAAAAAGGGTGGCATTACCGTTGTCACCAACGAGGATAACGAGTTGATTCCAACTCGTTTGGTCACAGGTTGGCGAGTATGTATTGACTATCGAAAGTTAAATGACGCCACCCGTAAAGACCATTTTCCTCTCCCTTTTATGGACAAGATGCTTGAAAGACTTGCGGGGAATGAATACTACTGCTTCCTCGATGGTTTTTTCGGGTTACTTCCAAATCCCCATTGATCCCCAGGATCAAGAGAAGACTACCTTCACATGCCCCTACGGAACTTTTGCTTACAGACGTATGCCTTTCGGCTTATGTAATGCTCCAGGCACGTTCCAGAGGTGCATGATGTCTATTTTTTCCGACATGATCGGTAAAACTATGGAGGTATTCATGGATGACTTTTCAGTCATCGGGGATTCATTCCAGACCTGTCTCTCCCACTTGGAACAAATGCTTAAACGTTGCAAAGAAACGAATTTAAGTCTCAACTGGGAGAAGAGTCACTTTATGGTTAAAGAGGGCATAGTCCTCGGCCATAAAATCTCAAAGAACGGGATTGAGGTTGACAAAGCCAAAATCGATGTCATTGCTAAATTACCTCATCCCACCACCGTAAAAGGTGTTAGGAGCTTTTTGGGTCATGCCGACTTCTACCGTAGGTTTATCCAAGATTTTTCTAAGATTGCCCGGCCTATGACCCATCTCCTCGAGAAGGATGCTCCTTTCATCTTCTCTCCTGAGTGCATCGAAGCTTTTGAAACATTAAAGAAAAAGATTACCGAGGCACCGATTCTTGTTGCCCCCGATTGGGACCTACCTTTTGAGCTTATGTGCGATGCTAGTGATTTTGCCATAGGTGCGGTCTTGGGGCAACGAAAAGCAAAATACTTTCAGCCTATACACTACGCAAGTAAAACTATGACCGAGGCTCAAGGTCATTACACCACCACTGAAAAAGAACTCCTAGCTGTGGTGTATGCCTTTGAGAAATTCCGGCCATACTTGATCCTGACCAAATGCGTGGTGTATACGGATCACTCGGCTTTGAAGTACTTATTTGCAAAACAAGATGCAAAGCCGAGGCTTCTCCGTTGGGTTCTCCTCCTTCGGGAATTTGATATCATTATTCGTGATAAAAAAGGAGCTGAGAACCTTGCTGCTGATCATCTCTCACGATTAGAAAACCCACATCAAGATGTGTCCGAGAAACAAGAAATAAATGAATCATTCCCTCTCGAGACACTCAGTGCGGTTACTTTTTGTGGTGACTCTACTACCCCATGGTTTGCCAACTTTGCAAATTACCATGCGGGTAACTTCATCGTGAAGGGGATGACGTCCCAACAGAAAAACAATTTTTTTAAAGACGTCAAACATTATTTCTGGGACGACCCCTTCCTCTTCAAAATCTGTGCCGATCAAGTCATCAGGCGATGTGTATACAGACATGAAGCCGCTGATATTCTCAAGGCTTGCCATGCTGGACCCACCGGGGGCCACCATAGTCCTAACTACACCGCCAAAAAGGTGTTTGATTCCGGTTTCTATTGGCCCACGATCTATAAGGATGCCCATGACTTAGTCAAAGCCTGTGATGCTTGTCAGCGTCACGGGAATATTTCACAAAAGAACGAAATGCCACAAAATGCTATTCAAGTTTGTGAAATCTTTGACGTCTGGGGCATTGATTTTATGGGGCCATTCCCATCTTCTCGTGGAAACAAGTATATTCTCGTGGCTGTTGACTATTTGTCAAAATGGGTTGAGGCTAAGGCCTTACCCACTAACGATGCCCGAGTTGTTGTGAAATTCTTGAAATCCCTCTTTGCTCGTTTTGGAACTCCACGTGCCATCATTAGTGATCGCGGTACTCACTTTTGCAATGATCAGTTTGCAAAAGTCATGCTTAAGTACGGTGTTACTCATCGTCTTTCTACCGCATATCACCCCCAAACAAGTGGGCAGGTGGAGGTTTCCAACCGTGGTATAAAAAGGATTCTTGAGAGGACAGTAGGTGAAAACCGTGCTTCCTGGTCGGATAAACTAGATGATGCACTCTGGGCCTTCCGTACAGCTTACAAAACACCCATTGGGTGTACTCCATACAAGCTTGTATATGGGAAGGCGTGTCATTTACCGATCGAGCTTGAACACAAAGTCTACTGGGCCTTGAAACATGCTAACTACGACCTTCATAAAGCGGGTGATCATCGTAAGGTTCAACTCAATGAATTAAACGAACTTCGTGATCAAGCCTACGAGAACTCTTTGATCTACAAAGAAAAGACAAAGAAGATTCACGACTCTAAGATTAAGAACCGCATTTTCAATGTCGGTGACAGAGTCCTTCTTTTCAACTCAAGATTAAAGATCTTCTTGGGGAAATTAAAAACCCGATGGACTGGGCCATTCACTATTGCTAAAGTATATCCATACGGGACTGTTGAGTTATCTCAACCCGAAGGTCCCAACTTCAAAGTGAATGGTCATAGATTGAAACATTATTTTGGAGAGGACATACCACCCATGGTTGTCCCGGATCTCCAAACTTTCCCCATGGACCAATGAATTCGGGGATCGAGTCAAGCTAGTGACTCGGTGAACAAAAATTAGCAACATATATGGGTTTTCACCCGTATTTCTGACTTCTTTCTACTTTCTACCACCCTAGTGTGGGGGAGTGGCCGTCCCCCACCATTTGAAAAGTAAATATGTATATAAGTTTCTCCAAAAAAAAAAAAAAAAAAAAAAAAAAAAAAAAAAAGATTGTATGTACAGATAAATAAAGTGAAAAATAAAATCGATATTTCCACAGTTAGATTCGAATATTAGCTTTTTCCGTTCAGAGATTCGGCATAATAGCCGGGACTTTGAATATTGAGGACAATATTCAATTCTAGTGTGGGGGGGGGGGGGGGAAATTCTTACGAATTTTATCACAAAACTTTCTAAGTACCCCCATTTTTAGGCCTAAATTTTTCAAAAATTTTTCACTTTATTTCAAAATTTTTGTGGTAATCAGTCCGCCAAAGTCTAAATGACAAATGGATTGGCTAGTCCAGGAGCAAATGGCTCTTGGTAAAGACATCTCAAACCCGTTGATGGCTGGCAATTTTCCAAAAATTGTATGGTTCCTCAACTCCCCCGTATCCTCATAAGCAAATGAGTTGGCTAGCCCACAAGATTATGGCTTGTGGTAAAGGCAGTGGAAAATCCATAATTGGTAATCAGCTCACCAAGATGTTGACTTAGTCCATCAAGATGCTGGCTAGTCCAGAAGCAAACGGCTTTTGGTAAAGACTAATCAAATCCGTTGACAGCTGGTGGTTTGCTCAAAATCACACGGTTATCAGGTGTGCCACAGTTCTTACACCTGGCTACTCCAGAAGTGATGGCTTTTGGTAAAGAGATTCTCAAATCCATCAGGTTTTTCTCAAAAGATTGCTAGGGACTAGCAATGTTTTAGTGTGGGGGATTGATGGGTGTGTAAATACTCATCATTTTTACCATTTCTGAGCTGCCAAAACATCCAAAAACACTCAATAATGAATCAAAATAGTGAAAATATCCCATGAAAGTGTTTTACATGTTTCAAATGCAAAAATACCAAAAACAGATGAAAAACGCACAAAGTTTGCATAATTGGCAGTTTCAGTCCTCCAACTTTCAAAAGTTGTCAAATCTAGTCCCTGGTCATTCTAAAAACTTGAAAAAGTCACCAAAGGTCCTTATAAATCAAAAAGTTACATAAATAGCCCTTTGGTGAAAAGTTTCACAAAATGTCAAGTTTAGTCCCTGAACTTTGAAAATTGTCAAAAATGGTCCCTGGGATATAAAAAACTTTGAGAAAAACAAATTTTGTCCTTGCACTAACCTTTTATGATAGAATTGGTCCTTGGTGGAAAGTTTGGTGAAAATTACACAAATGGTCCCTGAAGTTTGAAAGTTTGACGGTTTTAGTCCCTGGTGAAAATAAAATTGAAAAATCATCAAAGGACCTTATACTATTCATGATATGGCAAATTACACCCTTGGGAACACTTTGAAAAAATGCCAAAATCCAACCCTCAACTTTCATAAAATTGCAAAAAAGGTCCTTGTGTTAAACCAAAACCAAACCGGATCCAACAATAATAATACTACTCCATACTAACCAATCCAATACCTAGTCCAGCCCACCCATTCCTATTTCTTGGGCCCAAAATACAACACAGCCCACCCAACACCCAAACTAATACCAGGGTCAACCCTTTGACTCTGGTCAAAACCAGTCAAACCCTTCCCTTTCCCCCTTTTCCTTCTCACCCAGAAAACCACCAAACCACCATGGTATTGCAGCCACCACCCCAACTTGCCCATCTCTTCCACAATTGATGCTACCACACCTAACTAAGCCACCCACAATAAATGCCCCCCCCCCCCCCAGTTGCACGCTATCAGAACCAATTTGCAAAGGCAAGCTTTCCCGCCAAAATACGTGGCAGCTTGTGAGTGGACCAAAGAAGTCAGAGAGAGGTGGGAAATGATGAGAAAGATGCAAGAAACCCTAATATGTGGCTATAAAAGGAGAAGATGCAAGGAATGAAGCTGTGTAGTCTTTTAGTTAATTTTTAGTGTCGTATTTTAAATTAAGTTCTTATCTCAGTGTAATTTTCAAATTCAAGCATTGTAGTAGTGTTAGCATTGTATCTTAAATCTTTTAAAGTTATAAAATCACAAGTTTCAGTTTTATCTTCTATAATTGCAATCTACTTATTTCTGAATTTTTCAAATAAGCTCAAGTATCATTGGTGTACTGAATTATGGACTGAAATAAGCTCATATAGGTTCCAATAAGCTTGTGGAAGCTTTAGAGACTCTAAAAAACCAGAGTTACTTGAAGATAACCAAAAATATAAAAATGGTCAACTATGGTCAACTGTTGTGTTAGTTTTTGATTTCAGGTGTTAAGAAGCTTTGGTGGGCAAGGTTTGAAGTGAAGGCAGCCTATCTAAAGATAGGCATCATAGGAAAACCCTCTGTTCATGCTGAGGGTAACCTTGTAAGGATTTGCTCATTTGAATTTTTCAACTAAAATTCCTAGTTTAGCTTCTGATTGCTTGATTGTTTGCATTTCTGTGTTTGCTTGTGTCTCTTGTTTGTTAGTTAAGTAATTTTAGCTTAAAAATTCATAGCTTGTTTGTTAAAATAGTTAGTTACTTAAAAAGTGTAGGTTTAACTGTCTCACTAGCTTTAGTGTAAAATTGTATGATTGTAGTGATATTTTGTTCCTAAGTGCTTAAATTAGTCTACCTAATCATAATTAGTTAGTTTGAATTAGGATTTTAAACCCTAGTTATAATCTGCATTGAAAATCATAAATTAGTTAAGTATTAGGGGTGTTTGGATTAGTTTAATTGATTGTGTTGTGGTTGGTCTCAGAAAGTAACAATAGCTCAGATAGCTTGCATTAAGTTTTATTTGATGTTTTGAACCATAAAATCCAGTCTTATAACACCAAAAAGTCAAATTCTCCATCCAATCCCCCTCACAGTTAACTGTGAAGGGATTTGTGTTCATAAACTTTTAAAACTAGCTTAAAATTAGTAAGTGTAGTTTAGGAGAGTCACAATATTGCTTAATACAAGTTTTATAATCAGTACTCACCACCCAAAACTCACAAAAGTCAAAACTTGTGATTTCATCAAAAGTCAAAAGTTGGATCTCAGATTTTCCTCAAAATTCCAAGATTAATTGTGATTTGTGTGTTTGGATTGATGATCTGAAAATCTTTGTAGTTAAACCTTACCACCTGAACTTCATTTTCCCAAGGTTCTTTTAATTTTGAGATTTTTTCTTGTGGACTAAAAAGCCCTTGGAAGTGGACTGCAGGGCAAGACTCTGCCCTGTGCACACAGACCTCACCCACACCACCACCTTAAGTGGTGGCTGCAGCCCACCTCAGTGGGACCCATTGCCCACTTTTTGCTTTTGACAACCCCCTCCTACCAGGGTATAAGTATTGACCCATTGGTTGACCTAGGAACAAGTGGACCCCACCTAGTTTAGTCCCTCAAGTCTGTCCCATAACTAAGTGAAACTCAGTTTTGCTCAAGTGCTTATTTGTCTCCCATCTGCTTATTTGTGATCATGATTGGTTGTTTTTAGCTTATTCAAGTTTGTTAAACTTAATTGTACCCATTTTCACCATTGTGGGCCCCACCTTCACTCATTTGACCTTATTTGTCTAAACAGTCAACCAAAGTCAACTGAATAAGCAAAGGGGGTGCTACTGCTTATTTATAAGCAATTTTCAAAAGTGGTTTCACAAAAGTTTTCTGTTTTCAGTGGTTAAGTAGGTTTGTAAAAGAAAATCCAAGAAAAACCAAGTTTAAAATAAGTGATAGTTTCTATTTAATTCAATTTAATTTTAATTTTCATTTTTAGATTTTAATTAAGTACTTAGTATTTTTATATTTTTATTAATTACCTTATTGTTGATACATAATATGGCGCGGACTGATTCAACGACTCTCCTTGGGCCGTTAGTCGTCTTCTCAAGCCCTGAGTAGACCTGTTCAACAAAGAGAACCCGTTAGGAGTGGACACGAGGCCGTAGCCCCGGGATCCACCTCCGACGGTCAAGTTAGTATTGATGCATGGTAGCATATGAGAATTAGATTTAGGGTAACCTGTTTGGTCGTATTCTATTCTCTTGTGAATGGAACCCCAACCCTATATTTATAAGGCATGGATTAGGGTTTAGGCATAGAGTGGGCCGCTGTCTGCCGGGCCTGGCCCATGTAGGATCCAGTCCGGACTATACGTCCACAAGCCCCCCAAGTTTAGTATGACATAGTGCGTGGCTATGTTATGCTAGAGTTAAGGCCGTGTTCATGGCCGCGTAGGTCCAATTAACCAAGATGGCATGGCCCATGCGTGTACATGGGACGGACCATACTGCGTAGCCCACATGCGACAGTGCGCACTGGGATTGCGATTGTGATTGTCTCACAATTGTGAAGGTGGATAGGTGGATCCCTATGCTGTATCCTAGATAAGGGTGTACCTTTTGTTCCAGTAGCGATACAACATAGTGCGACAGAAGACGTGCTTCTGTGGCAGAAGTGCGTGTTGTCCGCGACAAAAGTGTGCGTTGTGCGCGGCAAGGATGCGCGTTGTGCACGACAGAGGTGCGCGCTGTGCGCGACAGAGATGCGCGTTGTGCGCGCTGTGTGCGAACATTACATTCGTCTTTACAACCGACAGAGGACGTCTCCCCTGCGGCGAGATGGTGCGAATATTTAAATCCGTCTTTGTACCGGGCTTGCAATACCTCTTACGTACGATCTGCTTCCAAATATGCCTGCGTGACTTGTACGGAAACAATGGTATATACGCTGGTAGCCCCCCAAGTTTGATGGTGCTACTAGTGTAGGAGTATTAAACTTAATTATTCAAATCCTAAAAAATACTCAATGCAAATATTAGAAGTATATGCCGCGAATCGCAACATATAAAACCTAATGAGGTAAAAGATTAGCGCGTAGCAAAGTATAGCACATAGCACATATAATTAATATATAAAAGAAGTAGTAGTGTGAATTACACCTATCGTGAGGTTTTACAAACTACATAAAAGAAGTAGCACGTAGCTAATAAATAAAAACAGTGCGCGCATGGCGATTAATTGATCTTTTTATTTTTTTATTTATTTTTTAAAGAATGGCGCGGATGGATGTACCATGACCGCGACTAATAATTTCTGTTGCACGCACAGACGCAGATAGATTTATCGTGACCGCATAGACTCTAACGTTTTTGGATGATCGCAGTTGACCACGGCTTTCGTCCAGTGCCTGTACGTGACAGTGACAGTGCGCTTATGGCGATTGACTAGCATCGTAGTGCATGTACGTAACAGTGCGCTCATGGCGCCAATCTGCGAAGATTTCCGAACGCATGGCCTAACGCGGGTAGATTTATCGTGACTGCGCTGTTCGCGGCTAAAAGATAAAATAGGTCCGATCGTGCAGACATAGCGCATAGCTATAGGTAAAATCGTGTTTACCAAATAAAAAGATTTACATAAAATCTTATGAATATTTAAAAGATATCAAATCTGATCGATTTGGAAGATATGCACAAAATATTATTGCTATCTTTTATTTTTAGAAAATATTGTACGCATGGTAATATGTGAAAATATTGTACAGTACGTAGCATACAAATCAAACAAGCTCATGAAACTTTTGAGGTTACTGTACACATACAAATCAAAGTGAATGTAACTTTTGATGTTAGCTTGACATGTTTGACCAAGTCAAACCAAAACAAACAGTGTGTACCGTATGTGTATATATCGATCCAACACGTAGTTGCATATCGATGGTTGCTTTTCCAGCGATGTGAGAGCACGAAACTTGTCGTAGCCATGTCCCACGGATGGCGCCACTTGTTGATGCATAATCTGGCGCGGACTGATTCAACGACTCTCCTTGGGCCGTTAGTCGTCTTCACAAGCCCTAAGTAGACCTGTCAACAAAGAGAACCCATTAGGAGTGGACCTGAGGCCGTAGCCCCGGGATCCACCTCCGACGGTCAAGTTAGTATTGATGCGTGGTAGCATATGAGAATTAGGTTTAGGGTAACCTGTTTGGTCGTATTCTATTCTCTTGTGAATGGAACCCCAACCCTATATTTATAAGGCATGGATTAGGTTTAGGCATAGAGTGGGCCGCTGTCTGCCGGGCCTGGCCCATGTAGGATCCAGTCCGGACTATACGTCCACACTTATATAGTAAAGTATTTTTAGTAAATTTTTCAGATTTTTATTCTGTCATTTAGTATTAATTAGATTTAATTTTAGTTTTCTTAATTATTAATTGATATTAAGTATTAAATAGCATATTTAGTTTTTATTAAGTAAAACTTAGTTTTTATATTTTTCCTAGCTTTAATATAGTATATTAGACTTTTAGAAAATATAATTAGAATTTCTACTGTTCATTTTCTATTTTTCTTATTTTAATTATTTAAATTAGAATTAAAGTAATTAAAAGGTAAATAATTAGTGGATTAATCTTAAAACATAATTTTTAAAGTTTTTATAATTTTGTAGGATTCCTGTGATGGTTAAGTAATTTTATAAATTTTCTTATAATTTTCTAAGTTAATTTAGTATTAATAGTAATTAAAAGTAGTTTAATTAGTTTAATTAAGTTAAATAGTTTTTAATTAAAAAAAAACCATAAAAAGACAAAAATATTTATTTTTATTTTTTTATACTTTCTTCAAGTTCTAATTTAAGTTTAGAAAATATTTTTGCTAATTTTTAGTTTAATTTATATCATTTGTCATTTTTAGTTAATTTAAATTAGATTTTAATTTAGATTTTAAATAGTTTTATTAATTAAATAATATTTAAATAATATTTTAATCATTTTCATAATTTCATTTTCATTTTTAATTTTAAGTTTCAAAAAGTGTCAAAAGCACCCCCTGTAGTTTGATAAATACCAAAACCCCACTTTTCCTGTTACGTGAATCTGAATTGTGAATACGTGCATATATCTGGTATCTGATTTTTGTGAATATTATATCTGTATACAAATACCATAATAACAGTAGCAATAACAATTCCACATCATCTGGCTACTGTCCTCAGTGCCACTCTCTCATAAACGATTCCCAAAGCACCATTTCAATCTCGCTGGGACTTTAAACGACCCGGGGAAAAACTATACTATCCACGGAGTATTGATTCTAAGCTGTTTTTGACTAGTTGACCTTGGTCAACTATATCTGACTGCTTTCGGATCAATCAGATATATACTGGTTCGGGATGGGGTTTATACCATTCGTACGTCCAATTGCGAATCCACGACACGATACTATTCCACTAGTATAATCCTTTCGGTGGACTACAAACCGTTACAATTCACTCCACCGATATTCACCCATATCGATGCTCACAAAGAAGGAGTTACTCCCACTGTATTCCACCCTCGGAAACCACCCTAAAGAATCTCCTGATTCGACTTAACCTTTGGTCACCAAGACCACAACCAAAACTTCCACCCGGAAGTATCAAACCCCCAACTAGATCCCCAATGATCTAGGCTTGGTCATCAAGACACAAGACTTCCCCTACAAACAATTCAATGAATGAATAATTGTTTATTTGAACCAAGTCCTAACCTAAACTAGAGACTCGATTGTAGTAGAAACGGTAAAGATAAGAAGACCCTCGACACAATCACAAGAGTGGATTAGGTTCTTGAGATTTTCCCTTGCAAGAAGATGTGTTATTTCAAAGATGTTGGTGTGTTTAACTAAGAACACAAGATAGAATTAGATTATTAGAGAGAAAGAATGTAGAGAGAAAGAGTAATGGCAAGGGGTGAGGAATACAAGAGGCAAGGGGGTATTTATAGGCCAAGACCCAAACTTGGGAAAAATTTACCGAGCCCGGCACGTTGCCCAAGCTTCAACACGTGGGTGACGCGCGAGAGGCTCTGTAACATTTTTCCCAAATGTTGAGTTTTGGACTTGTAAATACCTAACCTTGCTAAACCCCTAATTGTACTTCACACTAAACCTTAACATTAATCAATCTAAGGTTTACCAACTCAAATAGCCAATTTGGAAAATGTTTTGTGAAGTGTTTATTAGAAAACCAATTATCAAAGATAGAAAGAAGAGATAATTGTGTAGGGGTAGAATGGGTATTCCTCTCATGGCATAAAAGAGAGAAGAGAATATGCCATGGGATAATTCTCTATAGGGAAGAGTGAGTGAGGTTAGGTTAAGAAGTAACCATGGTTAGGTTTAGAAAGAAGTGTATAGAGATTAAACCATGGTTAGGTTTAGAAAGAAGTGTATAGAGATTAAACCATGGTTAGGTTAGAAGGTGAACCATGGTTAGGTTAAAGGGTGTATCCAAGGGAATGTTCCATCCTTGGTGTGGTTAATAGTTAACCATAGTTGGGTTAGAAATGGGTGAGTTGGGAACTAACCTTAGTTTGGTTAGAAGTGAACCATGGTTGGGTTAAGAGAAGCATATTCCAAAGAATATTTTATTTCTTGGGGAGGAAGGAGAAATGGATAGTTGAGATGTGTTGTAGAGAAATGGATGGTTGTGATGAAGAGTGTGTAAGGAATATAAGAGATGAGTTGGATTGTGTAAGAGTGTGTAAAGGAATATGTAAGAGATGGATGTGATGGGGAGCCTAGTGTGTGTAGAGAATGAGATGGTTGTGAGTAGTATGTGTATTTTGAAAATAAAGTTGTTAGATGTGTAAGGAATATGTTGGGTGGATATGATGTGTGTAAGAATGAGTTGTATGTGTAAGAAATAATGTAAGAGTGATTAGATGGGGAGCCTTGTGTGTGTGAAGAGAGGTATGTGAGTAAAGTGTGTGTATTTTGAATGTAAAGGTGTGTGTATGTGAGTTGTGTGTGTAAGTAGTGTGTGTAAAAAAGTGTATATGGGGAATTTATGAAGTAGAGGGAATATTGTAAGAAGGGAATCTTGTGTGGGAAAGTGTGGGAGTCAAAAAGGTATAAAGGTGTAAGAGGTGTAAGGGAATATTTAGAAGATGTTGGGTTGTTTGGAGGCTTCGTCTCTTTTGATTAAGAAGAGATTAAGAGATAATCAAGTTGTCATTAGAAAGCAAAGAGTTTGGACAAACATGGTTATAGTTTGAGAAAATCAAAGGTTACTTATAATCTCAAGTAACTCAACGTCGAGAATCCATAATCTCATAACTCGTGACTTTCCATGACTCGACGTATTCAACTAACACCTTGGTACAAACGAGCCAAGTGCTTTGCCTTGATGTATAGCATATCCCATGCAGGAAAGGATGCGTTTATGCAAAGTGACCTTTGACTTAGTTTGACCAATAAGGGAGTAAAACTCGTCACGTGGTTAGACAAAACGTAAGCACAGGCTATGAGCATATGAATGCTTTTTCTTGATGTTACGTGAAATATATAAGCTCCCTAGGTTTAGAAAAGCCTTGGCTAGAGTCGAGAGTTAGAAAGCATGAGTTGGCATTTTCCCGAAAACGGGTATTTAAAAAGTTGGATCTCTCTAATCCCAAAACTCGTTTCAAGTGTTCTCAATTAATCACACAACATATTCATTCCTGTATTGAAAGATCCACATTTTTCGGGTAAGGGGAAAGCCGACTTTCAAAATTCGTCTCGACAACATCAGACGCCTGGCGCGTTGCCCACGCGCCAACGCGCGGGCAGCGCGCCAGTATCAAATATTGAGTCGGGGAATTTTGGCTAACGTTTGTTATTTTATGTGTTTCTAAGGTTTATTTGTCATCATTAAAACATTAAGGGATCTCGTCAATGTTGCCTCAACAATCTCCGCCTTTTGGATGATGACAAATAAATTCCGAAAGCAAATAAAATTACAAAACTTAGCGAAGACAAAGCGCGCCTTTGGTGTAGCTTGCGTCTTGACCTTTGCCTTGTAATTTGGTGAAGCCATTGTCTTTAAGTTGAATTGGTCTTCACGCACTTGCTTTCTTTCTCCCCCTTTTGTCGAATAAAAAAGGCGAGACTTCCGATTGAATGGGAAAGTAGCTTGTAAATGCACCCGAACGTGCTCCCCCTTGAACATAGCTCCCCTAGATCGTTGCTCCCCCTTGTTCCAAGGTGGGGATCCATGGGTCAAGAGCCTCACCTTTGCGGTGGCCTAGCTACATAAAACATACCAACAACACGAAACAACCAAACAATGCTCACATGTGGAAGTCCAAAATGGGTTAGGTTACCATTTGGATACTTGCAACATGGGTCAATTCACAATAATATGTATAAAATACGCAAGACAAAGCATACAACCATAGATAATTCCTAATACATAACCATTAGCCATAGTGAACATAACAAAGTCTTAAGCATGATATGACATGCTATGCGAGTACAAAGATTTTTCAATAAGCATAAAACCTAGACGTCCAAATTGCAACACACACAAATACTAATGTCTTAGGAGATCATGACACACCAAACATAAGTTTTATTCTCAAATTACATATCATCAAAGGTCTTTGCATGACATGTAGGTGGCCCAACGGTTGATGAAGTTCTTTAATACCCCGAACTTCGGCCGGCTCTCACGACGTTGATACTTGGTGGATTAGTAAGTCTTGTAGGCAAGTCGCTCGTGAGTTGGCAAGGAGTCCACATCATCAACCACTTCATCATCACTAATGATGTCTTCTGAAGCATTCCACGCTTGTTCATAAAACATTTCGTTAACCATATGCTCCATTTACCCGATTGGATCCATGGAAGGCTGTTGAGATGTGGAAGCTGTGAACTCAGGAAGCTCAAGGTCAACGTCAATATGGTCTAGACTCTTTGCATTGTAGTTGGCAAACAATGGTCCTACGACCTCAAAATCAGGCCAATCCTCAGCATGGTCGAGATGTTCGGTTGTGATATTCTTAAATAGTGTGGTAAGAATGCGAGCAAAAGGGATCAATCTCTTGTTTCCACTAAGCTTGTCCATTCGTTTTGCCTTGTGATAGGCAAAGTTGAACGGTGTTCCAGTTTCTATGCAATGTAGCATATAACAAATAGCGATGGAGACGTTCCCTTTGGCTCCCATCTTCACAAACACATTAGAGGTTAAAACGTACTCCCATGCACTTTACTTGTCACGGATGTAAGCCTTAGGCTAATGAAGATCGGCCTCATTGTGACAATGATATTGTGGCTTGAAGATGGTGTTTTGAACATCCACCACATTGATCCTTCCCTCCTCGGATGAGTGATAATTGCGGTATTTCTTGAATTTCCTTGACTCTGTTGTATCGGTGTAGAACATGACCCCGGCAGAGGATATACCAAGTATACTACCAAGCTCTGCCAATGACCATGTATAGTCGTGACCATACATATGAAAGTTTAGAGTGAGCTCGGCGGAGTTGAAGTGATAGCGAGCATAGAACTCTTGAATGTGGCGTTGATAGATTGCGGGTGGTAAGGTAGCAAAAGGCAAACAACCAGTATTCAAGAAAGGTTCTCTAAGCCTGGTCATGCGGATGAAGTCCGGGTCACAATGACGACCCTCATGATAGGTACGGTTTTCAAATGGTTTATAGACATTGATTCCACGACCACATCGAACCTTTTTCATAAATTGTTTGGTATCACGTCGATCACCCATTGTTCCTATCAAAACAACACGTAATATGTTTACATATATGTAAAATCAGAAGATAGAGCCAAGAAAAACAACAGCATGTCTGGCGTGTTGCCCGCACGTTGACGTGTTGGCAGCGTGCTAGCCTCGTAAAAAATTTTGGGTTTCCCTCGAAAATTCAAGATTTTAAATTTTTTTGAAAAGAAAGTATGAGTTAGTTACATATAGACTCATATTATGTCGAAATCTACAAAACCCATTAGTATAACTTACCCAAAAATCATAATCCAATTTTATCAAGAAATGTTTGAAAAATTTTGCCATAGTTTCCCTTGTAATTAGAATTTTTCCATATTAATTTTTCTCAAACAAAACTCATGGGAAATCCCTAAGACTAGTTTTAATTAGCTAACCTATTAAGTTTATGAAAATAATTTAATATAACTCTCAAAATAACATAATAATGGAACAATGGGGATCAAGACTTACCAAGATCTTCAAGAAAAATGAGAAGGTAGAATTAAAAGATGATGAGAGTGTTTGTGTGTGTGAGGGGGCGGCAACAAGGAGGAGAGGAAGAAGAAAAAGAGACAGTTGATTTGTGTGAGTGAGTATTTAAGATGTGGGGGCTCATAGTATCTCATGTGGTCCAATGACAGTGACCTTGGGTGATTGCATTGGGATAAGAGTATATGTTGTTATTTTAATTATTGTGGACCCCCGAGCATGAGTTAACAAAGAAATAATCTTTGTTTGTTGGTTTGGATATTACAAATCATATTTGTAATTTGAGTGTGCTTATGATAAGCTTAACTCAATTCAAAGACCAACTGATTTGAATAAACAATTTTATTCCCGATGCTCTATCATCCCGAGACCTAGTTTAAGGTAGGTGAATGTTTCGCATTTTAAGGGTTTTGTTAAGGGTTTTGAACGTTATCACGTAGAATGTGGTGACGGATTTCGATGTGTTTCGTTCGAGAATGATGGACGGGATTTTTACTTAGGTCGATAGCACATTTGTTCTCACACAGGAACATCTTGTAAATGAATGTTGTAGTCGCTAAACACTTGTTTCATCCACAAAGCTTGTTGACAAGCTCTTCCGGCTACAACATATTCGGCTTCGGTAGTGGATATTGCTACAACCGTTTATTTCTGACAACACCAATGTGTTAGACATTCTCCTACAAAGGTGCATACCCCACTAGTACTTTTCCTATCAACGTAGTCGCTGACATGATCGGAGTCGGTGTAAATGCTAACTTCAATGCCCGAGGCTTTTGTGTCCCAGACACCTAAATAAGGTGTGCTCTTTATGTATCTAAATATCCATACTACGGCGTTCATGTGAGATTCCTTGGGGTTATCTTGGAATCGTGCACATAGAGATACACTAAACATGATGTCGGGTCTACTAGCGGTAAGATGTAGTAGGCACCCAATCATACATCGATATTTAGAGCTATCAACCGAAACTCCATCCTTATCTAAGGTAAGTTTTAAGTCGGTTGACATTGGCGTCTTGATGGACTTAACATTTTCAAGATCAAATTTTCTAAGAGACTCTCTTAAATATTTTGATTCCGATATGAAAATGCCATTGTCATTTTGTATAACTTGTAAGTTTAGTATGGATGAAAGATCTCCTAAGACGTTTATTCCAAATTTCTCATGCATGCATTTAATAAATTCGTCATGTAATGTTTTACATGTAGAACCAAAGATAATATCATCTTCAAAGATTTGAATGATTATTTGATGCGTGTCTTTTATCTTGAAGAATAACGACTTATTCTTGATACCTCTTGCATATTAATTTTCAACAAGGAAGGATATTACACTATAATGCCATGAATGATTAGCTAGTTCAAGTCCATGCAAGACTTTCTTCATTTTATACACGTGATTAGGTTTTTGAAAGTTAATAAATCCCGGAGGTTGTGTAACATA
The DNA here is from genome assembly GCA_030686995.1 of Artemisia argyi. Taxonomy (NCBI): domain Eukaryota; kingdom Viridiplantae; phylum Streptophyta; class Magnoliopsida; order Asterales; family Asteraceae; genus Artemisia; species Artemisia argyi. Next base: position 41,234,936 of record CM060676.1, on the reverse strand, counting down.
TACTTCATTTATGGTGACTTGATTAAAAACATTTTTGACATCCATTTGTATTAGTTTAAACATACCACTACATGCATATACAAGTAAAATTCGTAAAGACTCTATTTGTGCAACCGGGGCAAAAATGCGATTAATGGGTTTCCAATTTGATCAAAATCATTTATTACTAACTTAGCTTGGTTTTCACAAATTGTTCCATTTTCATGCAAGATGCTGTTAAAATTTCTAGAGCGGTGCAAGCATTAGGTAAAGTGACTAATTCCCAAACATCATTGCGTGTGAGTTGATCTATCTCAAAATGCATTGCCATGGTGCAATTTTCGTTACTAATAGCTTCCTCAAAATATTTTGGTTCTATAGTAGATACGAATGCAAATGTATTGTTTTGAGCTTGTGCTACAAAATAATTCTCTAAATCACCTTCAATATTATTATATATTGTATCAATTAGATTAGCGTGATTAGGACCTTGACTTTGATCATTATTCTCTCCTAGTTTATTTTACAATGGCAAGCATGTTTCTTCGTTAAAGCTTACGTCTATTGTTTCAATAATTTTAAAAGTCTCTTTATTATAAACTTTATAAGCCTTAGATGTATGTGAATATCATAAGAATATTCCATTATATGTTTTAGATATTATGCATTTACAACCAAAAACTTTAAAATATCCTAGAGATGACTTTTTGCCTCTAAGAATCTCGTAAGGTGTTTTATTACCCATTTTAGTAATTGATGTTCTATTTAGAATGAAAGACGTGGTTTCTATAGCATGACACCAGAACTTTTGCGAGATAGATTGTTCGTTAAACATTATACAACACATTTCTTGTAACCGCTGAATCTTTCTTTCAACAATCTCATTAGTTTGAGGAGATTTAGAAGATCGAAAATTATGTAGAATTCCAAATTTATCGCAAAATTCCCCAAATTGCACATTATTATGAAAATTTCTACCGAGACTAGTTTGAATAGATGCAATGCAACAACCATGTAGGTTTTGTAGACTTTTTCCTAAGTTTTTGAATTTCTTGAAAACTTCACTTCAAAAATTTTATCCATGTATACCTTGAGAAGTCATCAAAAACAACCAAAGTATAGAAGTTACCTTCATAGTTTTGAGTGGTTGATGGACCAAATAAACCTATGTGGAGTAATTCTAAGACCCTTTTACTTAAGATGTTTTCATTATTAAGTTTTTGACTTGCATGGATTTGATTTCCTAATTTACATGTATTGCAAGAATGATTAACAAAATCTAGCTTAGGCAAATTTCTAACTAATGCTTTAGAAATTAACTTAAGAATTACCTTCATGCTAGCATGCCCTAATATTTTATGCCAAAGTGTAGAATTATCTTCAACAATGCCAATGGAAGGTGGTGTTTGTATTTTCAAAAATGCCTCTTAACAACATCTTAATCTGACTCGTTCAGATGCGGTCAGACATTTTGGTCATTAAGTGTGTTTGCTTTTTTCATGTCATTCAGACGCGGTAAGAGACAACTAGTGTTAAGAGTATTTGTTTTTTTATGATCATTAAGAGGCAGTAAGAGGCAAAAACATCTTACTGAACTAGATGTAAAGAGGTGTCTTAACACCTCTTAATGCCCCTTTTTTTTCTTACTTTTTTATTTTTTTTTTAATTTTCTGTTTTGTTATATTTTTTTTTTATTTTGGTGTTTTTTGTTCATATTTTTTTCATGTTTCAATTTTTTCTTGCGTATTAAAAAGTAATAAATAGAATTATTGCATATGTTTTATTATATAAAGAATGTATGTGACAATTTATATTTTGTTCAGAATGAAAGGTTTGGTTTTGTACTCATATATCTCAACTATAACGCGACTCATTTAGTTAATCGTTTTAAAAAGCTAAAGTTAAACTCCGACACGTTTATTTTTGTCAAATAAATATTAGATTGCACGTTTGTTTAAAATACTTTTATTTTAAATTTATATATATATATATATATATATATATATATATATATATATATATATATATATATATATATATATATATATATATACTAGCTTCATGACCCGGCCGATGGCCGGGCGAGTCTCATATAATATATTGTTAAACACTTGTAATTTATATATCTAAATTGTTTAATATTATGATCTAAATGTAATTTTGTTTCTTACCAATTTCTTATTAGAATTAAAATAGTTTTGTTAAATATAAAAACAAATTTGCATAATGTGTGAAATCTTGATATGTTCAATTAGTGTGTTTTTATAATGGTTTGAAATTCATGTTTGACTTATTTTAGTAAAGTTGTTACATTTTATGTTGGTATTTTTTTTCGAAATAATAACATATGAAGTTCATTTTTATTTTTTATTGAAAATCCATCTTAGACTCTAAAGATTTCTAAGCAAGTATATATCTAAATTGGTTAACATTATGATTTAAATATAATTTTGTTTCTTACAAACTTGTTATTAAAATTAAAACATAAGTATTGTTTGTTATATAATATTATTATAGGCGTACGAAGCAAATTGTTTTTTGTTGAAGTGTACAAAAACATTTCTTATTCATGACCTGCCCGAGGTCTGGGTGCCCATTAAACTACCAAAAATTCTTAAGCACTCCTGCACCACGTGCATGAAAAAATGAAGTCAATAATATGATATTCTTACCATATATCCATGTCATGTTTCAGGAAATGCACTGATATGAGATCCCTCGCCCCTCATCTATCTTATCCCCACCCCCTATACATTCTACTAAAATAAAAAAACGAAGTGTCTTATAAACATTCTAAATTGCGTTACTTACTCTTTCAAAATCGGTTGAGCCTTAAACATACTCTTCTTTGCCTCTTCCTGTTCCAACCTCCTCCTTTATTCCAATTTTGTTTGTACTTCTTCTTCATATCTGCGAAAACAATGTGAAACATGCTCAAGACAATCAGGAACCAGTTACTATTACTTTCACATTGCTAGTTTTGTTCTCGGGTATTTTGTATGGCTTTATGATTAAGGTTGATTGCACTAAAGTATAACAACCTTTCACCCTTTTTCAGTAAGAACCCGTGCTACGCACAAACTTGGTATCTAAGTGTTCATCGCGTAACGTTTGTGTAAATTTCCGAATATACAACAATCTATAACTAAGGCTGTTGTGGGAGATCTTTGGTTATTTGCACCGTTTTTTTTCCCAATAAACTATTAAACTATTGCTTATATCTTAAACTTAACTTTTTTAATTTGTTATTATAATATATAAATGGGTTCAAGCAAAAATTATGTAGTTTTTCCTCTATATTCATTATTCAAGGTGATAACTGTAAGAAAAATATTTATTTATGTTTTTTTTATTTAAGATTGAAATTTACTAATGTGACGCACGGGTCTTGTGATCAATAACTCACTTAATTGTTATAATTTTCAATTTAATGGCAGACACATTCACTTTTGCTATAATAATCCTTTGAGCCTCTTTATATTGGTTTTTAAAGCATGCTCATTTCTTTCAACTTCCGTGTATTTTTGTGTTGTTTCTACTGTTAATATGTGTTTTTTTAAGTGTCAAATATAAAACATGGGCAAATAAAAGTAGATGTAATTGGGTTTGGCCAAGGCTTCACATGGGCTTGACTCTTATCATCATGTGTGTTAGCGATATTGGGGGCTGATTCTTTTTCAAGGAGACCATCATGATCAAACGACACAAATGTGTAGACCTTGGATACATAATTCTACAACCTACATAATCACGTTTATGATCTTGTTCAAGATAGCATATTCCTTTGTGTTTTTATGTAACTAAATGATGGTCTTCCATATACCCGGGTCTTGCTTAGTCTTTCATAATAAAATCTTGGTTTTTTTATTTATTTATTTTTTTTTTAATCTTATCTTGGTAAACCACCTTGGTATACATAGACAACATATGCAAGTAAAGTCAATGATAGTGCGCATGTACATTATTGTAGGTATATTTATAGAAGCTGATACATATGTAGCATCTATCAAACAATCATAACGTATTTCACAATTTATTTTCCATGAATCTCTATATACAAAGGAAGTGGATATCAAGTAGTAGGTTTTTCCAACCTTGTAGTAAGTAATTCTTAATAGTTAGTAGCCGTTAATTTCATAATAACTTGCCCAAATAAGATTATAATATCAAGCCACCAAATATATATGTTATGTAAAATAAAAAGATGACATCAAATTGCATTCATTTCATCAAGCACATGTTTATTTAATATAAGTTACATAAATTATGAATATGCTTCATGATCTTTCGCAAGCTTGCAACATTGTTTTAGTGCTAAGAACACTTGGATGATCTTTTGCAAGCTTCTTTGCTGAATTCCTTGCCTGCTCTGGATACCTAGCTTTGGAACAATCTGAAATGGACAATCCACCTTCTCCCAGTGCTGCATCAATCACACAACTGAACATATGACCCATTTTGACCTGTGAGGAATTATGGAAGTACTTTGGTCATTATTGGAGCAATTTTTTTGTCTACACACAGTCTTAAGAAAATGGCATATATGCACAACACATACTTTGAGAAAATGAGGCATTAATTGGTCTCTTTCAAATATTGAAGTTTTTTACTTGAGGTTGTCTTGAATAGGACGATGGTCCAGCCGCACCATGAGTATCTAAAAATGAAAAAAAAAAAAAAAAAAAAAAAAAAAAAAAAAAAAAAAAAACCCAAGTAAGTTTTTAATCACGACTGGTATAAAATAAAGAAAACACCTGCTATTGTTCATTTTTCCTATACCTGAGCATTTGTAGGCCATAAAAAGTTGTTATAAAGCGACATACAGTGCTGTAAAATCTGTGTCCAAACACCCCTTATTTCTACTGTACAAATAGCATATAAAATTTGTTTAAAAACAGCATAAAAATCTGTTAAAAGCAGCATAAAAAGCTGTTAAAAAATAGCCCACATAGTTGTAAAATGCATGTCCAAACACCCCTTTTATTTTACTGTCCAAACAACAAATAAATGGCGTAAAATCAGCATTTGAAAGCTGTCAAAATCAGTAGTTAAAAGCTGTAAAATCGACATTTGTAAGGTGCAAAAAGTAGCATATAAACTTATCAACTTCAATTTAAGGCTTAATAAAGTCATTAAGCCTAAACTAACAAAGCTCATACTTACCTGCGGGTGCCTCCACTGCGCCCCATAAACAACCCCCTTGATAGGGCTTCCATTTGATATTACAAACTTCAATGCATCTACACAATTGATCAAGTGGTACCCTTGTTAACAATTTGTCAATTAAGGGGGTGTTTGGGATTATTAAATAAGCTTGTAACGTCTCATTGGTTTTGAATACTTATTCCAGTCTCTATATACCTTGGCTAGTTTGTCGTTTCAATGCTACCCATTTTGAAATTTTTAATTATATCAGAAGCATTAACACGATCTTTATTCAAAATACTTATAAACGAATACTCATATAATTCTTGCCCTTATACTGATTCAAGACAGGTACTGAACTTATTTTTGCAAGTCAGTCTAACCCATACCAAAACGTTTGACCCATATCAAAGAACAACAAAACTTCTTAAAAAATTAAAACAAAAAAAATCATTAGATTTTAATATTAATATGTATGCCAATGATAAATGAAAGGTGAATTATATGAAAGCTTACTTGAGTATGAATGTGACTGCCTAATTGTAAAGAAATCAGTTATAGCATCCAACAATTTTGCAAAGCAAATCCATATATGCTTCGGGAAAAGTCACTCAGTTTGTAAATGGTATCAGTTAATTCACTCAGCCGTTGTTATGAAACTGTAAGATGATGAAGGTTCTTACTTAACCAAGCAAGAGTCTGTAAGGAAGGCTAATGTGAGAGAGGTATTAGCAGGTGTTGCAACTTTCCTACTCTGAAATGTTCTGTATGCTAAATAAGCCTTAAACAAATGAGCCCATAAGTTAATATATCAACAATATACCTCTTTATATTTCAGTGATGGAAGGGTATCTTAGATATTCAATAAATAGCATACAAAACCTATTTGAAAACACAACTTTCAAGGCTAAGTGCAGTACAATATAAAGAAACAAAGAACCTACATTCTCAAGTTTCTTGACCAATGCTCTGCTACAATTAAATCCTTACTGGATAATAAATGAGAGCCTATGTCTTTTATACTAATCAGACAATGATTCATGGTATAACTCACAGATTGTTTGTATTCCACTCAGATTGTAACTGTATTTTAATTGTATAGCCTCCATTAACCAAACATGAATATAACGACATGACTCTTTGCATGCTCGCAATTACTCATGTCGAACAATTAAGGCTCCAATCACACAATTTTAACTCTAAAAACTGTGTCATAATTACGATACATTTATTCTAAGGACTGAATCTTATAGTATTATAGATAGATATACACCAATTTTACCGCTATTTTTGGAATTCAAAGGTACGATCCATCCAAGTTATGCCAAATACAAAATTCTTAAATTCAGTAGATTAGTTTAACTAACCAATTGTATCCGACCAAATTTCATATATTGGTCGATGGTGAGAAGAACTTATGATGACGAAAAATGTTGTCAAGAAAAATGATTGATGCAATTGGATCTTTATTACATGCTACTATCAGATATTATATTAAAAGGATGTCCTGCAAAACCTGATGATTTACTGACCGGATCCAATTAATCAAATGTCATGCAAAAGACAAACATGAATATTTCATTTTTATAAGTATCTTAGGAATTATAATCAAATAAAAGCATACAAAGGGACATAAAGTACATGCTCATCATTTCAAACATCAGGAGATCTTCCTACATATACTACAAAGTATGCAAGCAAGTACATTTTGCAAAGAGTTGACGTTTAAGCAATTTACTTAGAACAACATAATCAATATATTGGATGTGTACCCTAATTAATTCAAAAATAAAAAAGTACCGTGTCCTACTCTCATTACTGTGACCTCTATAGATATATCTCATATGTAACTGTAAACACTTTTGAACCATTTGACCCGTTTTCTACATAGCCATTTTCCCCTCTCTTATGAGACCCATTTTGACCCATTATAGATAAACCACATCCCAAATTGGTTTCTTTATGTCTAAATTTTTTTGAAGTGTCACCTTTGATCATGTAAAACAAATACATATACAGTGGATATACAATGATAACACAAAATGATTCAGCGTGTTGTATTGCTTCGTTCTTTCTCTTTTGCAGACATAAAAGATGAATCTACTCTTATTTATATCGTGAATTTTCAACTTTCCATTTTTTTAATAAAATACTAAAGTTGTCCCTCAAAGTGAAATAATCTCAAAGGGGCAGGTTGGGTGTTATCAATTTTATACAAGTGAACCCGGGTTGAGACAAATCAACACATTCAACCAAGTAAATGATAAGTAGCTAATTCAATAAAACCTAACAAACTTACCTGACATGTTAACATTTTGAAGCTTTCTTCCATATTCTATGTGTGCTAAGGAATACAACCATCTGCACTTTTAGATGGGAAAGAAAGTACCAACTGCGCACCAGCATCTCTCTGATTTAACTTGTGCACCAGCATACTTCGTCTCTGCATTTCTAGGAAAAAAAAAAGAAAAAGAAAAAAAAAGGCTTTCTTCACCTTTGAAACACTGCAGAACATTAAAAAAAATATCATGTACCATTACTTGACGTGTAATATAGTAATAATTTGTTATTCATTAGACACATCAGGAAGCTTATTGGCACAAATAGACTTTTTTTAGTTGCCATTATGGAGATGCTTATTTAAAATAGCTTATTGAGCTAATAAGCGTAAACACTTGTTGGGTTAATCAAGAAACATAAATTACCTTTAACATCGTGTGTAACTTATTGAAAAGCTTAATCATCTTTTGAACCTCCTCGATGACATTTAGGCAAGTATCTTTTGATGCAGCTGCTTCAAATCCACTAAGTGTCCTCTTATAGGTCTCTAGATATGTATTTACCTTCATATAGAAAAAAAGGTTTTCGGAGTCGACAAAAACATAAGAGATGTGACAAAAGGAAAAGCAATCATTAAAAAGGAAAAAAATAAGCTAAGATAAGGTTGCTAAAGATTGCCAAAATAGAGAAACTTACTGTAGGGCAAGATTAGTTTATGTAATATCCAAAGAAGAAATGATTTATAAGAAGATGTTTGCAACATGAAACATTCTGGGTTTGACTTGAGCCATCTGTATTTCAAGCATTGATAATTGGCTTAGTATCCTTTTGTTTGACCAGTATAAGCCATTAAAATTAAAAGTGTCAAGTTAACCGACGAATTAGCAAGAATAGAACATACCTTTATCTAGAAACCAAACTTGATTAGAGCAAGGTTAAAGCAGTTGCTTGTTGCAGGTAGATCACCCTTTTTTAACCCACAATTTCCTAAACATAGCCAAACGTCTGAAAAAGATGGATTCAACTTAACCTGTAAAACCCAACAACTTATTAAAATTATGAAGTTTATCAAATTAGTCAATGTAAGAATTCAAACAACATTGTAAATGTTTCATTTTTTTAAACTGATTAATCGATAGGCTACAACAACAATGAATATCATATTTTTTCACTTAATCAGAAAATCACAAATTAATAACTTTTAAATAAAGTATATATGAAGATCAACAGCATGTTACATATATATTTATGATATCAAAAAATAATAAATTTGACCTCATAATCATAAAATATGATAATCAGTAAGAATCTACACCCAATTATTTTCATTCTTTATTTGTTTAAATACATCAAACGAAACTAAAGTGTATTACATTTTGGGTAAATTAATAATCTTAAACCTCTGGTTACAGACATATAAATCAAATTAAATAAAAATTATTACAACTATAACTTACCAGGAGTATTGAAGTTTTGACATTGTCATAAATACATTAAACACACCAAATACACCGAGTAGTTTAATGCCTCATCCCAAAAATTAGCTTCTATGAATATATTTCATTCCAACTTGAAGCATTTTTTGTTATTAAGATAAAATTTTGAGCTTCATACATTCATTACATTAAGTTTGTGTGTTTGGAATTACCCAGCTCCTATGATTGATTCATCGTGCAACACAAAGAAGCTACTTAAATCCCAATTCATCAATAAGTACACAAACCAAGTGAAAAAGCCCCATATATATCATGCTTTCAGAAGGTGTATGAAGGAAATATTACATATTAGCAATTTTAACTTTCAGTGTGTTGATCTGATTAAACCCCCAATAAGGTGAGCAAACAAATCTGATGAACCTTATTCTATTTCACTAATTTTGTGGAGCTGAAGCCACAAAAATTAATCAATTTTAGATAAGCAATTCATATTCTGTGTTGAATCGCATGTATAAAATAATTTAAAATCAAACAAACCTGGCTAAAGATTGTAGATTCAATAGTATCATCAAGGCCTTAACTTCAATCATCATCATCTAGTGTTGCTATTTAACTAGAAATCACCGGTGAACAATTTTCATGAAACATATTTTTTGAGGTTATTGATGGAACGAATATCATGGGGCTGTGATAGTGTGGTGTAAATGGTGAAAATTGTGTGCTAAAGATGGAATTTATTGATCGGGCGTTTGTGTTTATTGATTTGATTTAGATGGTAGGCGTGATTATAGGCATGATTTTTGTTAGGGTTTGAATGATATTGAGAAAACTGTGAGTGTTTTTTTGAATTAAGAGTGAAGATATATGCGTTTCCTGTGCCAGGCGCGTGTTTTGCCTAGCTGGCTTTAACGTGGCATTCCAGGTGGCTTTCTTTTTGCCCAAGTGGCATTATCTACTTGGCAGGTATTGCTAATATATATATGGGGATATATATATATATATATATATATATATATATATATATATATATATATATATATATATATATATATATATATATATATAATAAAATTTATTTCTTGTGCGAATGTAATCGTTTTATATTTGAATTGTAAAAACTCATAGTTTAACACATCTACACATTTTTATAAAAACAAATAGTTTTATTTGAGTCAGATTCAGTTTTCTCAACCACTTATTCAGATTAAGATTGAAATCAGATTCAGACTTTTTTACCGCATATTCAGATTCAGATGTGCGAATCAGATTCAGATTCAGATTCAGATTCAGAGCCTCTTAATAAATAAACAGCACCGAAGTTTTAAGTGCGTTTTCAATGTGTAGTTCACAAGCTTTGTATGACATACACTTATCTTCTTGGCATACCTATAAAACAAACATGAAACTCAAACTCTCGGTCCCTATTTTTTTTTTGGGTCCATTGAGGTTAGCATAGAGCACTTCCATGTTATACATTCTTTGATCTTGGAGTAAGTTACAAAGTATCTTAAGTCCAAATCCTGAGAATATTTTTCAAGGAGTGTCTTGAGAAGAGAACTTAGGATTTTTTGGTCTTTGAGAACTTTTGTTTGGGTAAGAGTTTTCTCTCCTATAAAAATCAATTTTCTTTTGAAAAGAAGGTTGGCTATGATACTTCTTTTTTGAATGAGTCTTATGTTTCTTGAATGTATCATATCTATTATGAGTGGTAGGTTTGTAAAATTTTTTCATCTCTTTAATACTTAAGGTTAGTACTTGAATACTACAAGAACTTGAAGCATGTGTTTGAGGAATTATTGGTTTTGACCGAAGACAAGACGAGTTTTCATTTTCTTTAGTGATTACTTTTGGTTTGTCTAAATTCTTGGAAGTGGTTTTTATGGGTTTGAAAATTTCAAGATCTTCCTTATCTTGACATAAAGTTTCATTTTGTAAATTTGTGCTATTTTTCTTAAACTTTGAAAAACTTATAGCTTCATCTTGAAGTTTAGATACATCACTATTCAAAGAGTCAACCACATGTGTAAGTTTTTCACAACTTAAGCATGGTTCAACCACCTCTTTGTTTTTTATTTACTTAATTTCAAGTTCAAGCTTATTTGCTCTATTAGATAGTTTATTAGTTTCTTGTTGTAAAATACATTTTTCTCGTAGTAGAGCCTTTATTTCTTTAATCCAATCAAGATTATCCCTTTCTAAATTATTAGCATCTAATGTTTTGTTTGAACTAAAGGAATCTAGATGTACCTTTGGGGATCCCAACGCCATGAGGCATGATTCATTCCTTTCTTTGTCATCTTTATCATTGCTACAACCCCAAGTATCTTCAAGGCTAATCTTTGGGTTCTTCATAGGTAGATCTTCATATTAAAAAATATTCACCCCAAAGAGCATAAGGTTCTCTTGAGCCAGGGATCTATACTCTACTTTTAACGAAAATCTTAGTTAGGATTTTAGAACTTTGGAAAAAAGTTTTTGACTTAAAACGACTTCTCGGGAAGGTTTTAACGCTAAAAAACTTGAGTATTCTGCGCTGATACCAATTGTAGAACCGTAGAGGGGGGGGGGGGGGGGGGAAATACGGTTTCTTCAGCTTTTAGAACGTTTAAAAACTTTAATCTTTGAAGACAACCAAGTGGTCTAGAGAACAACCACTATTACAAACTTAACCAAAGTATATAAAGCAAGTAAAGAACACCAAGATATATACTGGTTCGGGATGGGGGGTTTATACCATCCGTACGTTCAGTTGCGAATCCACGATACGATACTATTCCACTAGTATAATCCTTTTGGTGGACTACAAACCGTGACAATTCACTCCACCGATATTCACCAATATCGATGCTCACAAAGAAGGAGTTAGTCCCACGGTATTCCGCCCTCAGAAACCACCCTAAAGATCTCGTGATTCGACTTAACCTTTGGTCACCAAGACCAAAACCAAAACTTCCACCCAGAAGTATCAAACCCCAACTAGATCCCCAATGATCTAGGCTTGGTCACCAAGACACAAGACTTCCCTTACAAACAATTGAATTAATGAATAAGTGTTTGTTTGAACCAAGTCCTAACCTAACCTAGAGACGCGATTGTAGTGGAAAGGGTAAAGATAAGAAGACCCTCGACACAATCACAAGAGTGGATTAGGTTCTTGAGATTCTTCCCTTGCAAGGAGATGTGTTCTTTCAAAGATGTTGGTGTGTTTAACTAAGAACACAAGATAGAAATAGAGGATTAGAGAGAAAGAATGTAGAGAGAAAGGGTAATGGCAACGGGTGAGGAATACAAGAGGCAAGGGGGTATTTATAGGCCAAGACCCAAACTTAGGAAAAATTTACCAAACCCGGCGCGTTGCCCACGCGTTAACGCGTGGGTGACGCGCCAGAGGCTCTGTAACATTTTTCCCAAATGTTGAGTTTTGGACTTGTAAATACCTAACCTTGCTAAACCCCTAATTGTACTTCACACTAAACCTTAACATTAATCAATCTAAGGTTTACCAACTCAAATAGCCAATTTGGAAAATGTTTTGTGAAGTGTTTATTAGAAAACCAATTATCAAATATAGAAAGAAGAGATAATTGGGCAGGGGTAAAATGGGTATTCCTCTCATGGCATAAAAGAGAGAAGAGAATATGCCATGGGATATTCCACTATAGGGAAGAGTGAGTGAGGTTAGGTTAAGAAGTAACCATGGTTAGGTTTAGAAAGAAGTGTATAGATATTAAACCATGGTTAGGTTAGAAGGTGAACCATGGTTAGGTTAAAGGGTGTATCCAAGGGAATGTTCCTTCCTTGGTATGGTTAAGAGTTAACCATAGTTGGGTTAGAAATGGGTGAGTTGGGAACTAACCATAGTTTGGTTAGAAGTGAACCATGGTTGGGCTAAGAGAAGCATATTCCAAAGAATATTCTATTTCTTGGGGAGGAAGGAGAAATGGATGGTTGAGATGTGTTGTAGAGAAATGGATGGTTGTGATGAAGAGTGTGTAAGGAATATAAGAGATATGTTTGATTGTGTAAGAGTGTGTAAGGGAATATGTAAAAGATGGATGTGATGGGGAGCCTAGTGTGTGTAGAGAATGAGATGGTTGTGAGTAGTGTATGTATTTTGAAAATAAAGTTGTTGGATGTATATGCAATATGTTGGGTGGATATGATGTGTGTAAGAATGAGTTGTATGTGTAAGGAATAATGTAAGAGTGATTAGATGGGGAGCCTTGTGTGTATGAAGAGAGGTATGTGAGTGAAGTGTGTGTATTTTGAATGTAAAGGTGTGTGTTAATACAAATATCACCTAAAAACGTTATTTATATTTTACGATCTTTGCTAGGTTTTGTTAACGACAAAATGTAAACTTTAGTTTTGAGTAAAACATCATTTTAGTTATAGTCTTATTGTAACTAGACTTTAAATTTCATACATTTCATATTAAGCATAACTTTGTTATATTACTTAATATAGAAAACATAATATGACATCATAACTTACATCATGTGCATTTATGGAAAGCTTACTAAATCTAATAGTTGACTTTCTATAAAGATCTCTTACACATTTGGACAGTTTCCTACTCAATCCATTGTGTGTTGACTTACATAAACTTGATGTGACGTTGCTAGATATGGAAAGATTTCTTGGAGTCTTCGACTGTCAGACCTGGCGGAACCCTCAGGGTACAAGGGCGGAATCCTTGTTTTGGTTCTGCCGGATCCGCTAGTCTGCTGGTTTGGTTGGCTATAAATACCAAGCCATTTGCAAGAAATCCATCATCACTTTTAGCTATAGAATACATGCATCCTCTCTATATTCTTATCTAACTCAGTAGCAACTCACTTGTGTGATTCTCTTATGTAGAAAGGAAATTCACAAGTTCATCCGAGAAGTTACAAGTATTCAACACGAAGTTGCAAGACTTGTTAGCTAGTCTTTCACTCCACCCAACTTCATTGGATTGACTTCCAAAGACTTGACATGTTCTTGTAACTCTTCCAAATGATTTAAAACCTCCAAATTTGTATGGAACAACATCAAATCCAAACACACTTGTGGAAGGATTGTACGTGTTCAAACACTTGAGATGTTAGTCTTAGTAATGTGTTTGGGATATTTATGAATGAATGTGATTTAGTACGCGGAATTTACTAAAGCACACTAAAAGAACAAAGGTGGTGAATAAGTAAATGTGAATAATTTAGAGTGATGAACACAACATGAATAACACAAAACGATTCAATATTATTTATGAAATAATACGGGTGATCTAATCTATCACCAGGATTACAAATGTAACCTTGAATCTTTGATACGTGAAAAGGATTTAAAGATGGAAGTTATGCATGCAGTGATTGATCTAGTTGTATTCTATTGTGCATTGATCTATTTTAGAAGGTAACTTAAGGGTTCCTTTTATAGTATAAGGAGCCCTTATTACAAGTTGTCAAGTTGCTTAATATAATATACTTAGAGACTTATCTTATCCTAAGATTACACATTTCAAGGTAAAACACTCCATATTATCTACTGAGACCTCTGTACTACTTCTACTTAACGTGTAACTTTGTACAAAGACTAATAATACAACTAAATATCTCTAAATAAAATATAACAACTTGTCGTTAAAACTGGCAGGACCTTCATCAACTAGCAGTATCTTCTCGCCCAGAAGGTACTGTTAGTGTATCTTCAACTTCAACAAAACTGAAGAGGCAGGCTTAACTATCATTTGGCAGGCTCTTCTGGCAGACTCTTTAACTTGTGCATTTTATTCCCAACAATCCTCCCCTAAACTTGTTATTCCCTTTTTAAAATAACCAAGTTTCTTGTGAATAAAATTCATACCTTGAGGATTTGAGGGAACTCTTCCAAAAACCTTATCTTTTTCTCCTTAGGCTTTCATACTGATCAAATATGCTTTCCTTCAATCTTTTGACTGCATCAGTTTCTTCTTCACACAATAGCTTATTGGAGATCAAGACTGATAATACTTCATAGCTTAAAGGATACTCCTTCTCACCTAGCATAAAGAGTTCTATCCCACTCTGAGTGGAAAGATGATGAACATGGCTCATGCGGAAGTATTCCCATGTAACAGATAAATCATAGTAAGGAAATTTCCAATGTGTATCAGTAGGATTTGGATCATATAATCTGCTGAACTCCACCCATAGCTCTTGCTCCTTTGCATCAGGATTATACTTGGTTTTCAGCTTCTTTTGAACTAAGTCCCACAATTCATCTAAATCCATTCTGCTACATGCTCTAAGTAGATTTTCAAAGTTCTTGAAAATTTCAACCTTATTTCCAACTCTTGATATCTTCCATGCTTTACCAAACTTGTCATTGTAGATTTCCCAATCTATGATTGGATGCCTTGCATGTAAAGGTTCAGCAAATACAACTTGTGGAACATGGACAACCATTTCTCTTGACTGAACAGGAGGCAAGTCTGCTTTCTCTGCTTGATCCTTCTGATCATCTCTTCTTCTTTTGGAAGGTCTTTCTTGTGTATCCATGAGGAAACTAGTTTTGTTTCTTCTGTAAGCCTCTAAGTATAGAAGCTTCAATTCATCAAATGATTTACCTTTGAGTTGATGATCCTTCATGTTCACTTCTCTTTTCAGATATATCTTGAAGAATTTCTTCTGATCTGCCTTAGAATGAGGCATTTTAAATCCTTTCTTCTGATTCTTCTGGATCTGCTGATAGACATCATCCAATGCCTCTTGATTGTATTTCTTAGTGATGAAATCATTGAGCTTGATTGTCATTTCATCTGAGCTAAGAGACTCATCACACACAAGAGTGTAAGCTTCACCCCTTACAATTGGATCAATGGAAATGATATATTGTAGCTGAGCATCAAACTTTTCTTGTAGTATTCTTGACTCTTCTTCAGCCCCCATAACCTCTTCTTCATGAAGCTGTTTGTATAACTTTTCATCTACAGCTATCTGAACTTGTTCTTTCTTCTTCAAATTTTTAGGCTTTGGTTCATCTTCAAACAGAATTTTCTTGCCTTTGTCTTTTGGTGTTGATTCTAGACTTGGATCAACAGATTGTTCATCAGAAACAAGAAACCTCCCCTGAGGCTGTGATCCCCTTTTTCTTTTATAGAATATTTGATCAGAACCTTTTAAATTCATAGCCAATAGCCTCTGAATCCCAGCAGGCTCTTGTTCTGCTTTAGCAGTATCTTTTGCACTAACAGGCTCTTTTTCACTAACAGGCTCTTTTTCTTGAATAGCAGGCTCTTCATCAATCACTTGAGTTCCTTCATGAAATTGAAATTGAATCTCTTCTTCACTCTTAGAACTACCCATCCTCCCCTTTTTGGAAGAGAGACCCAAACCTTCTGCATCTGAACTTGAAGAACTAGAAACAACCAACTGAGAAGACCTTTTTCCCTTCAACAATTTCACCTTTAACTCCAATTTCTCAACCCTCTTAACTAGCTTGGTGTTCATCTCTGTAAAGTGTTTGTTTTGATTTTCAAGAGTAGTTTGCAAGAGCTTCACTTGCTCCTTTAGTTCCTTTACAGTCTGAGCATCTACACTTTGATGTGGAGGAGATTGGGGTGGTGAGTTATGATGTGATAATGATGGTGATGTTGCAGATGGTGTTTGTGTTGGTTGGTGAGATGGTAATGGTACTGGTGATGGTGGTGTGGCTGATGGTACTAGTGGTGTGACTGATGGTACTGGTGATGAATGATTAGATGATGTGGATGGTTCTTCAGAATGTTGTGGTAACATCTCCTCAAAAAGTGGTACTTCTTCTCCTTGAAAACCAATTTTCATATTTGAAAACACCTTGTGTGTAAGTTTGGGAGTTTTAAAAGGTTTATTTGGGGGAAATAACAAATGTTTGGATTTGTTGATGAGGCACTGAATAAACCTTGGGTACATCAAAAACTTTGTTTCACTCTCCACATTTTTAACCAATCCTTCAAAAATATATTTTGAAAAGTTGAATTTCTTGTTTGTTACCAGGCAAATGAGAGCTGCAGCCATGTTACCACTAAACTGCTCCTATGAGGTTTTCTTTTGGCTTAAACAATGAAGGATGGTGTGAATCAAAAATCTCCATTGAGGGGTAAAATGCTTTTTAAGAAATGTAAGCTTTGTAGAAGTCACATTATACCCCATTTTTGTCAAATTTTCAAAGATTTTAGCATCAGGCAGTTGACTAATGCCATCTGAATCATCCAAATGAAGATGTCTTCTAATGGATGATTCGGTAAAAGTCAGGGTTCTGCCATCCACTTTGACCTCTAACTCTTGAATCCTATTCCTAATCGTGTTAACTCTAGCAGTTTGCCAAAATTTTAAAATTTGAGATTCAAAAATAGTGGGATTCCCAAGTAAAGCAAACCTGATATAAGAATTGTTTAAAAAATCCACTGCTTGATGAAAAGATTCATTGTCCTCAGACTTTTCCAAAAATGCTAATTGGTTGTGACGTTTGACAAAACTTAGACGAGCCATGGTGAAAGAGGAAAAATTTGATTATGATGGTGGGATTTTATTGTTGTACTGGTAGAAGATGAAAGGTGAGTGTGAATTGTGATAAGGATTGATTATGAGAAAATTACTTTTAACCGACTATTGAAGATATGGATAAGTAATTGAAGAGGCAGTCAAAAAGATCTTTTATTATAATAACTATATCCTTAATTCAAGGAAAACATGAGTACTTCACAGAATTGCCCTTCAAAACAACTGCTATATTTTTAACCTGACAGACTCAACGGCTATGTAGCAGTACCATTTTACTCTACCAGTACTAAAATTTGAACTACCAGTACCTTGTATTTAGAAATATAACTTGGCAGTCTCTTTGAAATTTTAGTAAAAATCCCTTATAGTTTTTAGCAAACTATCAGCTATCAACGGATTTGATAAGTCTTTACCAATAGCCGTTTGCTTTTGGACTAGTCAGCTCTTTAAGTTTGTAAAACTTGGTGAACTGATTACCTTATAGTTTTTAGCAAACTATCAGCTATCAACGGATTTGAGAAGTCTTTACCAATAGCCGTTTGCTTTGGACTAGCCAGCTCTTTAAGTTTGTAAAACTTGGTGAACTGATTACCATTTCCACATCATGATTTTTGTTATCAATCTTGAGAAACCTGAAATTTGTTAGTTGTAGACCAAAAGAACAGAGTGCAGAGCACTTGTTTTATAGCATTGTAAACATTTTAAGCATCAACATGAACAAAAACAGAGCAAACTTTGAACTAGCAGTACCAATGTGCACTGACAGTACCTTATGATTAACTAGCAGTACCATGTTTAAAGGCCAGAACTTATTTATCTTATGTACAAAAACACATGTTTTTCAAAGATTTATCATACCAATACCTTCTACCAGGTATTTAAATCTACCTAAATCAAAAGCTTTGGTGAGAAGGTCTGCAAAATTCTTTTCAGAATCAATTTTGACAACTTGTATTAACCTTTTCTCATTGCAATCTCTTATAAAATGGTGTCTGATTTCAATGTGTTTTGTTTTTGAATGTTGAACTGGATTTTTAATGATACAAATAGTACTGCTATTGTCAATGTAAATAATGGTGTTAAGAAAATTGTACCCATAGTCAAGCAATTGATTTTGGATCCAAAGAACTTGGCCACAACAACTTGCACTTGCAACATATTCTGCTTCAGTTGTAGAGTTGGCCACCATTGTTTGCTTCTTGCATTGCCATGATATGAGTCTGCAGCCAAGAAATTGACATCCACCAGTTGTGGTTTTTTGTCTAGGGTTGCACCAGCATAGTCACTATCTGAATAAGCTACCAAATCAAAAGATGATTCCCTTGGATACCATAGACCCAACCTAGGTTGACCCTTGAGGTATCTAAAGATTCTTTTGACTGCTGTGAGATGAGAAACTTTTGGATTTACTTGAAACCTTGCACATACACACACTGAGAACATGATATCTGGTCTTGATGATGTAAGGTACATCAAGGACCCAATCATTGATCTGTAATTGTGCACATCAACATCTTCACCCTCAGCATCTTTGAGTAACCTCTTTTCTGGATCCATTGGAGTACTTGCAACCTTTGAATCTGCAAACCCAAACTTCCTTAGGATCTCTGCTACATACTTATCTTGGCTGATAAATATGCTTGCATTTGATTGTCACTTGGAGACCCAGAAAGAAAGTAAGTTCCCCCATGGAACTCATTTCAAACTTATTATGCATAAGTTTTTCAAACTCCACACACAACTCCTAGTTTGTGGATCCAAAGATAATGTCATCAACATAAATCTGCACCAGCAAGATGTCTTTCTTGGTTTTTTTGATGAACAAAGTTGGATCAATCTTGCCTCTTTGAAATCCATTTTCCAATAAATAGAAAGCCAATGTTTCATACCATGCCCTAGGAGCTTGGTGTAGACCATAAAGAGCTTTGGTAACCTTATATACCTTGTCTGGATATTCTGCATCAATGAAGCCTGGAGGTTGAGAAACATACACCTCTTCTTGAATAGTACCATATAAAAAGGCACTTTTGACATCCATTTGGTAGACAGTGAAGCCTATGAAAGAAGCATAGGCCAAGAATAGCCTAATTGCTTCAATTCTTGCAACAGGAGCAAAAACTTCTTCATAATCCACTCCTTCTTCTTGAGTATACCCTTGGGCCACCAATCTTGCTTTGTTTTTTATCACTATTCCCCTTTCATCTTTCTTATTCCTGAAAACCCATTTGGTTCCAATTGCCCTGTAACCTTTGGGTAAAGCAACCAGTATCCAAACCTTCTGAAGTTTGAATTGTAGTAGCTCTTCTTGCATTGCTTCAACCCAACTTGAATCATCTAAGGCTTTTGTAATATTTTTGGGTTCTACTTGTGAGAGAAAGCATGAAAACAGGCATATGTGGGCAACTTCATGGTTCTTTTCTTCATAGACAGCTAAGACAAACCCATCTTGGTCTGAAGATAAGACTTGAGTTCTTGTTTTAACACCAGAATCAATGCTGCCAATCACATTATCAATGGAGTGATCTTTGAGAATTCTTGTGTTGTGTTTTGTAGGAACATCATAGGTAATTGGAAGATTGCCAATCCCTACATCTTCTGGTAAGGAATCATCTGATAGAACATTTAATGGTTCAGCAGGACCAACTTGTGAACTGGCAGTACCATCTATTGAACTGGCAGTACCATCTTGTGAATTAGCAGTACCATTTTCATTTGCAGAATTTTCTTGATTTCCTTGACCTTGAGTTCCATGATCATCTTCAACACCTTCATTTGTTGTATTAGAAGGCTCTCCATGACTTGAAGATGAATCCAATCCTTTCCAAATTGGCATTAAGATGTAATCTTGATCATCAGTAGGTTCAACACTGTCTTCAAAACATGCATTATCATTAGTATTTGTACCTGTGACAGGCACATAATTCATAGATTCTGAAAGCTTGTCAATGTCAAAACACCAATCTGGTCCAATGCCTGTAACATTAGGTAGTTTCTCTTGAAACTCTATGTGCAGGTTTTCTTCCACTAGCCTAGTGCATCTATTATACACCCTATAGGCCTTACTTTGCAAAGAATACCCTATCATGTAGCCTTCATCAGCTTTTCCTTCAAACTTTCCTAGGTGATCTTTGGTATTGAGAATAGTGACATGACATCCAAAAGGTCTCATAAAACTTAGAGATGGTGTTCTACCAAATAGAAGTTCATAAGGAGTCTTTCTATGAGGTTTAATCACAAGAACCCTGTTCTGCACATAACAAGCAGTACCTACAACTTCAGCCCAAAATGAAATAGGCAACTTATAGTCTACTAACATTGTTCTAGCAGCCTCTATAAGAATTCTATTTTTCCTTTCTGCTACTCCATTTTGCTGTGGGTTCTAGCTACACTATATTCTCTTTTTATTCCTTTTTCTTTGCAAAATTCATCCATAACTCTATTCTTGAATTCTGTCCCATTGTCACATCTAATTACTTTTACTTTCTTATCAATTTGGTTTTCTATCCATGTAATATAGGACTTAAGGATCTCACTTGTTTCATCCTTAGTTTTCAAAAAGAAAACCCAAGAAAATATGTTGTAATCATCAGTAACTACAAGACAATATTTTTTACCATTCAAGCTATTCACAGATGTAGGACCAAAGAGGTCCATATGAAGCATGTATAAAGCTTGAGAAATTGAGTTATGAGTCTTGGGCTTACAAGAAGCTCTATGTTGTTTGCCTTTTAGACAATCAACACAGGTTTGGTCATTTTGAAAAATCTTTTTGAGTAAACCTCTAACCAAATCATATTTTGCAATTGTATTGATTGTTTTAAAGTTTACATGACCAAGCCTTCTATGCCAAAGCATAGATTCATCCAATGAGGCTTTTGCTACTAGACAGGTTAAACTCTCTTTAGGAACAATGTTCTTTAAATCAACAATGTACATATTGTTCTTTCTAGGGATTTTAAGAAGAATCTGACTTTCATCAGGAATTTTAAAATCAGGAGAAAGTACAATGCATTCAATGTCAGTAAAAAGAACATTGTTCTTTGTGTCACACATTTGTGAGACACTTAAGAGATTAAACTGTAGTTCTTTCACAAAGTACACATTTTCAAAATCTAATTTACTGGTTTTAATGGTACCTTTACCAGTAATCTTTCCTTTGATTCCTCCCCCAAAGGTAACATATCCTCCATCAAATGATTTGAAGTCTGTGAGGTAAGACATGTTGCCTGTCATGTGCCTTGAACATCCACTATCTACATATCCTTGATCAGCAATATCATTTGAATGTTCCTGCACATGTATACACATATTAGTTTCCTTGGGGTACCCAAGCCATGACTGACTTGGGTTTGCCTCGTGCATCAATGTAATCAAACCTCTTTAGGACTGTTGATGCACCATTTGATTGGAGTGGTCTCCAAATCCAACATGTTGAGGACTTAACAGCATTTTCATTCTTAACATATGGTCTGACAGTACCAAATTTGGCAGTACCATTTGGTCTAGCAGGACCTTTTGGTTTTGGTCTCCAGTCTTGTGTTTTAACCACAAAATTCCTTTCAATGAGACTTTTCACAACTCTTGGTGTATGTTTGAAAATATTACTTGCACTCTTAGTAGTGAATTTTGGGTAAACAGGCTCATTTGGTCTAACATTATGATTGACTTTTGGTGTGTTAGATTTCACAAAACCTTTTCTGGGGTTTGTTTTATTTGTTTTAGACTTTGATGTACTCCCAGAAACCCAATTGTTACAATAAGCATGAGTATGATTAAAACTACCACAGTAATAGCATGCCTTATTGTACATAACAAAATTATCACCAAGTTGATGTGACTTAAGATTGTTCCAATTTCTCTGACTACCTCTAGGTTTGCTATTACATTTAGCACAACATTCAACTGTTTTTAGAACAACTTTAGTCTTTGTCATACTTTCTACACTTTTAGGACTGGTTGGTCCTACTTTGTTTCCTTTCTTTGAAATAGTCTCTTTTTCATTCTCATCATATGTCCAATCTTCAATAGATGTATCATCTGAGCTCTTATCAGTGAGCACCTTTTCTTTGGAAAGTGAAGTATCACTTGCACTCTCAAAAGGTTCACTATTTTCTACAGGTTTTACATTTTCTAGTGGTTTATGAGTGAGTTCATGTAAACCTGATTCAGCAAGATCTATACCTGGGGGACAGGGAATTCCTCTGTAAGGAGGTGGACATGTGTTGTATCCAATCCCAGATTTGATTTTCTTGTTCATTTGGTTTTCAACTATACTTCTAGTACATGCAGAAGCATTTTCTAATCTTGTAACAGTTAGTTGAATATTATCTTTTGCATGTTTCACTTTAGCAAACTCAGTTCTTAACAGGTTTATTTCAGCATCTTTTAAAAATATGTCTCTATTAAGAATAGCTTTTAAGGTGAGTTCATTTTCTCTAAAGTGAATTATCTGCTTCTCAAGTTTGGCCATACCACACTTATGATTAACTAGGTCTTGATGAGTTTTTCTTTCTTCTACTTTCAGTTCATCATAAAGTTTTCTTAAGATTTATAATTCTTTAAAAAACTCACAAGTAGCAGAACATTTAGTAATTTGTACCTCAGGATTGGAGAAAGCCATTAAAGCCATTTCATTTGAAGCTGACTCTTCTTCACCCATGAAGCTCCAATCAAAACCCAGCCCATCAATAGCTACCATAGCTTTTGTTTCAGTGATGTCTACTTCCTTGCTCTTGTTCTCATTGTTTCCCCTGTTCTTGTTCTCAAAACCTCTTCCCTTATCACCCTGC
The DNA here is from genome assembly GCA_030686995.1 of Artemisia argyi. Taxonomy (NCBI): domain Eukaryota; kingdom Viridiplantae; phylum Streptophyta; class Magnoliopsida; order Asterales; family Asteraceae; genus Artemisia; species Artemisia argyi. Next base: position 41,211,806 of record CM060676.1, on the reverse strand, counting down.
TTCTTTGGTCTTCTACAGTCTCTTGAGTAGTAACCCTTCATGTGGCAGTTGTAACACTCCACTTTAGACTTGTCATACCCAGCAGGTTCATTGCCATTGATGACAATCTTCTTTCCAGTTCTCATCAAATATTTCTTAGCCCTCATGCTATGAAGTGAAAGCTGCCACTTTATGTCCATTTCTTCAAGATCATCATCACTGATCTCTTGAAGATCTTCAAAGGTTAATATGGAACCATTGTGTTGTGATGTTAGGAAAGCACAACCAATTGTTTCATCTAAAATGGTTTTGGTACTGCTAGAAGTACTGGCAGTACCAAAATTTGTGTTGGCAGTACCTTCTTCTCTACCATCTTTTTCTTCATCAACTTTCTTGGAGGTACCATGAGATGACACAAATGCCATATTTCCTGAGCTTGAACTAGTAGACTTCTTCAGTTCATGTTGTACTATTTTGAAGTTGCTGTAAAGATCATTAAGACTCATGGAATCAATATCTGGTTTGTTTTTCCAGACAATGACATGCATGGCCCATTCAGAGGGTAGACTTCTAAGAAATTTGGAGTTTAAGTCTTCTTGAGATATTATCAGCTCATGAATGGCTAACTGGCTGGAAAGCTTTTGTAGTCTATTGAATATGTTGTCCAAAGACTCATTTGTTGTGGTGAAAAGTTTTCAAACTGTTGTTTTAATAGTGTTTTCTGAGTTTTCTTGGTGGCATCATTCCCACCATATCTAGCCACAATAGCTTGAAAAAGGGTTTTAGCACATTTGTACTTGTTAAAGATTAAGAGCTGGTCATTTGGAATAGACATGAGAAGCATACTCCTAGCTTTAAGATCATTTCTCTTTTGAATTCTTTCTTCAGCGGTTGTTGGGTTTACTTGCACAGTTGTGACAAGTGCATCGTTTACTATGGAGGTGGTGGTTATTGGTTTGAATGAGTTTCCTTCTTCAATAATTTCCCAAAGTGCATAGTCTTGCACTTGGAAGTATTGCTCAACCCTCAGTCTCCACATCTCAAACTCATTTTGTTTGAGTAATGGAAGTTTTGCAGCCACATTGGTTTGAATGTGCTCAACATCCATTTTTGTTTTGTTCTTTTATGTCGTAAATATCAGCCATGCTCTGATACCACTTGTGGAAGGATTGCACGTGTTCAAACACTTGAGATGTTAGTCTTTGTAATGTGTTTGGGATATTTATGAATGAATGTGATTTAGTACGCGGAATTTACTAAAGCACACTAAAAGAATAAAGGTGGTGAATAAGTAAATGTGAATAATTTAGAGTGATGAACACAACATGAATAACACAAAACGATTCAATATTATTTATGAAATAATACGGGTGATCTAATCTATCACCAGGATTACAAATGTAACCTTGAATCTTTGATACGTGAAAAGGATTTAAAGATGGAAGTTATGCATGCAGTGATTGATCTAGTTGTATTCTATTGTGCATTGATCTATTTTAGAAGGTGACTTAAGGGTTCCTTTTATAGTATAAGGAGCCCTTATTACAAGTTGTCAAGTTGCTTAATATAATATACTTAGAGACTTATCTTATCCTAAGATTACACATTTCAAGGTAAAACACTCCATATTATCTACTGAGACCTCTGTACTACTTCTACTTAACGTGTAACTTTGTACAAAGACTAATAATACAACTAAATATCTCTAAATAAAATATAACAACTTGTCGTTAAAACTGGCAGGACCTTCATCAACTAGCAGTATCTTCTCGCCCAGAAGGTACTGTTAGTATATCTTCAACTTCAACAAAACTGAAGAGGCAGGCTTAACTATCATTTGGCAGGCTCTTTTGGCAGACTCTTTAACTTGTGCATTTTATTCCCAACAACACTTCTCGAAACTCTCCAACTCTATAAATTAGTTCATCTTGGATATTTTGTACTCACCTTTCAACATCATTCTCTTACATCTTTGTCATCTCCTTAACATCCTTGTTTCACCATGACTAAGTCAAAACACTCATCACCACCATCTCGACCCATTAGAAGAACCGCTAGGATTAGTGTTAAACCTTGTTTCTTCAACACCAAAATCAACTTAAGTTCATCATTGTCGGATGAAACACCCCTCATCATCTCATCACCAATTCATAGCGAAAATTTTCTTGACCTTGTAACTCCTACATCATCTTATATATCACAAAGTGTCACAATCACTTCACCACCAACAAAATCACCATTTGATCCAACATCACCATCGGCACCAACTCAACCATCAAAATCACCCTCACCTCTAAAATCACCTAAGAATGAACCCATGAAACTTTTTGGTACGGCACCATCATCACTGATTGGCTCTCAACGGTCAACCTAAATTAACCAATGTGAGTGGTCAACAAGGTCAGACTGCCTAGAGTCAATGCTCCGTGGAATACAGAGTTTTCCCGGGTCGTTATGTCCCGACGAGATTGAAATGGTGTTTTGAAACGTTTATTGGAATGAGTGATACTGAGGACAGTAACCAAAGATGATTTGGATTTGAATTACACTACTGGAATTATTTGGATAACAGTATATAACAAGCACAGGAAACAGATATGTATACACGTAAACCAAATTATAAATCAGAAACGTCTACAGACAGAGAAAAAGGTGAGTTTTGAACAAATTAAAACTACATGGGTGAAAATGAAAATTTTACAAACTTAATATTAAAAGAAAATTACATTAAAAAGAAAATTATTTTTTGATTATTTTATTATTTAATATTAATTATTTAAATAAAAACTATTTAAAAACTAAATTAAAACTATTTAAATTAAACTAAAATGATTTATATTACAAATTTAAGCTAGAAAATTGCAATTTTAATTTCTAAAATTCTAAAATGACTTAAAAGAAATGTAGAAACTGAAAAAAAAAATTGTCTTTTTGTGTCTTTAATATTGATTAATTACTAATTATATTAATTAAACTAATTTAAATTACTAAAAATAGTAAAATGACTTAGAAAATTATGAGAAATTTATAAAACTAATTAACCATCTCAGGAATCCTAAAAAATTATAAAAAGTTTATAAAAATTATATTTAGACTATTTTACTAATTATTATCCAAATTATTAATTAATTACTACTTAAACTAATTAAATTATAAAAAATAGAAGATGAACAGTAAAAATTATGGAAAAATTCCTAAAAATAATTTATATTATATAAAAGCTAGGAAAAATATAAAAACTAGGTAGTGCTTAATAAAAACTAATTTTGCTATTTAATACTTAAATATTAATTAATAATCAATAAAACTATATTAAATCTAATAAATACTAAATGACAATATAAAATTCTGGAAAAATTACTAAAAATACTTTAATATAAAAGAAAATTAAGGAAAATATAAAAATGCAAAGTGCTTAATAAAAAGCTAAAAAGGAAAATTAAAAAGATAAATTATATTAAATAGAAATATCACTTAATTTAAAATTGGATTTTTCTGGTTTTTCTTTTGGAAAACTATTTTATACCTAAAAAATAAGAACTTTTGTGAAAACAACTTTTCCTAAGCTTAAAAATAAGCAAAATGGACATAAAAAGCTAAAACAGTTGACTTTTGTTGACTAAAGATGGAAATAAGCTTATGTGGGGTCCACAGGGGTATATTATGGTCTAAACTAGCTAGGTGGACTGAAATAAGCAAGAAACAACAAGAGGGTACCAATGATAAGCAAATAAGCACAAAAATAAGCACTTGAAACCTTGTTTGCACACAGAAAATGGGACAGATTTTGATGGCCAAAATATGTGGGTCCCAGTGAGCTTAAGCTCAAAACTTTGCTTGAACTAGCTAGAGGGACAGGTGGGGAGTACAAGGAACTAAAAATTACACAGTGGGACCCACTGTGGTGGTCTGTGGGACCCACAGAAGTTGGGTGTGCTGCTGTGCAGCAGGGGAGATGACACCCCCTGCAGCTGTGTTTGGGTGAGTGTGGGGCCCACAATTAAATTCACAAAAATAAGAAAATGGTGGGATTCCAAAGCTAAGATGGTATATTTCAACCTCAAGGAATTTCAAAGCCTAATTTGATACACAAAAATCATGAAAATTCTTGCAAAAAGTGGGTTTTCTGCATATGTATGCAATTTGACTTTTATGAATTTTACTCTAGTTTGACTATTATGGATTTCTAATGGAACTAGGTTGCTTAATGTGATGTTATAACCTAAAATGAAGCTATATTGAGTTACAAAATCTACTTATGTGACTTTGAGATGAAATCATACATGCTAAAATTCCATCAGTTGTGCAGTCATGGACTTGGTACCTAATTTTGACTATTCTTCAATGAAGTGCTGAGTTTTATGATTTCTAAGACCTAATTGAGCCTAATGAAACATGTAAAAACCAAAATCAACAACAAAGAACTAATGCACAGTGGTGAAAACCACTGTGCCAAACACTCCTTCATGATATTGAATTTGACAATTTTCAAAGCATCTTACTGTTTTAAACTACAAATCTGTTTCCAAAGGTTAGATTATGATGTTATAAGCTTATAGAAACATAAAATCATCAACAATAACAACTAACAATCATGAAATGAGATTATGCTAAAATGGCAATGAACATGAAAAACTGAGCAAACTTGAATTTTAATGAACAACTAAGCTATATTAAGTTATAATACCACTAAACTAAGCAAAAGTAACACAAAAACACAGATGAACACATGTGAGAGTAGATGGAACAGTAAATGGAAAAAATGAAAATAAAGGCTTACAAATGAGTATAGACTGAGAACAATGAACCAAGGTACCACTACTAGCCTAACACCTCCCTGAGGCTTCTAAAACCATGAAATTCCAAATTCCACCATGCTTCCTTGCTTCAATCTTCTTCCACACTTATTTTTTATTTTTCATTGATTTTCTTGATTTTTTTTTAGTATTTTTATTTTTTAAGTAATACTGATAATTAAGGTTTCTAATAGCTAAACTAAGCTATGTCAGGAGCTTATGTGAGCTAAAGAGTCCAAAACACCAACTAATAACAATTTTACAATAATATGAGAATTTGAGATGAATTTGAGCATAAACTGAAACTGGTACTGAAACTTGAAATTGATGATTGGAAAAGATTAGAAATACACTGAAATTGATGATTACAACTGATTTAGACCAAGAATTACAACTAAAAACTAAGATTACACTAATACAACACTACTCCTACATTAATTAACTACTACTTCTCCTATGTTCTTCTTTCTTGATTTATATTGATGTGTTGGGTTCCCACTAGGCTTCTGAGTAAATCCCATCAAGAAAATTGGTCATTGGATGAGCAGAAGTAATCTTGGCCGTTTATGCTTTTTTTGGCGGGAAATTGGCTTTAAGCCAATTGGACATGTTTGTAGCCATAGGGGGTGGCATTAATTGCTCTTAGGATGTGTGACTGGAAGAGATAAGGGGTAGAGGTGGTCAAGTTGGGGTCGTGATACCACTGGTTTGGCAGGGAAGGTGGTATTGGCAGGGAAGGGTGGTTTTTGGGAGGGAGATGGGTTTGACCAGGGTATTTGACCGGGGTGGTATTAAAAGTGGGATTGGGCTAGTGTGAGCTGGGCCAAGGGTAGGGGATGTGGACTGGATTTGGTATTTGGTGGGTTTGTGTTTTGGATTTGCAATTTGGTAATAATAAGGTCTATTTGGTTTTAAGTTAATACAAGGACCATATGTGTAAAAATCTGAAAATTGGAGGGCTGGTTTTGTAAACTTCCTAAAGTCCACAAAAGGTCAAACTTGCCAAAGTTGACTAGTATAAGGACCATATTTGAGACTTTCTTCTTTTTGAATTTTCCAGGGACCAAACATGCCAATTCTGAAACTTCAGGGACAAAATGTGTAATTTCTCCAAAACTTTCATCCAAGGACCATATTTGACAATTTATGAACTCCAAGGACTAATGTTGACTTTTCCATCCAAAATAATTGCTCAGGGGCCATTTCTGCCAATTTTGAAAGTACAGGGACTAAACTTGTAAACTTTTGAAAATTTTCACCAAAGGACTAATTATGACAATTTGTGATTTCAAAAGGACCTTTGGTGACTTTTCTTACAAAATAAATGCCTAGGGACTAATTTTGACAAGTTTGGAAAGTTGAGGGACTGAAACTGCCAATTATGCAAACTTTGTTCGTTTTCATCTGTTTTTAATCATTTTGCATCTGAAACATATAAAACACAATCCTTGGATATTTTTTGTATTTTGATGCATTTCTGAGTGTTTTTGAATGTTTTTGCAGTTCAGATAAGACAAAAATGACGAGTATTTACACACTCATCAATCACCACTTTCACTTCATGAAGGTTTGGAAAATCTTCCTCCAAGATCGCTAAATCCACCAACAATAGAACCACAACCACTTGAATCGCCATCATTTCAACCATTCAAAACTCAATCACCACCACAACCACAACCAATGTTGGTACATCCCATTCACAACAACACCCATGGTCCTCCATATGAAGAACCTAATTTCCAAAGAAACAATCAACCTCAAACTCAACCACCACCTCAAGAACCTCAATGTCTATCACATTACCTAGAATCCTTGTTTTCTTTACTAGAGGAAATAAAGGAATCCTTATGGAATGACCCACCTAACACAAACCAACAAACAACTAGTATTCGACTACCACCACAATCAACCGCACATCCAATCCTACCTAATCCTCATCATGGTTGTACACAATGTGAGCGAACAATCCAAATTTGTAAAAAAGCATAAAATCCATGCTTTATCAAGTTCAAGATGAAACCTGCTTTGTCATCCAACACATTATCAATAGTCTAAACACTCTTTCTCATCCACACCAAGCATAGACCTTTCTTAGGAGGATGTTTCTCATCATGGACAATGTTGGTCTTTTTATAGACATAGGACTATTTGTACCTTTTCACCTTTATTTTTCTAAAAGTAGAATGGAAATTCTCATCTCTTGTCTTTGACTTTTACAAAGTCAAATTTTACTAGAAATGACATCTTGTCTACTTTCTTATTTGCATTGTTGGTTAATCATATATAAGTTGAGAGTGTGATTGCTTATATTTTCATTTTATGTCTACATGAGTTATCATGTATCATTATCGTCAACTAATTTTTTTGTAGGATCAAAATCCATGTATCCTTTCTTGGCACTCCATTAAGGGGGAGTATTGTCCAAGGGGAGCATTTGCATCCTTCCGCTACGCAACTCTTCTTTTTGTTTCGACAAAAAGGGGGAGAAAATATATTTAAACTTATTAACTTAAAATGATTTTCATCAATCAAGTAAAACAAGTTTAAATACAAACTTTCATAGACTTAACACTAGACTTAGTGATTTACTTAAAAATAAAGTTCATGTTTTGTCATCAACAAAAAGGGGGAGATTGTTAATACAAATATCGCCTAAAAACGTTATTTATATTTTAGGATCTTTGCTAAGTTTTGTTAACGACAAAGTGTAAACTTTAGTTTTGAGTAAAACATCATTTTAGTTATAGTCTTATTGTAACTAGACTTTACATTTCATACACTTCATATTAAGCATAACTTTGTTATATTACTTAATATAGAAAACATAATATGACATCATAACTTACATCATGTGCTTTTGTAGAAAGCTTACTAAATCTAGTAGTTGACTTTCCATAAAGATCTCTTACACATTTGGATAGTTTCATACTCAATTCATTGTGTGTTGACTTACATAAACTTGATGTGACATTGCTAGATATGGAAAGATTTCTTGGAGTCTTCGACTGTCAGACCTGGCGGAACCCTTGTTTTGGTTCCGCCGGATCCGCCAGTCTGCTGGTTTGGTTTGCCATAAATACCAAGTCATTTGCAAGAAATCCATCATCACTTTTAGCTATAGAATACATGCATCATCTCTATATTCTTATCTAACTCAGTAACAACTCACTTGTGTGATTCTCTTATGAAGAAAGGAAGTTCACAAGTTCATCCGAGAAGTTACAAGTATTCAACACAAAGTTGCAAGACTTGTTAGCTTTGCATTGTGTAAACTCTTATAGTTTATAATTCATTTGTATCTTGTATTGAAGTGATCGGTTTGTATTTTAGGCCTTAAAATACATAGTGTGACGGGAGTGGTTGTACCCTTGTAAAAGAACTCGACATCTAGCTTAGTGTCGAAAATAATGGATAGGCGACGTTAGGGTTGGTTCTACCTTGAACTAGGACCCGGTATTTAGCTTTGTACCGGATATAGTGTGAGCGACGATTGTAGAGGTTTCTCCACCCGTGAAAGGAGCTTGTTGATTAGTGCTTGAAACTCTCGAGTTGGAAACTCGAGGCATGGAGTAAGGCACGGAAAAAGAGTCCTTGTAGCTGAACCACGATAAACAATCGTGTTGTGGTTTGATCGTTTCTTTCTTTATACTTTCACTTTATATATTGTCTTGTAGGTTAAATCTTTGATTAAACGTAAAGTTTCAAAAACTAAAAAGCGGTAAACTATTCAACCCCCCTTCTAGTTTTCCACATTGTGTGTATGTGAGTTGGGTGTGTAAGTAGTGTGTGTAGAAAAGTGTATATAGGGAATGTATAAAGTAGAGGGAATATTGTAAGAAGGGAATCTTGTGTGGGAATGTGTGGGAGTCAAAAAGGTATAAAGGTGTAAGAGGTGTAAGGGAATATTTGGAAGATGTTGGGTTGTTTGGAGGCTCTGTCTCTTGTGATTAAGAAGAGATTAAGAGATAATCAAGTTTTCATTAGAAAGAAAATAGTTTGGACAAACATGATTATAGTTTGAGAAAATCCAAGGTTACTTATAATCTCAAGTAACTCAACGTCGAGAATCCACAGTCTCCTAACTCGTGACTTTCCACGACTCGACGTATTCAACTAACACCTTGGTACAAATGAGCCAAGTGCTTTGCCTTGATGTAAAGCATATCCCATGCGGGAAAGGATGCGTTTACGAAAAGTGACATTTGACTTAGTTTAACCAATAAGGGAGTAAAACCCGTTACGTGATTAGAGAAGACGTAAGCATGGCCTATGAGCATATGAATGCTTTCACTTGATGTTACGTGAAATATATAAGCTCCCTAGGTTTAGAAAAGCCTTGGCTAGAGGCGAGAGTTAGAAAGCATGAGTTGGCATTTTCCAGAAAACGGGTATTTAAAAAGTTGGATCTCTCTAATCCCAAAACTCGTTTCGAGTATTCTCAATTAAGCACATAACATATTCATACCTGTATTGAAAGATCCACATTTGTCGGGTAAGGGGAAAACCGACTTTCAAAATTCGTCTCGACAACATCAGACACCTGGCGCGTCGCCCACGCGTCAACGCGCGGGCAGGGCGCCAGCATCAAATATTGAGTCGGGGAATTTTGGCTAACGTTTGTTATTTTATGTGTTTCGAAGGTTTATTTGTCATCATTAAAACATTAAGGGATCTCGTCAATGTTGCCTCAACAATCTGAAATCTCTATTAAAATAGAAGCCGAAAAAGAAATTTTGGAGATTGACAACAAAAAGACCCAAGACTTGAAGCAGAAGGCTAGATCTAGATGGGCTCTTGATGGAGACGAGAACTCAAAATTTTATCATGGTCTCAAAAACTGTAAGATCAAAAGGAATACGATTAAAGGTCTATCCATCAATGCCACTTGGGCAACCGATCCATCTATGATTAAGTCCCATGTCTATGAATTCTTTAAGTACAAGTTTTCAGAAACTTGTAACGACAAACCCAAGTTTTGGAGCAGAAATTTTAAATCTCTAACAGAAGATCAACGAGCGTTTTTAGAGAGACCTTTTAATGATCAAGAGATTAAAAGGGCTGTTTGGCTATGTGGCAGTGATAAGGCTCCCGACCTGGAGGGCTTTACATTTAAATTCATTAAACAGTATTGGGAGATTGTTGGATCTGAAATCATATTTGTGAAATACTTTGGCACCACCGGGTCAATTGCGAAAGGGTGTAACTCGTCCTTCATCACATTGGTTCCCAAAGTAAGCGACCCTTTATGTCTTTCTGAATACCGCCCTATATGTTTAATTGGTTTCCAGTATAAGATCATTGCCAAAGTTTTAGCTGAAAGATTAAAAATTGTTCTTCCTCACATCATCAGCGGAGAGCAGTCTGCTTTTTTAAAGGGACGACAAATTATCGACAAGCCTTTAATTATCAATGAAATTATTGAATGGGTGAAAAAGAAGAAAAAGCAAACAATGTTCTTCAAAGCAGATTTCGAAAAAGCGTTTGATTGTATTAATTGGAACTTACTAGATAGTATTCTCGCTAATGGGTTTTGGCATTCTGTGGAGAAAATGGATAAGGGATTGTCTTGACTCGGCCTATATGTCGATTTTGGTAAATGGGTCGCCTATAACAGAGTTCAAAGTAGAGAGAGGTGTAAGACAGGGAGACCCTCTATCTCCATTCATATTCTTAATAGTTGCTGAAGCCTTACATGTAGTCTTATACGAAGGCGAGATGAGGAATATATTTAAAGGTATTAATATAGGCTGTAACGATCTTGTAATCTCTCATTTGCAATATGCGGATGATGCAATTTTTATGTGCAATTGGTCTCTCAATACGGCAAAAAGATTAATCCGGATTTTGAAGTGTTTTTACATCAGCTCTGGTCTTAAGATTAACATATCAAAGAGTGCCATTTATGGTGTATGTGTCGATTTTAATGAGGTTGAGGCAGTAGTTAGAGCTATCAATTGCTCGGCCCAGAAGTTTCCTTTCACCTACCTCGGTCTCCCAGTAGGCAAACATGAACCGCATCTTATCTTGGAACCCGGTTATCAAAAAATTCCAGAGTAAACTTTCTTTGTGGAAAGCATCTTCTCTTTCGTATGGTGGTCATCTTACGTTGGTTAAGTCGGTATTGGGAAGCCTCGCTCTCTACTACTTCTCTTTATTTAAAGCTCCGTCAGGAGTTATCTCTTACCTTGAGCGTATCAGAAGTTCCTTCTTTGGGGGGGGGGGGGGGGGGGGGGGTCTAATGACGACCGCAAAATCCACTGGATTGCCTGGAAGTCTATTTTAGCATCTCATAAGAATGGGGGTCTGGAAATCGGCAGTTTACAAGGCCATAATCTCGGCCTAATTGCCAAATGGTGGTGGCGGTTCCTTATTGAGAGAGATGCTATTTGGTCATGCGTTATACGTTCGGTATACGGTAACAATGGTGGTATGGATAGGGATGCGGGTTCCTTGAAAGGGAACAGCCCTCGGGTCAATATTCTTAAATGTGGGTGGAAGCTTCATCAATTCAACATCCCGTTTACGACCTCCTTTCGCAGCAAAGTCAAATCTGGTGCCCAAACCAAATTTTGGTCTGATTGGTGGATTAGAACACAGCCATTGTGCGCTTCATTCCCTTGATTATACGCATTAGAGACCTCGAAAGACTGTTTGTTCAGTGATAGAATGTCATTTTCTCCGGGTGTCTTTAATTGGGCTTGGAGAATGGAGGTTCGTGGGGTCGTGAGTATGAGGAATTAGGCCAAATCATTAATCTTATCGGCGATTTTGTTTTGGAGATCGGGACTGATGGGTTATGGTCTTTAGATGACTCCAGCGTCTTTACTGTTGGGTCGCTAAGATCCATGATTGATAATGTTTGTCTTCTAAGACATGACATGACAATCCGACAACCTGGTATAGATTCCTCGCAAGGTTAACATAATGTATTGGCGTTTGGTGAGAGATAGACTCCCCTCAAAAGTCAAACTAGATGACAAAGGCATTGATCTAGGCTCTATCTTGTGCTCAACATGCCAGGACGCCCCGGAAAGTGCAGCTCATTTATTCTTCGAGTGTGACTTTGCTAAGAAGCTTTGGACAGACATCTTCTCCTGGTGTTGCATCAGTCCGCGTGAAATTCACAGCCCCCTTGATCTAACTCTTGATCTTGATGCTGGGCCCCGTAATATATCTTTCAAAATGTGTATTGATGTTGTGTTCCGCACAACATGCTGGTGGTTATGGAGAGTTAGGAACATGATTAATTTTTCTCATTCCAGGTGGCCGTCGAACCTACTTAACATGGTGAAAGTTTGGTCGTTTCATTGGATCTCTGTCCGCTCATCAAACTTCAATTCTTCATGGTCCGATCGGTGTTGCAGCATGTGGCCTTTATTTTCATAAGTTATGTTTTGGAGTTTGATGTTTAGAGTTTGGTGCTTGGTGCTTGAGTGTTTCGACCTATTTGGTTGTTTTTGTTTTGTAACTTTTCTTGCGCCTAGCTCCTCGCTCGGCTTTTTCAATAAAATTTTAGTCGTTAAATAATAATAATAATAATAATAATAATAATAATAATAATAATAATAATAATAATAAAAGGATTGCCATGAACATAAAAGCATACATTGCGTAATTTAACAACGCACGGTTTTATTGTTCCTTGTAGTTTATATAGCTAAGAGTCCATGTATACTGAACAAATTCGGAGAAAGTCTTAACGTTGGGTTTTGATACATGATGACTTAACATGAAGAATATTTTGTTTGCTTTTTGGGATTATTCGGTTAAATATTTGGTGATATAAGGTATGTTTGGCGAAATGAGCTGGAGCTGGGGCTAGGGCTGGGGCTGTGACTTATATTATAAGCCGAAATTAAAATTTGTATTTTAATAAACTTGTTTGGCAAATGGGCTGGGGCTTATTATTGCAAAATTAGTAAAAAGAACATAATTAAATAAGTTTTTGTATATGTTAGATATTTTTGTGGGTAAATAAGTAATTTATTCTTCAAAAGACTCGGGCTAAAGTTTTTAGCCCCTTTTATGAGGCAAAAGTTTTAAGCCGAATTATTTTATAAGCTCTACCATAAACCTCATGACAAACGAGACTTATTTTATTAGCCGACTTATTTTAAAACCCTAAACCCCTATAAGCCCTTTGCCAAACACAACCATAAAACATGCAGCAATGAGCAATGTCTAGTGGCAAACAAGGGTGGTGACTAGCAGCAAATTTACTGATTAGTGTATATTGGATTGTTAATTTAGGTTGTGTTTGGCAAAGGGCTTTTAGGGGTTTGGGCTTTTAAAATAAGTCGGCTAATAAAATAAGTCTCGTTTGTCATAAGGCTTATGGAAAAGCTTATAAAATAAGTCGGCTTAAAACTTTTGCCTCTTTTTGCCTCATAAAAGAGGATAAAAACTTTAGCCTGAGGCTTTTGAAGAATAAATTACTTATTTACTCACAAAAATATATAGCATATATAAAAACTCATTAATTATGTCCTTTTTAGTAATTTTGCAATAATAAGCCCCAGCCTCAGCCCATTTGCCAAACAAGTTTATAAAAATATAAATTTTAATTTTGGCTTATAATATAAGTCCCAGCCCCCGCCCCAGCCCCTTTCGCCAAAGATACCCTAACCATCGGTGATATCTACCAAAACGAGTTTAGATAAACACAGTAGTCTACAACATGTCTTATTTATCATATTATTCTCTCTTCCTCCATACAATAACATCTCTCCATTATCTTACACAGTTTTTATTTATAACATACATATTATATTACTCTAGTGAAAACAGTAAACCTTAGGCTTCTTCAGCGTCACTTGAACTTGGACGAGTATCAATGTAAAATTCTGAATCAAGTCCGTCAATGATCCTTCCTCTGTCCATAAAACACAAAGTTATGCTCAAAAGAACAAAAAAATAACAAAGCTTAATTAAGGCATACCTTTCCAGAACAAATTTGCCTTCTTTATACTTCTGGGATTGCTCGTGTGCAGTCTCCTGTTTATAATAATCATACAACATGAAAAATGTTAATCTTTAACGTTCTACTAACACTTGAGTGGAGAGGGGAGGGAGCGTACATATTTCCAGCCAACAATTTGTCCACAGCATACACAATATATATCTGTAACGGTATGCAATCCTGAAAGCATCATTCGCTCCTCAACCGGTCCAGCAGTCACGTTCACCCTATATACAAAATACTTGCACTATAGTGACTTGCATAGTTACCTTGATAGGACAAGGTCACTGAAAAACTTTCTTACAAGTAAGAAGATAATGCTCTTCCTATCACACCAAATTTGAGAAAAAAAAAAGTTTTTTGGTCCCTTTGCTATGTGTAAAATTGTACATATTTTTCGCCTTCTATTTCCTATCCATGCTTCCCTTTCAAGGCTTACTTGTGTGACGTAAGTAAATACAACTCTACCTTTTCAATTGTTAGTAGAGCATATATCTTCCTCTTAATTGTATGTGAGCCTGGTTTGCCTACTTGCAGCTCCACTGCAAATAGGTGGGAAGATGGAGTTCAGTCACTCATCGTTTTGAAGAAACTTTTTATCAGAAGATATAATAAGAGCTAACTAGTATCATAAATTTAATTTCGTGCTAGATGAACATAGTAGATGCAGATAAGTGTGCTCACAAAAACGTTACTACAACTTTATAGAGACCAAATAAGCTTTAGATGATTATGTGATACTGTAAATCCTTGACCAAAATTTAGGTGATATAGATCCTTAACTGAAAAGATGATAGAGTCACATCCAGTCAAAAAACATCTCATAAGATCAGGCGATAACATATCATAGTTGGATAGTTCTATAGAGATGAAACGGCAAGGCAGGATTAAATAAGATTAGCATTCCATAAAAATAGACGGGTCCTATTGAAAAGCTTGGGGATTTAGAGAACACTTATATTAATAATGATATTAGTTAACATCAACCAATTTAGATAACTTTAATCATAATGGCTTAAAAATTATTACTATAATATTGTGTTGCACACATCTTTTAGTGATGGGGGTTTCTAGCACAATCCTAGTACTTATGTCATTACTTAAGAATATATATGTTTCATTCTCTTCCTGCACCCGTCCTTCACGGATCAACAGGATTAATCATTTGGGATGGAGCGGGTATATCTTTTCTCCTGATGAGACGCGAATCATAGCAAAATAAGTAACAAAAGCTTGATTAACAGTCAACCATCTTCCGAATTGAAATATATGACCCACGTTACTGTTAATCCAAAAGGAAACAAGCCTCTAATGTAGTATACCTGTTTATGCACACCTAAAAGTTGTATCTACTCTAATCCATATACGGAGTTCTAAACACACACTATAGTTAATGGATGAAGTTTGAATAACTTACACGTTGCTGAACAGGTAAGCTTTTCCTCTGCGGCAATGAAAACCCTGATTACATAAAAAAGAGCCATAAAAAAACATATCAACATAAGCTTGATACTTTATTCTTAGCATCCTTCATTACACAGCTTGAATAAGACTAAAGTACTATGAAAAGTGAAAATACTTTCAAGATTTCAGATTCAATACTAAGAGTTTTGAATTCAGATCTTCTCTTTTACGGATTTCAAATCCAAAATACAATCTTTCCATTTCAGATTGACCCTTATAATTACCACATTTCCTGCTCTACCCACAATCACACTCATCAAACTATATATCTACAAAATATGAACTAACTAA
The DNA here is from genome assembly GCA_030686995.1 of Artemisia argyi. NCBI lineage: Eukaryota > Viridiplantae > Streptophyta > Magnoliopsida > Asterales > Asteraceae > Artemisia > Artemisia argyi. Next base: position 41,196,317 of record CM060676.1, on the reverse strand, counting down.
AAACTGCCTAACCATAAGTCATTAAAATGCACCGAAAATTCGAAAATATTAGTACAAAGTAAATCTCCCAAATTTCAAGCACAACACCATATTCTTACCTTAACTATATAGTTTCTAATCACATGAACAACACAATTACACCAGCAAACAATAACTAATTATCAAGAAACTTATTTATATAAAGAAAAAGCCAATAGTAATAGTAATAAAACCATAAATAAATCAAAACTTTATGAAAAAAAATTAAATGAAATGAATGATTACCCTTGATACAACATGTTCAGCAAGAGCTAAATTAGTTTTACAAAATTTACATTTGTAAGTTCTTCCTTCTAGCTCCACCAAAAATACCCGACCCATTTCTTCTTCACACCAATCACTCAAATTTTATTGTTATTATAGTTGTGAAATTAAATCAATAAATATATCCACAAATATGATTTTTTATTTTTTTCTACTTTTAATTATACTCCGTACTATTATTACAACCGTCAACACTGCTTTTGTAAGACTTTGACTAATTAAATCACTTTTTGGGCCTGGGCTTTAAGTGTCTTTGTAGAAGCCCATCTTGTGAAAATGGGTCAATATGTTTTATCCATATTTTTAAAGTACCCGGTATCAAATAGACAAACTTTGTTACGTAATGAGCCTAAAATAAAAACCACATCTTGTGGCACATAAACCCACGAGGTGACCACTTAAATAAAAACGAACCTGATATGCATTATTATATGTTTATATCTTTGTGTCAGTATCATGCTGGTGACATCAGAAGGATTTGCTTTTTTACAAACCAATAATTTATTGCTACATCTATTTAGACATATAATTAATACTCCTTACATCTCAAAATATAAGTCTACTTTGCTATTTTTGGTTGTCTCAAAATTAATGTCTACTTTTTGTTTCAACCAATCAAAATAATTGTAAGTGGGTGATATTGAATTTTTATTGGTTAATATTATAAGGGACCCATTTTTTTAAAATTTTATAAAATATGAGAGTGGACATATAATTTAAGATGGAAGGAGTAACATTTTTGTTCTTCTGATCATTTTCCAAATAAAAATATCTAAACACCCCATCCAAGGCTCATGTTACAGCCACGCCCACAAAGTACATAACGAAAAACTTACAAATTTCAAAAAATAATAGCAAAAAATTTAATAATAATAATAATAATAATAATAATAATAATATGTGGAATGAGTAGTTAAAATCTTGGGCTAAAGGCCAAAACCCTAGTTTTAACAAACTCACAAGCTTAAATTAACTACTTATTACATTAAAAACTAAATAAATAATAATAATAATAATAATAATAATAATAATAATAATAATAATAATAATAATAGAATGTGGTGACTGGATGGTGGCGGTGGCTAGATGGTGATGTCGGCTGGATGCTGTCCTACGGCTGAGATGGTGGTCAGCGATTGAGGTGGTGGGAGGTGGAAGTGCTGGTTGAGGAAAGATGATATAAAGAAAAGTAGTATGGTTTAGTTTGTTGAAGAGGTGAAAAGAAGTTATACGTATCTGAAATTTGAAACAAAACAAAGTGATTATTATACTAATTTTATTCTCTTTTCACATACACAGATAAGTGGTCAAAAATACTTTCTAAATAAAACAAACACCGAGTAAAAGCGCACTGTACAATAACACTACACCCGACGTTATGCCCACGTGGCTTTGCGTTGGGTGGCGTTATGCTACCGGGTCCCCAAAAATTTCAACGCCATTTCAAGCTGAGTTGTTGTGGTAACGTGCAATGAAATGCATTAAAAAATTTAAAAATCGCCCCTCCCCTTCACGGCTATAACAGCTAGTACATTAAAAGAAATAAAGTTTTTTTTAAACCTATAAACTTCAATATAAAAACCCCCTTTCCCGTATATTTTTTACACACTTGCTATGACGAACCCGAACGCAGGGTCTTCTTCGTCAAATCCAAACGCGTCTTCATCCGGTTTTCCTAATCCCACTCGGCATGACTCCCAAGCAACTTTATCAACAACGACAAGCGTTTCTTATGTGGCAACAAAATCAAATGATAAAAGCCAATTTCCAAAATCTACAACAAAACCCACCACAATTAGAACAACAATCACAACAACAAACTCAATCCTCACAATCACAATTCAACCCACCTACACAAACCGAAAAGTTCAAAAGAAAATGTAAATAGAGGGGTATTGGATCAACATGAATAAACAAAAGTCAAGCCACTCGAGTAGTTGTATTTTATTTTCGTATTATATTTTTATTTCATAGTTTTTTTTTTTTCCCGTAACTTTTTTATTTTGTATTGTAATTTTAAGATAATTAATGAAATATTAGTTTGTTTAAGAGTAAATTACACTATTCGTCATTGTGGTTTGGTCGAAATCACATCGCATGCTCCTCGACTTTCATTTTTACATGATGAATCCTTATAATGAAGTTTCGTAACACCAATTGTCCTTATCTCTAACACCATTGTCTCTGTGGTTTGGCCGAAATCATATCGCAAGTCCCTCTACTGGTAGGAATAAGGATGTATAATTGTATAGTGTTACGAAACTTCATTATAAGGATTTATCATATAAAAATGAAAGTCGATAGACTTTCAATGTGATTTCGGCCAAACACAATGACAATCAGTGTACTTTACTCTTGTTTAAATACAAGGAATAAAAAATAAAAAAGTAGGTCCTAAAAAATGACGTAGCATTTAAAAAAAGATGATTTTCAGATGTTGGTGTTAAACTGTTAAATCTAAAATAGAGCTGGTTAATCGTAACGGTTTTGATATTATGGAGCTATGACACCTTAAAGTTCATAATGAAAAAGAGCCGCCTTACAGTAACATGAACATTTCGTTTTCCCTACATCAATGATTAGTTTTATAAAACACAGATTTAGTGAAGGGTTTTCTTTTTATGAATTATGATAAAACAAAGTCCCACGTAGTTAGATTCTAGGGCGCCAACACACAATGTGCCCATCAAAGACGGCAGGCGGGCCTGTTCTTTTCACGTGAACACAGCGTCTTTCTATTTATATTATTTGTTGCGAGCTTATCTTTGGTTAACTAATTAAAAAAGATTCATAAATAACGGCAATTTAATTGTTTCTCGTCCCAGTGAAATTTCTACGTACTTTCAGTTTTTTCATGTGTATATTTATTTGGGTTATGATATATCCTCTAAATAACAATTTTAATAATCTTGCTTAAATTGGCATATTTTTTCGCTCTTCAATCAAATCACTACAAATACAATTCAAAATATTTGTAAGAATAAATTTTAGGAATATAAATCATTTTCTTATTTATTTACATTTTTATGTGCTTAATTAACACATACAGTCATTAGAAAACAAACATAAACCAATATACGAGCATTTTTAGACAAAACAAAATTGTTTAGTTTTACTTTGATTACAAGTAAATTTAATTTATTCAACTTATTTAGTTTTTGCATCAAACAATTAACTTGGAATAATTAAAAAATAAAAACATACAAAAATACAAAATATACTTGGGATGGAAGGAGTATAAAATTTGAGTTAGGGTGATTTGCATGTAAACCACAAAAAAATGTCTGATAAAAAGGGGAATTTGTGAGAAGGCGTGAAAGGGGGAAATTGGGTTTGAGGTCATAAAGGTTGGGACGGTGGATTTACACGTGACATCTTCAGACATCGACTTCCTCAAACACCTTAGTTCACCCACCACTCTCGTACCATATATTGTTAAAATTAATTTTGGATTATATGATCATTTATTTTTGAATATATGTAGTGAAACCGTTTACTTTTGGAGATATTTTCAGTGAGATTTTGATGAATACGCACATCCAATTCATATATTCTCGCACACTGCATCTAGTCACATTCAGTCATCATAATTCATGCATTTGTAAAACACTACATATTCTTCTTTTGTTCCTTGAAAATTTTTTCTTTGCTCACGTATATGCCAGTTCAAAGGTAAATTCATAACTTATCAAAACTTCAATTATTACGTTTTGGAAAATGATTTAGAGGCTTAAAAAATTGCCAAATTGTGTGCCTAATAGACATGGCGATAAATTATTGGTTTGTGAAGAAGTGGGTCTCTGCTGACCCCAATAAGATGATAACACATGTGTTTAGGCATATTATTAATCATATGAGTTAGGCATTCCAATCAATGCTCTTATGTTTTTACAAAGTGTATATTTTTCATATTTGAGAACTTCATATTTATCATATATATGCTTTAAAGTATCATATTTACTCAATTTGCAAATAAATAACGTGTATTGTACAATAATTTTTTTTAACGCATGCTTGAAAAAAAAATATGTCAGTTTATTTTATATTGAAAAACTATAGAATTTATCCTTTATATACGGTAACAATTGTTTTGAGATTATAAGCAGGGTTTTAAAAGGTTTGTTATTGCGAAATGTTGATATAAATAATGCCTAAAAACATTATTAACATATATCGATATCTCTATGTTTTGATAATCACAAAACGTAAACTCATTGAACTACAAATTATGACGTAAACAAGTATTCAGTCGTAAATATTTGCTTTAGCATCCATATCACTTAAGGTATGAATAAACAAAGTGTCTAATGCATTTTATGATCAAAAGAATTTTTATTTTTACAAACCTTACATTTTATTAAAGTGGGACAAACATTTTTAAACTTATACAAAACATTTTTGTATTTATAAGAAATGTTTTATTCAAAATAAATATTTTGAATTCAAATTTCAACCCAAAAAACGGCTACATTCTTCAGGAAAAACCTCCCTTACAAAAAGACAAAAAATCTGAAAAAAAAATATTTTTTTTCTTAGGCGGCCCCATTAATTATACTAAGCGGTCCCCTTAATTATTAAGGGGACCGGCACCCAATTAAGGGACCGGCCACGCTCCCAAACAATATTTTTTCCCTATAAATACTGGTTCATCCCACATAATTTTCTCACCTTTTGCACTCCAAAACTTTCTGTTCTAGATCCACATTTCTTTTTTCTTAATTCTTTGATCATAAGTATATAATTCTTTATTTCAAAGTGATTCAAACATCATCCTCTCAAGTGCAAGAGAAGAATACTTCTATCCCCCAAGACAAGAAGTATTACAACTTGTTGTGACCTCCACATACAAGTTGTTGGTACATCATCAAGATTATTTACATCATTCTTTGTGAAGATTGTTGTGTATATTTGATTGTAGATAGTTGTGCTAGATATATAAATTGTGTGATTAGTTAGTTGCTTGGTGTAAAAAAGAAAAGTTAGGAATTAGATTATAGTGAAGAAGCTAAGTGTGGAGTAGTTAGTTGTGAAGTGAATTGGTGTGAAAAAAATAGGAGTGGAGTAGTTAGTTGTGAAGTAGATTAGCTTGTAGAAGTTGTGACTTAGTTGTGAAGAAGTTGTGGTGTGTAAATTGGTGTGTAAGGTTTTCTCCGCCATAAGGGAGCTTATTGACATAGTGAAGAAAACTTTCGAGTAGGTGACTCGAGGAGTGGAGTAGGGTAAAGAAGGTGTCCTTGTAGCTGAACCACTATAAATCCTTTGTCTTGCGGTTAGATCTTTCCATATCTTACTTATTATCTTGCTTATATCGTTATTACTTTTGTAGACGTAAACGTATATATATATTTACTCATATAGTGCTAGTATTGATTTTACTTAAAGATCAAACAAAAGTTTCATTCACAAAACAAAGTTTTTACAATCAAACTAAAAAGGTAACATACATATAATTGATCATTTCGATCAAGTAAAGTTTTCATACAAAATATAACTAAGGATTATAAAATAAATGATTACTTACTTATCTCTCGTATATAGCTATAATTGTGCATGTGTTGATTTCACATACTTAGCTTATATTATTATTGTTTATACTTAGATATAGTTGTTCATATTGTTCAAGATTTGAGTTCACATAAGATTGAATCAAAGTTTTAAAAGCAAACAAGGTTTTAAAACTAAACTAAGTTTTCATAATAAAATTAAAAAGACGTAAAACTATTCAACCCCTCCTTCTAGTTTTCCACAATTGGTATCAGGAGCCACGTCTAGCAAGATTTTTAAAATATATTGTATTTTAAAACTTGTAACGATCTATGGAATCTGAAAAATATTTAGAAAAGCAATATATGCAAAGACCACCATTATTTGAAAGTGATGGTTTTATTTATTGGAAAAATAGATTCGAAACTTATGTGAAATCAAAAGATCATGATCTTTGGCATGTTATTACCTTTGGTCATTTTCCTCCTATTCAATATAATTTTGAAACTAAAAAGGATGAAATTGTATCTTTTGAAAAACAAAATGATGATTTGAAAAAGAAACTATCAAAAAATAATGAGGCTAAAATGGTTATTTACAATGCGTTACCACGCAAAGAATATGAAAGAATTTTTATGTGTAAAACCGCAAAAGAAATTTGGGATTCTTTACTAATCACTCATCAAGGTAATAGTCAAGTTAAAGATAACAAAATAGATCTTCTTGTTCAACAATATGAACAATTTACTATTCCGGAGGAGGAATCAATCGATAATGTTTTTGCTTGGTTTAACACTATCATCACAAGTTTAAAAGCACTTGATGAAAATTTTTCTATTAAGAATTTTGTTAGGAAATTTCTTAGGGCTCTTCATCCAAAATGGCGAGCTAAAGTTACGGCGATTGAAGAATCGAAGAATTTGTCAACTCTTCAACTTGATGAGTTGATCGGCAACCTGAAAGTCTACGAAGCAATAATAAAGAAAGACTCCGAGATTGTCAATGGAAAAAGAGAGCAAAGCAAGTCAATTGCGTTGAAAGCTAGGAAGGAATCTAGTAACGAGGATAGCTCAACCTCCGAAAGTGATGACGAAGAATATGCGATGGCCGTAAGAGACTTCAAGAAATTCTTCAAAAGGCGAGGAAGATTCGTTAGACAACCGCATGATGAAAGGAAAGCAAACCAAAGAAATAAAGATGACAAAAATTGCAAAAGTGATAGGAAGTGCTTCAAATGTGGTGATCCAAATCATCTCATCGGAAAATGTCCAATGATGTCAAGAAATCAAAATCAAAAAGCGTTTGTTGGAGGAGCTTAGAGTAATAGCGATGACGATGAGAAAGAAATCACAAATGAAGAGAAATGTCTTATGGCTAAGACATCAAGCGAGGTACGTTCCGAAACCGAATACTTTAGTGACGAAAATTTATCATTAGACGAAAAAGACCTAGATAGTGAATATAATAGGTTATGCAAATTAGGTCAAAAGGTTATAGCTAAAAATAAGTCACTAAAACATATTAATAATCTATTAGAAAATGAAGTGCTCGAATTAAAAATTAGACTACAACATTTGGAGAAAGGAAAAAGAGTTTTTATAGAATGTAAAATATGCATAGAGGTTAATAATGAAAACGAAAAACTTAAAGATGAAATTTTCAAACTTGACAAGTTTAAAAATAGTTGTAACCCACTTAAGAAAATAATAAGTGTTCACGAAACTTCGGGAGATAAAACCGGTCTAAGATTAACCTCAACTAATGTTTCAACTAGTGAAAATAAAAGTATAAAATTTGAATGTGAATCTAGTAAACAAAAATCATTAGAATCAAAACCTAAGTATATGCTTACAAAAGATAGAAAAATACCCATTGCGAATGATGAAAAAGTAAAAACTTTTTATAAACTATCCTTAAAGACCGAAGTAGGATCCTCTAAATTTAAATTAAGATCTAAAACTCTACCACCGAGAAAACCAAATAATCTTCATACTCGATCTAAAACACCTAAACCTAGAAGAAAACAAAATAGACAAAACTACAATAATACTAGTCATCAAATGTGAAATTATCAACTAAGTTACAATCCTTGGGGAATACTACCACCATACATGCATCCTACCCAAATGTTGAATATGTTTGGACCAAACAAATTTAGACCAATAAGACAATGGGAACCAAGTGGCTAAGCTGTCAATTTTCGAAGAAGTTGGAATATCATCTACAAATGACTTCTATAAGTCAACATGGTCACTTGAAGTGCTTGAAGATATTCCATTGAAGACTAAAAGGTACGCGTTTCTTTTAAGTTCATCGCTATAATTTGCATGCTTAGATATATGATTAGTTAGATTAATGCTTAGCTATACATATATGTGTACATAATAGCTTATATTCTTATAACCTAAAAACATCATTGATTGACTCTCCTAGGAATAAGATAAAATTGTTCATTGCCGAACGAAATAGAAAATGGAAATCTTCTATATCCACTATTAGCAAACTCATGTTGATGAAGTGAAATGAGTTAAGTGGATCAATCGTTAATATAGAAGTAGGATTAGATCCCTCGCGTAAGAAAACTATGGATGAAACAAGCTCTCGTAGACTATGGCATTAAGTTAGATAAGCGTGAGAAAACAATGGAACTATAGATGTTAGGTTATACCTCATTCAACACTCTCGCATCTAACATATAAATTATCGTCTTCATTTCCTTAGGATCATAGGATATGTAGAAACGATAGCATGAGATAATAATAGGTTTAACCAATCCTCTTGAGCATGAGATCTTTAATAAACATTTTTTTTTTATATTTAATTTTTGATATTTGTTGTCAAAAATCTAATATCTCTAAAAATATGCAAAAACCTCACATTTTGGAAAATAGTTTTTCAAATAACTATCCCACTTTTAAATAACATGTTTTCACTATCAAATATCCACAATTTTGTTTTGATCAAAACTAAAGATTGGGAAAATATTCTTTACCATTTATTCACACATTTCGAAGTAAAAACCCAATCTATTTTATTCAAATAACTCTCACATCTAAGTGAAAACTTACTTTCAAACATTGTTGAATAATGCTAAAAACGTCTCTTTTAAAACCATGCATGGTGATCTTATATTTGTCATCTATATTTATATAAATGACACTTATAAGTGAACTAAATGAAATTAAGAGGACCATGGTTTGTTCATTAAGACTTTGTTTGTAACAAGTCTAGAAATCCATGTTATCATAACTACCCATTTATTACACATTGATACGCATTAGGATTAATCCTCCTAGTTATCTAGTTATGAAATACTTGATGTTGCCTATTATTTTCTAGCACTTATATTTTACTTGCTTGATGAGTATGTTTGCATGCTAGATAAAATTGCTTGTTTACTTAATCTCTTTGATTAACATGCTTTAGCTACATAATTGCCTACATAAATTAGTATATGCTTAATTGCCTCAAAGAGTTGGACTTGTTTGAAATCAAAAACACAACCTTTCTGCAATTCACTACCAAAAACCCTTTTCTGGCAATCTAGGAATCACCAGATGGGCGGCCCCCTTAAATCATAAGGCGGTCCCCTTAATTATTAAGGGGACCGGTCTCCAATTAAGGGGACCGGCCATCTGATGGTCGAAGATGTTGTTTCATTTTTCTACTTTTTAGCTCATTTCATCCTACACTTCCCAAAATTCATAAACCTGTTTTATCCTAAACCTTCTATCAAAATTTATACATCCTTAATCCCACAAATCCTACATTATAAACACTCTCATTCCTCTCAATCTATACTCATCTCTTCATGACCTCTCCCATTAAACCAAAAACACCAAATTCCTCCTATGTCTTCAACATTACAAACCTAACACCTCACTCTCCTTCTCACCAACATTACATATCAAAAACCTTTACTCACCCATATCCTTCTACATTACACTCAAACCTCATAATCTTTTCACAACTCAAGCGATGTTGTTCATAATCAACCAACACCTAAACCTCACTCTCACACAAATGATCCATTTAACAACAAATCATCCATTCGTGCTTCCACTAATGCTTCTTCTTATGATGAGCATGCACAATACCAAAACAATAATCCCAACCTCATTACCAACACTTTACATGTTGCTCACTCAACAAAAACACCATCCACTCATGAAGCATCTCTTCCACCCATATCATGCTTTCATGATTACCCAAGCTCAAACATGTCTCAACCAGCAAGAGTATCACCACCACATCCTACAACTTCACATGCCATTCCTATGTTACATGTTCAAACCCTCACCCAAGACAACTATCATGCTCCACCACCATCACCTTCCTTCGAACACTTAATGTTCGTTGAGGTGCTAAAAATATCCCATGAGCTTAGTGCTCTTTTAGCCTTACATCTTGCTCAACGCAATTTGGATCCACCTTCATCTAGATCACCCTCATCACCACACAACATAAATCAACTTGAGAAGCATGTCAACAATTAACCTTGTTGCATCTTTCTCCCAAAAACCATTGAATTCAATGAACACTTCACTTGGATTGAATATCTTCTCACTAGATCACATCCAATACCCTCACTTGAACAACATCCAAAACCTTAATCAACCTCTTCCGCTACAAACTCTCCACAACCAAACTCTCCAACATTCATGACCCAAACATATACCTCCATTAATCCAACAACCTCACCCTAACTAAACCATCTTCATTCCAAACACTCCATCATCAACCATCTAAGCATACTATATGCTTATGATTTTCACTTCCAAATACGAATCAACCAACCTTTTGTTACAAGCAAGTCCGATGGCTCTCTTTGGCAAATTAGGATCTTTAACATAATCTCTTTGAATTAATTGTTATGTTTCTTTAATATTTGTTTGCTATGCTTGTTATTTGTATATTGCATATTCTTATATATATATATATATGCTTGTGCTTCTAATATTTTTTTTTGCGAGCATTCCATATCTCGATCCCTTAGTGCCATCGAACGAGGGGGAGCACACATCAAGGGGGAGCTTTCATCCCGTCTAACTTCATTTATGAAGCTAGTCGGCATAACCTTTTTGATTCTAAAAAAATGGGGAGAAGTGAATATAAACTCACTAAATACATGTCTAAAAAATTAATTTTTAGACTTGATGAGTTTAGGTTTTGTAATCATCAAAAGGGGGAGATTGTTGATATAAATAATGCCTAAAAACATTATTAACATATGTCGATATCTCTATGTTTTGATAATCACAAAACGTAAACTCATTGAACTACAAATTATGACGTAAACAAGTATTTAGTCGTAAATATTTGCTTTAGCATCCATATCACTTAAGGTATGAATAAACAAAGTGTCTAATGCATTTTATGATCAAAGAAATTTTTATTTTTACAAACCTTACATTTTATTAAAGTGGGACAAACATTTTTAAACTTATACAAAATATTTTTGTATTTATAAGAAATATTTCAACCCAAAAAACGGCTATATTTTTCAGGAAAAACCTCTCCCACAAAAAGACAAAAAATCTAAAGAAAAAATATTTTTTTTCTTAGACGGTCCCGTTAATTATACTAGGCGGTCCCCTTAATTATTAAGGGGACCGGCCACGCTCCCAAACAGTATTTTTTCCCTATAAATACTGGTTCATCCTACATAATTTTCTCACCTTTTGCACTCTAAAACTTTATGTTCTAGATCCACATTTCTTTTTTCTTAATTCTTTGATCATAAGTACATAATTCTTTGTTTCAAAGTGATTCAAACATCATCCTCTCAAGTGCAAGAAAAGAATACTTCTATCCCCCAAGACAAGAAGTATTACAACTTGTTGTGACCTCCACATACAAGTTGTTGGTATATCATCAAGATTATTTACATCATTCTTTGTGAAGATTGTGTAATTAGTTAGTTGCTTGGTGTGAAGAAGAAAAGTTTGGAATTAGATTGTAGTGAAGAAGTTAGGTGTGGAGTAGTTAGTTGTGAAGTGAATTGGTGTGAAAAAGATAGGAGTGGAGTAGTTAGTTGTGAAGTAGATTAGCTTGAAGAAGTTGTGTAGAAATTGTGACTTAGTTGTGAAGAAGTTGTGGTGTGTAAATTGGTGTGTAAGGTTTTCTCCGCCATAAAGGAGCTTGTTGACATAGTGAAGAAAACTCTCGAGTAGGTGACTCGAGGAGTGGAGTAGGGCAAGGAAGGTGTCCTTGTAGCCGAACCACTATAAATCATTTGTCTCGCGGTTAGATCTTTCTATATCTTACTTATTATCTTGCTTATATCGTTATTACTTTTGTAGACGTAGACGTATATATATATATTTGCTCATATAGTGCTAATATTAATTTTACTTAAAGATCAAATGAAAGTTTCATTCACAAAACAAAGTTTTTACAATCAAACTAAAAATATAACATACATATAATTGATCATTTTGATCATGTAAAGTTTTCAAATAAAATATAACTAAGGATTATAAAATAAACGATTACTTACTTATCTCTCGTATATAGCTATAATTGTTTATAATTGTGCATGTGTTGATTTCACATACTTAGCTTGTATTATTATTGTTCATACTTAGATATAGTTGTTCATATTGTTTAAGATTTGAGTTCACATAAGATTGAATCAAAGTTTTAAAAGCAAACAAGGTTTTAAAACTAAACTAAGTTTTCATAATAAAATTAAAAAGACGTAAAACTATTCAACCCCCTTCTAGTTTTCCACACGAAATATAATCCTGACGTCGGCTTTAGGCATGTAGTGAGATGAGGCTTGGCGATATTTTTGAGTTTAACTTTGATGAAGAAGGTTTTACTGAAAGAAGTGAAAAAAATTGCATGCAAAAATAGTTTTCTAACTTTATTCTTATGCATAGCTATTTTTGTAAACTTGACATATATAAAATATAATATAAGTATATAAATATATAAATATTGTCATATTTTATGTCATTTTAAATTATGCTTTAAAAAGCCTCACGAAATTTTTTAAAAAGAGTTAAGAGTTTGCCACCAGGTGATTTAATATTTTTATAAGTATTCATATCTAGACGGAGAAAATAATGAGGTGAACGTAGCCGTCATCGTCAATGCCGTCCTTGACAGAAAAAAATTAATGTGACCGCCAATAATCCACCGTTGGATCTAACTAAAATATTTATTTATAATTTATATGTCAGCCACCGTTTTGCTTACTCAGCAGTCGACGCCTACTCATGTTCCAACCCAGCCAATAAATTACTTCTCCCTCTCCCTTACACGTGCCATCTGTTTACTTTTCTAGTAACAAACAAATGTTTTTCTTGTCCATACACATTATTTAATTGGAAAATTCCCTATTCACCCCAGAAGTACAATGTACTCACTCTTACTATTTCACAATTTTTTTTTCTTCAAATACCCCAGAAGCGTAAGTCGCCTGAAATATTTGGGCGGAATAAGTGAACATGTGACACTTGTCCCTAGTGATGTCCCCACCATATACTTTTATGGTACCATATGCAATTCTTGGGCGACTGAAAACTTTTTGTCTTTTTATGAAAAAGTATGTTCTTTTTTTAATGATTTATAGTACAAATAAGTTGGGCGAATGGGTCCCACTTGACTTTAATTTTGGGCGACTGATTAGGTGGGTATTACAAACCTTTTTTTATACACTTTTATCATATACACTAATATCAACTTTTTATTGAAAATACACATTAATACACAAATACATACTTTTAGTTTTTAAAACAAACACACACTTTTATTTAAAATACATATATATACCAACACACACACATTCACACATTCAAACCCAAAACCGTTCATTCGAAAACATAACCCCCCCCCCCCCCCCCCCTTGTATCATCTTCTACATTCAAACAATCATTAAAATCATAAACCCTAAACGTTTATCTCCATTGGAACACACAATCAAAGAATATCATTATTTCGGGGAGGCATTGAAGCCCTAATTTGATCAATGGATTCATGTAGTACATCGACATCTACTATTCATTCCGATGCGAAGGTAGCTGTCAGGTCTAAATTAGAGTGTATAAATATGGTTAGAGGTCTGTTGAATACAAATAGAACAACCTTGTTTAGGAGTACTGTATTTGGGCCATGGTTAGACATCCCCCCATTTGCTCCTGATGTACATTTGTTAAATTATTTTTATCAACGCGAGATTCATTGTGATGAAAGAGAAGATTGCCCTTCCCTTAGATTTAAAATAGGAGATAATGTGCTTGAATTTGGACGTGAAGAATTTTGTCTCATAACTGGGTTTGTTTTTGCCCCTATTGTGAAAGAAGAAACTAATATAGGTTCCCTTGTTAAAGGTTTAAAACATAGCCCATTATTTGATCGATTGTTTCCAGAAAACAAATCCCGTAAGAGTAAGAAAATAAAGGGTGACGAGCTTCTGGCATTGATGAAGCCTGGTAAAGTGTGGGATGAATTACGTGATGAGGATGCTGTTAGGGTGTGTTTGTTAGTTATGGCCACTAGTGTATTCATAGGTCGGGAACCAAGGTACTACATTCCGGACCATCTTATGAGAATGATTGAGGATTTTGATGTTTGGAATTCGTATCCATGGGGTGAGTATACGTGGATACATCTGTATAAAAGGACTCTGAATGTTGTAAGGAGGCATAACGAAGGTGAAGCAAAGAAGCCTGGAAAGAAGGCGGGTAAATCACCAAAAAAATCGGCTCAAGAAAAAAATTCACCAAATAAAGAGCAAACATACAACCTGTATGGCTTTGTTTGGGCCCTTAAGGTAATATCTTTATTCTATAATATGATTATATATATTTAAGATGCCATGTTGAGAAGTTAGATATCATACGTTATAATAGGTTAACCATTTTGAAAAGTTAGATTGTCATTGAGAAGCTATATGTATTTAAACATTTGTAAACTTATATTTCGTGCCTAAGTTTAGATCACTTTGATGGTTATTTCAGATATGGATTTTGGAAAGTTTCCCTAACAGCGTGCAGTTCTGGTGCAAAGACCATACAAAGACCCCCCGTGGTTTAGCCTGGTCTAAATTTAATAATTTTGAAAAAAAAACATTACCCTATTCTATTTGATCCTGTAAGTAAACTCTGTATATTTTTTGTATTTTTGTAATTGTGGTTTATATAGTTTTGAATAATTTGTTTCTGTAACCCTTGTTGTATTTTTAGGGCTTTAAGCTATTGGAGAAGTTTGTTCTAAGAAATGACGAGGGGTTCTGTTTGTGGTACACGCGTAGCATGGACTATATTAGAGGGCTACAATTGCAAGTTGTGGTTGCAACACCTTTGTTGACTAAACCAGTTAAAGTTGTTGATGAAGGAATTGAAAATGATGAAAACATATGTAATGAAGCTCCAGATGTGTTGTATAGTGATGGCAGTGTGTTGTATGGTGATGATCCAAGTGTAGGACCAAATCAAGATGGTGATGGACCGGGTGTATCCGGCTATGGGGCAAGAGGGTGTGGGTTATCTTGTGAAGAATAAGAGAATGTGAAGGAAACTTCGGTTGGTTATCTAGACTGTAACACTGATTTGGACGCTAGTGGTGTTCAAGAAAATTACAATAGGGATCATATTCAGAATGAGGTTGATGGAATTAAGTCATCAGTTGTATCGATAGAAGAACGTGTTGGAGAGGTGGATGTTAAAGAATTATATCGTGAACTAGACGGTGTTAAGAAGAGAATCCAGGAGATCGAGAACGTTTTACAAATACACAAACCAGAAGAGTCGACCTTTTCGGGGAAAAAAGACAACGCAGAAGATATAGGTTGTCGCAATATGGTATGAATACAACATTTATAATTAAGTCCATTTGAAATTGTATTTTTTATGTTATTAACGTCATCCATTTTGTATTTCTGTTTATTTTGCAGGATGTTAGCCCACTCAATGACAGTGTTGTGGAACCCGATGAGCAAAAGGCAGAAGAGTCGACCTTATGTGGGAAAGACGAGAATGCAGAAAATATGGGTGGTGACAATAAGGATGTTTGCCCTGATTTGCATGTTGCTACTCCTATGCCTACCACTGTTGTTGAACCCGAGGGTAATAACTTCTTTTATACGGACACGGAAGGCTACACAGGTCCTATGACTCAAGTTGTGAAAGGCATTTGCCCCGTGCAATCTGATCCAGTTGATCATTTTATTGAAGTTGACCATCCAAATAGTTTCGATTGTGGTTCCTTACCAAATTTGAATGATGAATTCTCTGAATTTGATGATGACGGGATCAATCTGACACCTGATGCGGTACGTTCATATTAAATTTAAAACTTATTTTAGTGTTAAAAAGTAACTAATTTTTACGTTATACTTGTATTGTCTACTAAATATTTATACTTTTTGTTATTTAAGGATTTGATGGATAATGTTGTGCACGATGAAGAAACTGAAATACAAGAGTTGTCAGAAAAGGACGATGAAGAAACCAATGTTATACCAGAATTACCTCAGGATGCGGTGTCTGAAACAATAGAAGGATTTGGTAAAGAAGTGGGTCATATACAACAACAACAACCGTCGGTCGACTTGGCAAAGGCAGCAAAAGAAGACAATTCCGGCGAGGCTGAAAAAACACAAGAACTTGTTGCGGATGTTGTTCCAGTTATCTGCATTGACGTGGATGCCGAAAACGACGACCTTCAGGTAATCTATGGTTATCTAAATTTAAATTTTATTTATTGTCTTATTAGTTGCTGCTTTCTGTGATTTTATGCTTGTTTAGTGTAATTTAGTTAAGTGGTTGCCTAAATTTACTTGTCTTATTCCTCTAGCTTATTTTGTTGATTTACCTTATTTTAGGTATTCTTTTATGCGGTTAATTTTTAGATATTCTTTTATGCGGTTAATTTATCTATTTAATATTCCTTTTTAAATAATTATTCACTACTTGGCACTTGATGATGAATTGCAATGTAAAAGTGTTGTTTGATGACTATCTGTGATTCCTAGCTTATTTAGTGTTTATTAGATAAATTACAATCAGTAGCTTGAGTTTTTGTCACATTTTATTCAAGTTTCATTTTAATTTTAAGTTATATTAGGGGTGTTTGGAATTGTACTGTTCCTTGTGATTTTGTCGTTGTTTTGGTTGTATTCTGGCACTATTAGATTGCATTAACTCAGTTTAGGTCTACTGAAGTCTCAAAAGTAAGCTACATTTTGCACAAAGTCAAAATCATCATCTCAGTTCACTTGATCATTAACTGTTAGGGGTTAGGAATGGTAATCTAAACATGTCAATTCATAATCAGATAATGTAGCCTATTTTAGTTTACTTGTAGCTTAATATAACACTACCAATCAGTAGAATAGGATTTAAATTCAATTTAGTCAAAATCGGATTTTATATAAAAAGTCAACATTTTCCTTTTGTGCAGAAATGCAAAAACTCTAGCATTTTTAGTGATTTTTGTGGTTAGCTTTAGGGTTTGAAATTTCTTGAGTAGTAAGTCTACCACCTAGTCTATAGAATCCCATCATTCTCTTAATTTTTTGAATTTTGCTTATGCTTATTTGGGTGGCTTAAAGCAGGCTGCAGGGCATGTGTTTGCCCTGCACCACAAACCATGATCACAACCCACTTTTCTATGGCCTCTCATGTGCACACTAGTGGGTCCTATTACCTGTTCCTTGGCTTATTGGGAAGCCAGTAAGCCAGGCTTCAAAGGTCTTAGCTTATTTTGAGTTTTTCAGCTTATTAGCTAGGGCTGCTTATCCCTTGAAGGTTGTCCATTTTCTGAATGTATGCTGAGTATTCAGCTTTAGTGCACTATTTCCATGCCCCCTCCAGTGTTCATCTGTGGGACCCACAGCTTGTTTCCTAGCTTTTTGGAAAGCCAATAAGCTCAGCTTATTGGTTCCACTCTTGTCTTGGGCTTCCCATCCACCCAGTGGGCCCCACACTGGCCTACAGTTTGCCATTTTGGCCTGTCATTTTGGAGGTTTTGGTCCTTCTGCTTATTTACTTTTAGCAGCTTATTTCCTGTGTTTCCTTATTGCTTATTCCCAAACCAAGTCCTTATTAGCTTAAACATCCAACTGTTCAGCAATTTGGTTCACAGAGTGCTTATTTTTAAGCACTAGCCAAAGTGCCTTTGTTAAAGTTACTTATTTTAAGTTTATAAATAGTTTTGCAAAAAGAAAATCCAAAAAAGACAAAATTTAAATTAAGTGATAGTTTCTATTTAATATTATTTATCTATTTAATATTCCTTTTTAGATATTCTTTTATGCGGTTAATTTTGTACAGGTACCAAATACGTTCCCGGTTGACGTGAACGTTGTACTTGTCAATAATGTAAGATCCATTTTCAAGGCCAATAAACGAAAGAGAAAAACAGGGAAATATAACAACTCCCCTTATACCAAACTTCCGGACACTACTCCTAGAGTTTTGCGAAGTCGTACATTCAGAAACAAATATCAAAAATTATTCCCTCCTGTCGCCCCAGATTTTGACCAACAGTTGGAACTACCACCGTTGCAACCATTTGTTGAGGTATGTAAAATTTTTAAGATCTCTTTCTCGCTTTTCCTTTAACAATTAAACTTTGAAAGTTACAAAATCATTCTTCTTTAATACACATGTATCATTTATTTCAGAACTTGGAAAGAGGTCCCAATGCGAAGAGAAAAGAGGTGAATGTGCCAGTTGCGATTAAAAAATTTCTTGAAACAAAGATGAACATTAAGTTCATCTTTCCATGGGGTCCAGAAGACACGGTTGCTGATGTCCGTTTCTGGAAGTGTTTATTGGCCATGGATGATTGTAGCCTTGGATGGCTAAGGGACGAGATACGTATAAGAATTGATTGATAGTTTTCAATTATACATTTGTTTGTCTATGGTTACCTTAACTTACATACAACTGTATTCAAACAATAGCATATAGACCTATGGGTTGACTTGATGTGGACATTCCGACAACAAGATTCCGATTGGGCTATGGCCGGTGCATTTTTCTGTCCTGCTGTAATGGGCAATATGCTACGACCCTTTTGGGGAGACGGTACAAAGTATCCACTGCCTTGGACGGAGGTCGAAAAGGTCATCATAACTTATCCTTACCTAATCCATAACTGGAACTTTATTTGTAACTTTATTGTTGTTGTGTATAAAATTTATTTTTTCGGTAAAATGCAGGTACTTTTTCCAATAAATGAACCTGGAGTGCATTGGGCGACAGGTGCAATAAACACTTCCAGAAACGGACATTAGTAACCATGTTGTGACAATCTTTGACTCGCTTCCAAAATTTACAAGAAAACGAGACTGGTGGAATATCACTATGCCAAGTGCATTTGAAAAGTATTTGACAAAGTATCTTAAAGACTTGGGTGTGTTGGAGTCAAAAGGCATACAGGCTGATGGTTATACGTTAACTTGGAAACGTGGAAAGGATGTCCCCACACAAGGATGTTCATATGGTGACTGCGGAATATGGGTTTGTATAAACCTTTATCATTTGTGTCATAATATGCCATTAAAGGTAAACAAACCTTTAACTGCAGGTCTAGCTTATCGTGAACGAATGGCGGAATACTTGTGGAAGTACAAGATTCTATATTCCGAAACCAACAATTAACATGAACAGTATGACGTATAGCTTCTAAGTATGTGCAGCTTCTAAGTATGTGCAGGTCTAGTGTATGATGAAGTGTATGGAAGTCTTAATGTAATATTTAGATGTAGTGTACTGAACAAACCGATGTAGTTAAACCAGGTAACTGCTTTTGCATAAGTAAACTTATATTTTAGTTTAGCAAATCTTGGGTCAAATGATATGTATGTAGGTCAAACATACTTATAGATTCATGTCAACCACCATATGTAGCTGAAAACATATTCGTATGACAATATGAAATTTATAAAAGAAGCACAACACAATATATATATAGTTGCAAACTAGTAGCCGTGAAAAATTTATAAAAGAAGCACAACACTTATAGCATTAATATAAAAAGAAAACCAGAAACTAAAAAACATAACTAGTAGCCGTGAAAAATACCCAAAAGATACATATGACATAAAAAATAAGATGACAAACACAAATTAAAAAAATGAATCATCAGACACATATCCGTCGTTACTCGAATAAGAGTCACTCGAATCGTCCTCACTGGTAGGCACACGGCGCAATCCATTTTCCATTCGCCATATACAACGACGGGCTCTCCGAGCCTCTTTACCTCTCCAGTACTCTTCAAAAGCTCTTCTCTCTTCTGCTTCCTCTGCTTCAACACGTAACAATTCTTGCATATCTTGCTGAAAGAGTTCTTCATCAGTCAACCCTCTCCAAATGGGTTGGTTTGCAACCGGTGGATTGTTGACCTGTTGAGCAGGTTGTTGTTGGACAACATCTAGATTGGGCAGCGGTTCATTATCCGGTATGAATACCGGAAAGATGTCTTCTGGTGGAGTGTTATGCGGTTCATTCGGTATAATGGTTGAGCTTGAAAATTGATGGGAAAAGTCATGGTGACTTGGGAATTGCTGGGAGAAGTCACGGTGAGATGGGAATTGTTGCGAGAAGTCGCGGTGAGTTGGGAATTGTTGGGAGAAGTCTTTGCAAGCCATTGTTTGATATTGTTTTTTGCGAATTATGTATTGTGAGAATCTGATGTTTTACAAGTTACAACATGTAAGTTATAGTATTTACATATTTATATTGGACATCAATATAAATACACAAGTACATGTGATGGTATAAGTCACTAAATGAACTAGTACAACAGGTTGTTGGGTAAATTAAGTTTTCTTTGGCTAACCATCACACGAGTGAATGGAGGTTCAAATTAATAAACAAGTTTTTAAAACAAGAAAATGTGGTCTACACTTTACAATGCTTGTAATTTTACAACAGCCTATAACAAACCATTAGTGCATCAAAACAACATATTCGCAATAATATATTACAAGTTATGGAAATTTAAAAACATGTTACAAGTTTTGGAAATTTTAAAACATGTTACAAGTTCTGGAAATTTTAAAACATGATACAAGTGCAGGAAAGTTTACAAACGATACTTTCATTCTTTTAAGTAGCACATCCCAGTTTGTTTCATAACGGTAACTCCCATAGTCTTCCATTTCCGCGTCTTGTGTTGTTTGTTGCTCATGCATCCGCGTAAACATTATAAGGGTCTGTTTTCGTCTCTACATACAAAATGAAATAAAAATTATAGTCAGTGACTTTTAGAGGTATAAACATTATCATAACATATATGGTTGCATTTAGACATGTGTACATATAAAATTTACACAAAAGTTTATTTTATGGTCAATTTATACAAAAGTTTATTTTATGGTCTGAAAAGTTGTCCAAATTGCATGTAGAAGTACAAATGGAGGTTCAAATCATTAAATCCCCAATAAATGTGTATGTAGATTCAACTTAAACTTTTGTTTGGGCGACCACTATAGACCTTATGTTATGGTCTTTGGGCGAATATGTTAATAAATTCCATGTAAGTACAACAATTTAAATGTAGAAGTACAACTGGTGGTTGATAGAAACTAATTAAGTGTTTAATTCTATATCCATGTAATTGCTAAGAAGCTGAAAACACCAACAAATTAAAATATGGATGATGAGGAAAGTGGTAAGTTTAAGGTAATACTAGTACATCCATGTGCAAAGCATGCTGTTAAACTACCTAAGGACATCGGTTACAACAACCTACTTGAGTATGTAAAGAAAAAGGTGGACGCCGCAAAAGGGAAAGGAAATGCTGACATCAGGTTGTTTTACAAAGATGGAACAATGTCGTTGGACATTGTGGTTGATGATGACGTCCAATACTTCATACATGATGTTTGCAGTAACAAAGACCTAGTTCAGAAACTATTCATATCAACAAAAGACTGACCTTCAGAGGTAAAATCATCTTATGCTTCTAATAATTTATCAATTGATCTTAATATTCCTTTGTTACCCGAACCTTTTAATCATCCCACCTCAAAGGTTGAAGCATATTCCTTTCACAACCAAAATGATTCGCTTCCTATATGGCAAAAAAACTCCTTTAAACATATGCCCCTCCCCCCAAATCCCCAAATTCAGTGACCAAATGCATTGACAAAAGTATAAACGCATGTAAGAATGATACAACCTTTTATAAGTATAGGGAATTTGTTAATAAGGCAGATTGCATGTTTAACATCGGGAAAAAATCACTTATAGAAAGGTTTGAATACGTGGTTATTAAATCTGAACCAACAAGGTACAGCGTTCGGTGCACAAAAGAAGCATGCCCATGGAGAATATACACACAGAAAGTGAACTTGGGTGCACAATTCTATGTATCAACAGTACATGACGTTCACACATGTTCACGGACCGAATTTTGTCCTAATCATCGTAATGCTACCATGAAATTACTAAGTCAGTTACTGTACGAGAAAATGAAAGATCATAGCAGGGTATATAGGGTCAGGGACATACAAACTGACCTTAGGGTTGATTGGAAAATAGATGTTTCTTACAAACGCGTTTGGGGTGGAAGGAACTTATCATTTGAGTTGTTGAATGGGAAACCAGAAGATTCGTTTGAGCAGTTGCCTTATTATTGCCATAACTTAAAGTTGGAAAATCCTGGAACGGTCACACACATTGAAACTGATGCCGCGGGAAGATTTAAGTTGGTATTCATAGCATTTGGTGTTGCGATAAGCCTCATTTCTATTACTAATTTTAATATAAATTTTCATATACTTCTACTTATGTATGTTTACTCAATCAGATTAGGAGCTTTATAGCCTTCATGCGGCCATTGCTAATAATTGATGCAGCGCATCTAAAAGGGAAATATAAAGGAACCAACTTGCTTGCTGTTGGTATGGACGGTAACAACCAGATTATTCCAATTGCTACTGGTGTGTGTCAGGGAGAGACAGGTGAATCATGAACATTGTTTATGAGGAAGTTGAAAGAGTGTATCGGTGTTGTTCCTGGTTTGGCTATCATTTCTGATAGGCATCAATCTATAATTCAAGCTTGTAATATAGTTTTCCCAGAAAGCTTTCACGGTAATTGTTGTCGGCACTTGATGATGAATTGCAATTTAAAAGGCGAACTAGTGAGGTATTTATTCTGGAAGGCATGCAAAGCCTATAGAATTGAAGTCTTTCAAAGAACTATATCAGAGCTACGTGCTAAAAGGTCTCAGGCGGTAAAAAAACTTGAAGAAGCAGGGTTTGAAAAATGGTCAAGAGCATATTGCCCAGCAAATAGATACAACTACTTGACTTCAAACAGTGCAGAATCAATCAATGCTCTAACTAGACTAGTTAGAAAAGTTCCAATAACGATGCTCATGGAATATTACAGAAGGCTTTTACAAGATTGGTATTGTGAACGTCGCGAAAAATATATAGGTAAAGACTTAATGATTATATTTCGTCACTAACTTTTAGTGTCTAACTCTTACAATATTTATTTTTTCTAATAAATTGTTTAGATGCACCGGAATTTGAACTTACAGAATGGGCCGCTAAGAAACTGGAAAAAAGGATGTACAAAAGTGAACATTGGGAAGTTAAAGGCATAGCCATGTGTGCCGTGTACCAAGTAACAGACCCTTATTATTCTCATATAGTTGATTTTCTAAAAAGAGATTGCAGTTGCAGGTTTGTACAACAAACCTTTTTTTTTATTAAGCAACAATATATTTCTACATGAATGGCATTTCATTAATTTCCATTTGCAGGCAATGGCAACTTTCAGGAATACCATGTGGGCATGTGTGTGCCGTGTGTAGAGTAGAAGGTTTGACTAACTGTAACCAATGGGCTTTAGCATGGTTTACTAAAACCAACCTCCAAGGAACATATCATGAAATGGTATTTCCTTTGCCTGATGAGCCCAATTGGCATGATCCAGGTAACTTGCCAAAGCTTAAGCCTCCTCTCATGGGAAAACGACAATCAGGAAGACCAAAGAACAAAGACCGCATCTCGTCAAAAAATGAGGAGCCGAACGTGAAACAGTGTGGCAGGTGTGGCTGCAAATCCCACACGCGTGAAGCTTGTATGCAACCGTTGCCTAGATTAGATAACGGCAAAGCAGTTTTTGATTCTAGAGGAGGCCGTAAACGTAAGTCAGCAATTCAAAGTCAAGTGACAGTCGATCCGAATACAGGTAACGAGACAGAATTTACAGATCAGCTGGATACGGATTTTGACGAGGAGTATTTTCAAAATGGAAGAATATACGAGGATTGGGATGACTTAGACTGGAGGGATGATTCATGTACCAACCTTTACGAGGGTGACGTGGTCTGGGTCGGTGCCTCATCTTCTTCTGTCATTAACCTAAACGCTTGCCCTGAATCATATAATCCGCATCACTTGGATGATTTCTAGTTTATGTTTCATCTAGTTATGTGTTTTAGAACTTAATGCTATTTGTCAATTTCGTACTCTGTGTTTATGTTGAAAAGAACTTATTTTGTCTAATATGTATTATGTATTCTGATATTTCAGCATAATATATATAAGTGTCTATTAATTAAATTCATTTCAACATAATAAACACCTATCAGTGACATAAATTTAAATTCATTTCAACATACATAATTAATTATCCAAAAGTTTAAACAAACTAGCGTTTAAACATGATCGATCATAAAAAGACTTCAACTAAATCGACTATCAAGTAATAACCTACACCATGATCGATCACAAAAGTACATCAACTACTAGAACAACATTAAGACACGGGTCAAACCATACATCAACTAATAACTTACACCTATTAATTTAATACATGACTGACATCCACAACAAAAGCACATAAATTCGCTACAACCCTCCCAAGCGCCCAGCAACTAACTACATGGCTGACATCCACAAAAGCACCACACAATTGAACTTCAATGACCACCCAGATTGAGTCTCGTATCAACAAGACCTGGATATACAAGTTCTTCGCAGTACTTTGTCCTATCAGCATGGTTTTGAAGAATTAGTGACTCACAAAAGGGTTTGATGAAAAAGGATCCTGCATCTCCCTCAATTCCGATGCTATGAAATTCCCCGGTTGCCAGCCTGTATATGAAAAGAGTTGCAGAAGAACCTTCCTGGCTGGGAACCTCGACAATCGGGTCAATGTTGTCATGAAATCCAATCAATTTCAATGGAATGGGTGAAGGAATGGATAGTAGATTGCTAACTGCTGATATTGTTCCACTATCTACTGATAACACCCAAATACCAAAGACACAGTTGTCATCATTTTGTATATTGCCAGTAACGACTAAGTTATCACCTAGGCTTATCACATAGAATGGCAAGGGGATTTGACCGAGTAACTGGTCAGGAATTTTGATACTCCTGAAGCGGAGGCTGAGCATGTCAAAAGAGACAATAACATAGCTCTTGTAGGAGGTTGCATTATCATAATGGAACTTTTCATACCCACACCAGTATATGTGACGACCAATGTTTGCTTGACTAGCTTTTTTTATCCTGAAATGTCTAAGAAGCAAACATTCATTTTCTAAAACCCGCCAAGCTCTAGATGACAGCGTGAACATTTGAACAGACCAAGGATCATTTGAATCAAATGAGAATGCTATTTTTAGAATGATTGGGTCAAGATTGTCAGGACGGACCCCAAAACCCAATAAACGCTTTTCGTACTCTTGAGCCAAAGTATAATAGGGGACATACGCTCCCAATGATTTGTTGAGAGATGGGTTCCAAAGAAACCCCAAGAAATGACGGACAATTGGTCCAAACGAAAAACCACATACTCCGTGGGACCAACCTAGGGGTGTCAAGCCTGAAAAGCTTATATTCGATACAATTGTTGTCATAGCGAAATCATGGTCTACAAGACAAGCGTACCCTCTAAACCTACACTCAAAGATTATAACGTAGGAGAAAGTTGCTCCCATGCGAACCTCGAACCGGACAGTGAAATGCATTGTGTCAATGCGAGATCTCCACATCTTGCATACAGTTCGGCATTGCGCAACAGAACGCAAAGATAGCCTACGAACAATGTCCATTTGGACTTCAATTGGTATATTTTCAGACATTTCTAAACAAATTTTTTTATTCTATGATGTAAGTTGATGATCACTTTAGGTGTAAAGTTGATGATCAGTTTGGGTGTAAAGTAGTACACAAATTTTGGAATATAAATAGAACATAAGAGTTGGATCATTAATTTTACAAACCAACCCATTGTATGTCAAATGTACTTAATATGTCTTATAAATTAATATTTTAAGACTTAACTAAGAGTTTTAAGAGTTGACTTATGCATAATTATGACAATTCAATGATCAACTACAAGATTATGAATGCCCAAGTACAAGGGCAGGTTTATGAGTGATAATTTTGGGCGACTACACAATTAGTTGGGCGACTACTTATACTAATATACTATGTATAATGTAATATGATATTTTCATGCATTGCATTATAATAGAACTTAAGAGTTTCATCATTAAATTTACAAACCAACCCACTGTATGTAAAATGTACTTAATTTGTCCTATAAATTCATTTTTTAAGACTTAACTAAGACTTTTAAGAGTTGACTTATGCATAATTATGACAATTCAATGATCAAGTACAAGATTATGAATGCCCAAGTACAAGGGCAGGTTTATGAGTGATAATTTTGGGTGACTACACAATTAGTTGGGCGACTACTTATACTAATATACTATGTATAATGTAATATGATATTTTCATGCATTGCATTATAATAGAACATAAGAGTTTGATCATTAAATTTACAAACCAACCCACTGTATGTCAAATGTACTTAATTTGTCTTATAAATTCATTTTTTAAGACTTAACTAAGAGTTTTAAGAGTTGATTTATGCTCTAGCTATAACAGAATTCAATGATCAAGTACAAGATAATGAAAGCCCAAGTACAAGGGCAGGTTCATGAGGAATAATTTAGGGCGACTAAACATTTTGCTGGGCGACTACGTATACTAATATAATATGAATACAAAATATAAATAAGTGTACCTGACCAATTGATTGTCGACAATCTTCGTATCCCCATTAAACCATTGGCAATTGATTGTCTAGAATCGTGTAAGTCTACACTCGATAAAAAAATTCACGTTAAAGTCAGCGATAAACATGCTTGAAAAAATTAACCAACAAAACACATTATAAAGTTAAAGAATGGCCTTACTATTTAATTTGTCGGCCCGAAAGAAGAAGCACGAATTATCCAATGTTTCACAACATACATACTTGAAGAGAAATAAAAATACAAATTATTATGAAAATACAATTACTAGTTTGGGATCATACTTAAAACTTCATTTATAATACACATTTAAAACTACATTTACAATACACAACTAACAAGACTACCAACTATACACCCGGTGTTGGTAAAAGAACCTCGCCATATGTTCACGGTATGCTAGCGCGGTCTGAATAGGATTATCAACATCCAACGACTTCCCATGTGCCAGTCGATATAAGAAAATGCAAGTCCAAATACCGCAGTCTCCAAAAAGGCCTCCTTGAGATGGAACATTTTTTGCATTCTTGAATGTGATGGCATATGTCATAGGGTCTATACCCTTCATCTCGAAGACGTTGGCTTGTTTTAGTACAACCGGAAGTCCAGCCTGTACATGGATTCTCACCAGTTACAAAAATAATATACGCACAATAACATAAATAATAAACGCACAACAACAAACATAAAATGTTTCATTTAGATACATTAACGGAGTACAAAAGATAAGCATTAACGAGATAACAACCGATATACTAAACAACATTCCAACATAATAAAAAGGTGAGAAACACCAACTACAACATGGCACACAAATGGGACACTAATACGCATCCTTATCTTGATGAGTTTGCAAAATAAGTGACTCGCAGTTGGGATTGATGAAAAAGGATTCACAATTTCCCTCAGCACCAACATACAGAAAGGTCCCGGAAGAAACATTGTAGACGACAAGATACATAACATACCCATCTGGGTTATGGACTTCGAGTATCGGGTTGTTCGTGTTGTCAAATCCAATTAATTTCAATGGAAAAGGAGTAGGAAGGCTAATGAGACACTCAAAGGATTCTATGGATCCACCAACCACCTCTAACATCCATATACAGAAAACAAATTGGACCTCTAAATTTAAGTTTCCCGAAACCACAACATTATCCCTAAGGTTAGAAACATAGAACGGTACAGGAAGTTGGACTAACAACTGGGCTGGTATGTCTAAAACATGGAAACGGTGTATGACCAAGTTAAAAGACACCATCATATATCTCTTGTGCTCGCTACCATCATTACTAAGCAAACTTTCATAAGCACTCCAGAAGATATGGCCATCAACCACAGCTTGACCTGACTTTTTCAGTCGGATTGATTGACGAGGCAAACACTCAGTTTCTAAAATCTTCCATTGTTTAGAGTTGAAGGAGAAAACTAACACACACCATGGATATTCAGGGTCAAATGGGTAAGAAATTTTCAGAATAGTTGGGTCCAGGTCGAATTCCAAAAGCCAACAGACGCTTTTCATAGGCTTGTGCAGGGGTAAGATAAGGAATGAGAGTCCCAACAGATCTTCTGATAGATGGGTTCCAAACAAAGGCCATATAGTGTAGGAGAATTGGCCCATAAGAAAAAGCCCAAACGCCATGTGATCAACCGATTGGTTTCAAGTCAGAAAAGGATAGGTTTGTAGGAACAGGTGTGAAACCAAAATTCTAACACACATAATGCATGTAACCTTTAAAACCTTGACGATATTGTAAAACATACGGGAAATGATTGGCATGCCGAGCACCGGATTTAACAGTGAAATATAAAGTGTCGATAGCAGACTTCCAAATCTTTGAGACACTACGGCATTGAAGTATGCGTTTGACAGGAAGCCTACGCACAATGTCCATTTGAACTTCAAATGGTATTTGGTCAGACATTGGATGGTTTAAATACAAGGGTTGGTATACTGTGTGTGTAGAAGACTAGAGGGTTTGTATATTGTGTGTGTAGAACAAGAGTTTAAATACAAGGTTTGCATTAATTTCAAAGACCAACCCTTTTACTAAGAATTAACTCTATAGTGTACTAGACTATAAGTTGTTGACTTATAGAACATTTAATAAGTTGGTTGTCTTGTGTACAACCATTTTATATACATTAAAGACTTGACTAGGTATTTCATTTTAAACAAATAGGAAATACGAAATGTAAAAAGTTAAATTTATATAGTTTTACCTCTAGATATGCGCGCATATTTATATACCAAGGACGCCACTCAGGTTCATGCTTTCCACCGCTATCGTAAAAAGTTACGACCCCTGTCTTGATATGGAAATGTGCAACAAACTAATGTTTATCTTTTTCGTTGATAGGCATAAAAACCTGTGAACATAAAAAAAACAAAAATAAAAAAATTATATAAGGCTCATAAGTTGACCACTGGATGAATACAAGTAATACCTGCTCCACATCGGCCCAGTGGATTTTGTACTTATCTCCATTAGCATACCAAACGGGGACGGACTCTTGTAAGATCAGCTTAACAAAGTATGCCGTTACCATAGCCCAATCAGCTTCATCGGGTCTGAAATGCAACATGTATTCCACCCAAAGCTCTATGTGTTTTTAAAAGAACAAATAACATGTTAATGTGACATAGGATAAATGTAACACTGTATATTAAAGATATATGTAAATAAACCATTACAAGAAATTCACCTCATCCATTAGCCAGCCTTTTTTAGGCGGATCTAAACAAACTAAGCTCTCCCAGAACCTCCGATCAACACGTACTGGTTCTTTGGACCAAGGAAATGTACAACGAAGGGGACCCGGCTTACCAAGAAATTCGTCGTAGTCATCAGAAAAATTAACAATGTCGATAGAACTGTTGAAACGAGAAAGATTCTGCATAAACATTGTAACTATATTAGGAAAGCCAATAACCCAAACTTTAAGGTCCATTTAACTTTTGGCTTTTTTGATTTGCAAAGTAGCTTATTTTGTGTCTTTACAAAAGTGATAGCTGCTATTTAATATTTTTACGTTATTTTCATCTTTTCCACACAGAAATTTTCATTTCAATTATACCTTATACCTTATAAATATACACGTAAATAACAAATTATGGAAAATTTATTTTTATACCTCCACCCAAGGTTGAACATGTTCTAGTTGGTCAGACATATCTGGTTGACGACGACAGCTGAAAGGAGGTGTTCTTTTTTTTACCGCTTCACTAAATTCTTCAGACCAATAGTATTTATACTCAGAACCGTCCTTTTTACTCCTCTTATCAGCTTGCATATCTGCCTTTGCTCGCTTCCAATGTTCTGAATTATGAAAACGGAAAAGGCTTTCCTTCTTCTCCTTTGCAATCTTCAATTGCTCTTCCCTTTCGATTCGCCGTTTCGTCTCCTCTATCAAAGCATTGTAAAAAACCTTTTCCAAACGCTTTAGTTCTTCTATCTTCCACATTTCTTCCTGTTGCTTCCTCAGGCTTAATTCTTCTTCCAAAAGATACTCTTGTAACAATAAATCTTGTGTTCAAAATCTTTCTACGATGCATTATCTTAGTGTTTTTATTCTTTGTAAAAAGAGAATACCTGAACAATATCATCTTCAGATTCACAATCTTTTGGCTCTGACCGACTGGCAGAAATAAGGGAGTCAACCAATTCAAAGAATTCAGCTTGCAATTTTTCTCGTGTTTCATGGTTTAGATGAGAGAAAGATTCACTGAAGTCCAATTTCGCCTGTACATTAAGATAAAGATTACTTGTTAATTACAATCAATATTTGAATTTACATTCTGCAAAAAATGTATCGGCGGAAAGATGTTTACCCGATATCCGCAAGTCCTTTCACACGCAAGAACCTACAAAGTAATTTCAATATAAGTTAAATTTACATATTCACCTTAATATATATCAATCGGACATGCATTATTTATCATGCTGTATAGAAAATCACCTTAATAATAGATTCAAGTTTGTAAACAAGAGTATTCAGCTTTTGAATTACTGAATCCTTAAGGCTTATCTCTGTAATAAGATCAGAGGTATACACCCTAGGTACTAAAGGTAAATGCTTTTGTTCCGTCCTACCACGTTTCCGTGAAGCAGCAAGCTTCTGAAGGAAAACATCGTAATCATGTAGTTCTCTCGGTTTACAAGTCCTTGGTATGTACCCCTTGAAATATTCAACAGATTTGATATTCCAGTCCGAATTATGCTCGGCTATTGTTGGCTTCAAGTCGAAATTTATCTTCGATTCCTACATAAAACATAGGCACATTTAAGAACTGGCCAAATAAATAATATGTCCTAACAACAGAAAATAAAATAAATATTAACAAATATGATAGTGTTTTTACCTTGGCAAATAGCAATCCAAAATCCGATCTAGTGAATAACCCTTTCATTGACCAAGCTACACCTCTAGGTATCACATCTTCAACTTTATTCCACCAACGGTTGCTTCTTTCAAACGACTCAAGAATCCATACCTATAAAATTAAAGATTGCGTTAGCCTCATCATCGTACTAAAAAAATCAAAACTAGTTGTTTTGCATTTAAAAAAATAGAGGAATAACCTTGAATGCCCATACAAATCCTCCAACTGTATACGTTGCAACAAGTTTCGTTGATCCTTCTAGTCCTTTAAGATGTTGCCACTTGTGTCTGTCAACGACATTCAGTATCTGGTTGTATAATTGCCTCCAAATGTGCTCCCCCCATGGAATCGAATTCCATGCTTCTAGGTCTTTAACCAAACGAAGTAGTTTATCATCCACTTCATCAGCCAGCAACCAACCCATAAAAATTACATCTAGCGATAAAAGTAGACACACACGGACTGCATCCTCATCAGACAACTTACAGAATTGCTCTTCATCCTCAACAAGACCTAGAAGATCTAAGTTTGAAAGTTTTATCCCCATTTTTTTGGGAAATACCCTCATCTTAAATTTTATATCCCCTTTACTAAAATCCTGTGAGCTAACCCATTTTCCAAAACGAAACCCTGTTATTAAACAAAATTCGGGACGACCAAAATGTAATTTACGACCATCCACATTATATATGAGGGGCATGTCATAGTGTGCATCATCTACATAACACTGTTTTTGAAATATATAATCTAACATGTGTGGTTCATGGTCAAAAAATGAAAGATCCAACCATCTTCCAAAACAAGAGGTCCTAAATAAAATCCTTCTCTTTTCATTAAGCTTTTCCCTAATTAAAGAAAGGTTATTCAATTTACTCCTAACGATCAATTTGCCTTCATAATCCTTTAAGAAAAAAACAAATAAAAACAGCTTAGAAAACGCAAAATAGTTTATACCTAATTACTAAATATGTAAAAAAAAAAAAAAAAAGTACCAAGTCGGTGAAAAAGATAGATGGAACCAATAAGCACAAGAAATAAGCACCAAATAAGCAATAAGCAATCGAAACATAGGTTTGACCCAATAAGTTAAGGTTCACCCTCTGGGTCCTACAATTGAGATCAGGAGGGGGTTGGACTTTGGGTCCAAAAGCTGAGTTATCAGCTTTGGTCAGGGAATGGGACCTAAACTACCAAATAAGACCAAATCCTAAGAGTCTGGCTTATTGGCTTTCTATTAAGCCAAAAAGCATGGTATGGGGCCTACTGGTTAGGCCTGTGGGGTCCACTAAAGTTGGGTCAATGGGACCGAGTGAAATGCACAGGGGAGCACCTTCCCCTGCAGCTCACTTTGAGCTTGTGTACAAGCTTGTGAAAAATTCACAAAAATAAGCAATGCATGGGATTCAATAGTTCAGCTGATATACTTGACAACTAAGAAATTTCAAACCTTATATCTTAACACAAAATTCTATAAAATTTGTTGAAGAAATGGATTTTCACAAAAGGCAATTTTGACTTTTTTCAATTTTTGCTATTTTTTGACTAAAAAATTTCTCCTAACGATCACTTTGCCTTCACAAGCATTTGCCGATTAACTATTCCTTATGTTATTTACCAACTAAGTTAAAAGTTTTTAAAAAGAATTTACAAGTATTTGCGCACTACCAATGTATTCAAATCTTCGCAATAACAATCATAAGTAAGTAGCCAAAACAGTTGCCCGAGTAGTTTGAACCTGATCGGGAGTACAAACTATTTCCCGCCGTGTATAAGCAGGATGTATATAGTCCGAGGCCCGATATCTGAGCACAACTCTACCGGGTTAAGTCAACCGACCCTCTATGGTTCAAGCTCCCCCGGCCTTGTTACCATCTAAGGTTCCCATAGAAAAGCCGGTTACCACCAGAACCAGCTACTACTTAGATCGTCATCACAAAGACAAACACATAGGTTTGCAAAGCAACAAAACTTGACAATTCTTTCTAAAAACTGAGTTATCAGATTTGGTCATGGAATGGGACAAACAAAAGGTCACTGCAGCCCTATTAAAATAAGCCCTAAACTACCAAATAAAACCAAATCCTAAGAGTCTGGCTTATTGGCTTTCTAATAAGCCAAAAAACAGGGTATGGGGCCTACTGGTTACGCCTGTGGGGTCCACTAAAGTTGGGTCAATGGGACTGAGTGAAGTGCACAGGGGAGCACCTTCCCCTGCAGCTCACTTTGAGCTTGTGTACAAGCTTGTGAAAAATTCACAAAAATAAGCCATGCATGGGATTCAATAGTTCAGCTGATATACTTTACAACTAAGAAATTTCAAACCTTAAATCGTAACACAAAATTCTATTAAATTCCTCCAATAAATGGATTTTCACAAAAGGCAATTTTGACTTTTTTCAATTTTTTTGTTCTTGTTTCACTTTGATGAATTTCTAAGCTATTTTACTGATTTATTATCACAAAATAAGTTGAAATACAACTGATCAAAAGAGCATAACAAATTTTACTTAACAGTTAACAACATTTGAATGCTTATGCTAATAAACTACTTAACAGTGAACAACATCAGAAATTTTACAATGGAATTTGACTTTCAATCAAAAGAGCCTTGGTTTTTATGACTTGAGTGTTACAACATAACCTAATGTGACTTGCACAAACAAACAATAACCACAGAAAAAACCTCTAGTACACTAGGACAGATTTAACCAAACACCCCTTTATTAGACTATGAATGTGATTTTTTAAGCAAGTTGGATGTTAAAACCATGACAATGAAACATAAGCTTGTACAATAACATAATAACATAAAATGAGCCACAAAGCCTGAATAAGCACTTGCTTATTTTGATTCTGAGACAGAAAATGGGACAAGGTTTGAGGGCAATTCCATGTGAGGTCCACAGGGTCTAAGGTCAATATTTTGGTCAAACCTTGAAGCCTGCCTGGAGGGGGTTGAATGAACCCAAAATGGGTCAGTGGGACCCACTGAGTTGGCCACAATGAGCCACCAAAGGTATGGTGGTGACTGGGTGGTCTGTGCACAGGACAGGGGTGTTCCCCTGCAGCCTACTTTAAGGGGCAATTTGGTCCACTAGAAAAATTCACAAAATTATTACAAATGCAAGAAACCCAAGTTCAGCTGGTAGATAATACCCCCAACAAGTTTCAAAGTCTAAAATCAAATACAAAATTCTAGAAAATTGATGCAAGAAATGGTTTTTCTGCACAATGCAACTTTTGACTTTTTTAGAAAACTTGAGATTTGACTTTTTTGAACTTCAAACAATGATTAAAGATGTTTAGTTAAGTTATTATAAAGCTAATTTCAGTTACTTTTCCAAAAAATGAGATGTTATGAACCTTTGTTCAACTTAAATCCACACAGATTGATTCTGAGATGAACTTTTGATTGATTTTGACTTTGAAGCTAATTGTTACTAAAAACTTGCTTGAAATGGTCTAATATGATACTGAGTATGGTGTATGAGCAATAGTGGATCAATGAAACCAACTGAAGCATTCAATACAGACAAATCCAAACACCCTTAATAACACAGATGATTATAAACCCCATATGTAACTTAAGCAGAAATGACCAACTAGATAACACAAATCAACCTAAATCACAGGTGCTAACAACAATCAACAAAGATTACTAGAATACTAACAAAGGTTTACCAATAAGCATTTGCCGATTAACTATTCCTTATGTTATTTACCTATTCCTTATGTTATTTACCAAGTGGGTGAAAAGTTTTCTCCTAACGATCACTTTGCCTTCACAAGCATTTGCCGATTAACTATTCCTTATGTTATTTACCAACTAAGTTAAAAGTTTTTAAAAAGAATTTACAAGTATGTGCGCACTACCAATGTATTCAAATCTTCGCAATAACAATCATAAGTAAGTAGCCAAAACAGTTGCCCGAGTAGTTTGAACCTGATCGGGAGTACAAACTATTTCCCGCCGTGTATAAGCAGGATGTATATAGTCCGAGGCCCGATATCTCAGCACAACTCTACCGGTTTAAGTCAACCGACCATCTATGGTTCAAGCTCCCCCGGCCTTGTTACCATCTAAGGTTCCCATAGAAAAGCCGGTTACCACCAGAACCAGCTACTACTTAGATCGTAATCACAAAGACAAACACATAGGTTTGCAAAGCAACAAAACTTGACAATTCTTTCTAAAAACTGAGGGCATCTAACATCTCCCAAAAATATTTTAATCATACTTAGGTATATTAAAAAGAGATCTATCAAATAAACCTAAATCCACCTAAATTTACACTAACGGATACTCACAAATAACCTAAATCTGTCCTTATATGCTAAGGCCGTAAGCAATTTACACTTCAAAAAACAGCAATAACCTATAGACATAAATAAACATAAATCCAATTGACACAATATAGCCACGAAAGGCATCAATAAACCTAAATCCAACTTTTATATAATTGCGTAATATACCCAAACCCTAAATTAGCGCAATATACCCAAACCCTAAATTAGCGTAACCCTAAATAAACATAAATCCAATTGACACAATATACCCAAACCCTAAATTAGCGTAACGCTAAGTCGATTAGATTATTACTTACCCTACCCCAAACCATTTTTTTAATTCTGCTAAATCGAATCCCTAATTCGAAAAAGTAGATCTGCAACTACAGCCGATATGTGTCTACTTGCTAGCGTTAGGGTTTTCAGCAGATCTGCAACTACAGCCGATTATCTTTGAATCTTCGAATAAGTAGATCTGTCATTGTTGTAGATTCGAATTTACAAAGGGTATGTGGATTCGACTGGGTTGTAGAAAGAATGATTGAGAGAGAAAGGGGTTAAAGTGTGGTGTGTTTGGTAAGATTTAAAATGATTTAAAATTTTGAAATAAATATAAAACGTATACTAATATACTAAAATAATTTAAAATTGTACTATCATGATATTAGGTCACCCAAATTTATGTAATGGTGAGGCCAAGTCGCCCAACATATATGTAAGAAATAATAATATAAAAATAGTGGGACCCAGTCGCCCGAAAAATAAAATAAGTCGCCCAAGGTAGTGTATATTAGTAGTATTTACTTATATAATTGTATTTAAGTGTATATTAGTATTTATGTGTATTATACAAGTACACATAATACATATGTACTACATACCTAACCAGTCGTCCAAACTTAAAGTCAAGTGGGACTCATTCGCCCAAAATGTATGTACTATAAAAACAATAAAAAAATACTATGCTTTTTGACAAAAAGACAAAATAGATAAAAGGGTACCATGTACCTTCAAGGTACATGGTGGGGACACTACTAGGGACAAGTGTTAAATGTTTATGTATTCCGCCCAAGTTGAAATGAGCGACTTACGCCTCTGGGGTATTTGAAGAAAAAAAAAATTTGTGAGATACTAGGGGTAAGTACCCTTATACTTTTAGGGTGAATTGGGAATTTTCCCTTATTTAATTCACTTTTTATACGAGTATGTGCTTTTAATTTACTCCATCTTGTATTGAAACGGTCAAAGCTTATATTTGAGCAAGAATTACAAAAGTCAACACTTGAACATTGACTAAACAACAGAAATCATGGATATTGTTAACATAGCAGAGTATTCACGACGATGAGTTTATACAAAAGTCTAAGAAGGATGAAAGATTATTTTAACCATAGTAAACACTTATTTCATATTTATATGTTATGAAAGGTCTTAATTTTTGAGTATCTTTATTAATTCAATATATTTAATGTATTTTTTAAAAGTATATATATCAAATTAAAAACAACCAATTAAAACACCCCTTACTAAAAACTACAATAAACTTTTCGCAATATACAATTTAAATAAGCTACAACATAATCTAAATATAAAATTAACACACTAACTAACGTTATTTTACACATTATACAAATTAATAAAACACACAAAGCTTCATACAAGCTAACAAGTTGATGGTACATATAGTTTTGAAAACTGGACCGGACCAACGGGTTTAACCAGGAACCGGTGTCGCCACCGGTTCGTCTAACTAATAAAAGCCATACGAAAATATATATTTTAAAATGAAACTATTAATACACATCGAAAACCGGGTTGACCTGGGACGCTTCAAACCCGGCGGGTTGATCCAGTTTAATTTGACCCGTTTTCGACTAAACCCGTCGGTTTCACTTGATTTAAATCGACCCATTTTTCGTCCAGAACGGGTCGAACTGGGTTTCAAAACATTATATTTAATCTCTAAATCTTCAAACTTTTATTATTTTTCGTTTATAACCCATAAACTTTTTTTTATCACTAAACGATCTGTCGCTATAAAATTCCGTTGCTATGCACGGGTACTCGTCTAGTTTATATAATAAAACAAAACCTTTTTCATTTCAAAATAACTAAACCGTACCTTATTTAGTAATAATATTATTTAAAAATAAAGATTATTTTCTTATTAGGTAACATTTTATATTTATAACACAAGTAGAAGATAGAATTAAAATTTTTAAATAATTATCTTTAATAATAAAAAACTATAATTAAAAATCATAAATCAAACAAAACAAATATTAAATTATTTATTTTTTAATAAATAAAAATATATGATTCAAATTTTTAAAAAAAAAAAAAAAAAACCCGCTCGTGCGCGGGTATTATAACTAGTTTCTATAAGGTAAATAAAGTAATATTTGATTTGTGAATATTATAAAATATTAAGGGTGCATTTAGTTGGGAGGAAAATATCCTTATTTTTTACAAAATGTTTTGTAGAAATAAGAAAACAACAAAACCAGAGATCGCGTTTAAATCGGTATTTTCCAACAAAATGTTTTGCAAAAATAAAACACCTTATTTCCTAACTTAAGAAGGAAAATTACAAGACAAGTTTTAGTCGTTTTCCTTGTTTTCTTTTATAACCCACAACCCTCCCTACTTTTTTCAAAATAGAAAATACAAATATCAAATAAACGGTTTTCTATATTTTTAAATGTTTTTCGAAGATAAATTTCCCTTATAAATTTTTACAAACTTGAGATAGAAAATAAAATAATTTTTTCTCCAACTAAACGAACCCTAACTTTTTTATAAGGTCTGCCAAATGCATATTATATAGTTTAATAATTTTTAAAAAATGAACATAATTTTTCGACAATCTCATTTGCCAAACATACCAATAAAATCAATTGTTGATCATTTCTTATATGTGATGGAAATAAATTGCACCAGATTATATTTTCGTTGATTATACTTTTTTCCTTATTTTATGTAACTCAGCTGACATAACATGACTAAATACACACATTTAAGTCAATTAATACCTTGTTATAGTATTGTAATATTTATCAAGACCAAAAAAAAAAAAAAAAATTAAAAAAAAATATCAAGATTTGTTAAAAGATGTTACATTATGTTATGCACCCATAAGAGAGTTATATTCATGCATTTTTACATTATATATAAACGACACATAAATTTTTATAACTGCAACTAACAATTATCATTATAAACAATCATTAACGACTTTTTTTTTTTTTTTTCTATTATTATATAATAGTGTCAATTATTCTTACTTTATACATTTTTTTTCCTGACAACCTTAGTATTGCATAGGTACCATCTTATTTTTCAAATATGTCAAGGATTTGGATCCTCTCATATCTAATTTGGACATTAGAAGTTATGTTAGTTATGTTGCGAACGAAAATTTATTTTTTAATAAAATAAGGGATTTTCTAATTTGTACCCTTAGGCACATGTTAAGAGGTTGGCTCTTGTGTCATTTTTTTAAGAATTCTTGTCATTTTTCATGCAGACTTTCATGATATCACGCTCCAGATCCTTGTCTTTGGCAGAAGACCTCTCAGGATACAAATCTAGCTGGCGTTCCAACAAGGTGGAACCACAAGCATGAGCAAGTTCATCGAAAAGTGGTAGTAGAGCCATTGTTGTTTTGCTTTAGAAAAAAGTTGTATGTGTGTCATTGTGGTATGAGGAGCGGCTATATGTAGAGGACCGTGGGGCGTGGGGAATTGATACACTTTGGTACATGAACCACCGGTTAGGTATCCCATGAAAGACTGTTGAGTGACCAATGTTTAACAATGGTCAACGCATTTAATATAAATCTAACTAATATCTTTTACATTTTATAAAATTATTAGAACCAGTAAAAATTTAACAACATAACAAATAAAGCAAGAACATATTAACGCGGTGGTGTTGTGGCTGTAACATGGTGGTGCTAGTTTTATGGTGGTGTGGCGGTTGCTGTAACGTGGTGGTGCTGGTTTTTGAGATGGGAGAGAGATGTTGTGTATAGATTTGAAAAGGAGATGAAATGTGGTGGGAGATTGATGTTTGTAAGGTTTTTTACTTGGTTTGATGTTGATTAGGTATTTGGTTTGGAGGTTGAATCTTAAAATTTAAGTTCGGGATGAGTACAAGTCGCATAAACAAGTACATAAACTTTCAACATATCAAATCAAATAACATTTTCTACAAATCTCATAACAAAGTACATGTACTATTTGAAATATCTAATCTCAATAAACAGTACAATTTGCATAAAAAATAAAGTATATATATATTTTTTTAAAGTTTGACTTTTTAAAAAAAATTGTATATATTGCATAATAGTGCACTTACACATAGGTACATGTTGCATAAAAAAGAACACTTACACAAGTGTATTTGGGTCTTACACACACTTACACACCTGTATTTGATTTTGGGGCAAAAATTGCCATATGAATATAATGGCATAAAACGCATAAGTCGAATTAGGGCAAAACCCTATACTCGAAGTCGCATGTGGTTATGCTTAAAGCATGGTGTATTTCATGGGGCAAATACTCAATTACCCCTATGTTACCTACCCATAAGAGAGTTATATTCAGGCATTTTTACATCATAAATAAACGACACATATATTTTTATAACTGCAACTAACAATTATCATTATAAACAATCATTAACGATTTTTTTTTTTTCTTTTTTTGCTATTATTATATAATAGTGTCAATTATTCTTTATACATTTTTTTCCCGACAACCTTAGTATTGCATAGGTACCATCTTATTTTTCAAAAATGTCAAGGATTGGGATCCTCTCTTATTTAATTTGGACATTAGAAGTCATGTTAGTTATGTTGTGAAGGAAAATTTATTTTTAAATATAATAAAGGATTATCTATTATGTGCCTCTGGGCACATGTTAAGAGGTGGGCTCTTGTATCATTTTTTTATTGATTCTTGTCATTTTTCAAAAAAAAAAAAAAAAAAATGTGTGTACTTTTATGGATCCGTGTGTAAAAAGGACACACGAGTCACCTCTTATCATGTGCCTAAGGACATATGTTAGAAAAACCTATAAAATAAAAGCGTAACAAAGAATTGTTTATTGTTTTTCTTTACTCACATAAGTCTCAACATTACCTCTTATATTCAAATAGAATATGAGATGATCTCAATCATGTAAAAATATGTGATTTAAATAGGAAGTTTAAGGATGGCAGAATTGAATTTCTTTTTAAGCAGAATACTACTCTGTATTAAATTAAATTAAAATAAAAAATATTTAATACTACTAGAGAACTGAACAACCTCTTCCTTTCTTTAAAATAATAAAATAGAGGTGTTGATGTTTTGGGGGACGGAAGAATCACAATTATCACAACCAGCCGTCTGTTCCTTACACTTACAGCATGCGCCTCCACTTGGCTTCATACCATACATACTTGTCACAAAACACACACATTACAACACCTAATGCACAACGTACACATCCAACCATTCCACACATCAAAAAAAGCGATTTAATTTATCATTTCAGTTTTATCAGCACATCAAAATCATTATCAGGCTGCTTAATTACTTAACATTTTTATAAACTTTTAATAACTCTCCTATTACATTTCACTTTTTCTTTTCCCTATTTTTTTTAATAGATAAAACGACGTCGTAATAATAAATTTAACTCCATTACAACATCAAACTAACTTCCGGTGGCGGTAAATTTAGATCGATATCAAAAGCGATTGTTTTCTTTCGATCGTAACTGATATTCACCACCGACGATGAATCGGAATCACTTTGTACGGCGGCGGCGGCGATTGTTACGTTAGGTTTACGGTTAACAGATCCGTTGAATCGGAACATATTGCTGCAGTTGCTGTTGTTGATTTGTGATTGATACAGGAATAATGAATGTGCTACCGGAAAACCTACCGGAAAATGTGATAGGCTGAGATCAAGCGCCGACGCCGGCAGAGGTACAGCGGCCGCCGTTTGAAATGACTCCACGGTGCTGCTTTCACCGCTAGGGCTTTTATTATTATTATTATTCACGTAATTTTTCATTCCGGCGGGAAAATTTGTCTTCGCCTTGTCACCACGGAACTCACGCGCCGCGTTATCATACGCACGCGCCGCTTCTTCAGCGGTATCAAATGTACCTAACCAAACACGGCTTTTCTTACCAGGATCTCTGATCTCAGCTGCGTAGCGGCCCCAGGGACGTTTACGTACGCCGCGGTAACGAGTCTCGGCGGCGCCGCCGGTAGCCACGGCGTCAGGTTTACCGCGAGGAGCCATTTGTTTTGTGTGTGAGAAATAAAAGATTGGATATGAGAGAAAAAAGGGAAGGGACGGTGTGTTTATATAGTGGGTTGGGAGTTGAAGAAATGAGCACCACTCGCATTGATTAGGCGCGTGTAGCGAGTGGATGAAATGTTAAGGCTCCCCCTCCTCCGTGGCCTAGGGCTAATTTCAAGAGGTTTTACTACCCACACATACTTTTCCTAAATTAAGGGTGTTAGAATTAACATACACTTTATTATTCTTGTTTCTAATTTAGGACTTGCATTATCAAATAATTTTCATTTTCATTACTTGCACATTTCACATAGTTGTGAACATTTAGTTGTTGTTAAGCGTTTGCGTTGATAATGATAATATATCAATATTATGGTCAAAATTTTAACTATGCAAGTTCAAGTGAGTAAGCAAAAGTTAGATAAAAATGAATTGTTCAAAATAAAAAACTTAAGTGTAATTACATTACATATATAAATTCCCAGCACCACAATAAGCCTTCCAAGTTAAAAAGACCCTTCAAATATCTCAAACTCAGCCACATGCTTAAATTGAACCATTTTAAGCAAAGTAACAATAATGAATCATCAAGTATCAAAAAACCAGACGGGTGGAAAAAGTCTAAATTCAGAAAATCCAGATCTCAACTCGGACTCTCTTACTTGGAATTCAATCTGAACAGAATTCAGGCACGACATAGAAGAGCTCAAAGTCAAAGTGGAGGGGACACATGTAGCAGTTTTACTTATGACGAAGTTCAGCATACAATCAAATTGGGAAACCAAACTGGTTTTAACATGACAAATTCATTCGATGCTTTTAAAGAAATTATTGATGAATCAGGTGCTCCAAATGAATTCCAATGAATATAATGTCTATAAATTCATGTGGAATCGGAGGAGAGGTGAAAAGACAGTGGGTAAATGAATTATGCAACAATCATAAGGTTAGTTTTCTTGGTATTCAGGAATCGAAAGCTCGGTTTGTTGACTCTTTTATGATTCAGTCGATCTGGGGTCACAATAATTTTGATTATGATTACATTCCTGCTGATGGTCTTTCTGGTGGTTTGATTTGTATTTGGGAGAGGGATGAATTTGTAGTTCATGAATCAATCCATGGTAAAGGATTTTTAGCTTTAGAAGGCTACTGGAAGGGTTTGGAAAATAGATATTATGATAAACGTTTATGCTCTACAAGATAATGAGGAAAAAATACAATTATGGAGATCTTATTAAGCTAAAAAATAGCAGGGATGTTTTTGGTTCACCTTTGGTGATTTTAATGCTGTTAGGCATGCTTGTGAGAGACTTGGCACACAATACTCTTCTCAATGTGCATCTTCGTTCAACAATTTTATTGACACATCAGAGTATGTAGATGTGAAACTAGGAGGTAGAAAATTCACAAGAATTAGTAGCAATGGGTTGAAGTTAAGTAAGATTGGTCGTTTTCTTCTTTCATCTGATGTAATCAACAAGTGGCCAAACATCCGGGTCACTGCACTAGACAAAAAATATACCGATCAATTTCCTTACTTTTAGAAGTGTCTCAGGTGGATTTTGGCCCCCGGTCATTTCGATTCCTCAGTGTCTGGCTTTTGGAAAGTTCAATTACAGAGGTAGTAAAGTCAGCTTGGCTATCAGTTAGCAGCCAATTGCGACCTGATATATGCCTTAAAGAAAAATTGAAAGCAACAAAAACAGCTCTAAAAGTGTGGAGAAGATCCGTAAAAAATGATTTTGATGCTCAAAAGAAAGAAGATATGGGTATTCTAAATCGATTTGATATGAAAGCTGAAAATAGTTTATTGATAAATGAAGATCAAACTGAAAAGGTTACTGCTCTAAATCGACTTTTTGAAGTAGAGCAAAAAGAGGTGAAGTCTTTAAGGTAGAGAGCTAAATGTAAATGGGCCTTAGAAGGCGAGGAAAACACTAAATTCTTCCACAACATCATCAATGGTAGAATAAGGAAACAAAATATTCATGGTGTTCAATCTAATGAGAGTTGGGTAACTGAACCAAATGATATTAAGCGTATCTTTTTCGATCATTTTTCTTGTCAATTTAGTGAACCTTCATATAGTCGACCATAATTTTTTAGCTCTAAGTTTAAACGTCTTTCAATGAATCAATGTCTTGCCATCGAAAGACCATTTTGTGATGAGGAGATTAAAACGGCAGTTTGGGAATGTGGCGACGATAAGGCACCAGGGCCTGATGGTATGACTTTCAAGTTTTTTAAAACACTTTTGGGATACAATTGGGGTCGACTTCATAAAAGTTGTCAAACATTTTGGCACCTCAGCTTCTCTCACAAAAGGATGCAATGCGTCATTTATCTCCTTGATTCCTAAAGGAGCTGATCCAACGACACCAAAAGAATATCGTCCCATCAGTTTGATTGGTTGTCAATACAAGGTAATTGCCAAACTTTTGGCTAATCGTCTTACATTGGTTTTGCCTTTGATAATCAGCAACACGCAATCTGCTTATATTAAAGGTAGGCAGATCACTGATGGTCTAATGATTGTTAATGAATTAATTTCAAGGTCCAAGAAGCTTAAGTCTAAACAAATGATTTTTAAGGTAGACTATGAAAAGGCGTTTGATTCGATTAATTGGAGTTTCTTAGATAATGTAATGATCCAGATGGGCTACGGCTTCATATGGCGAAACTGGATCAAAGGTTGTTTCAACTCGGCAACTACTTCAGTTCTTATAAATGGCTCTCCATCTAAGGAATTTTCTCTCTCGAGAGGTTTGAGGAAATGCGATCCATTGTCTCCCTCCCTATTTTTA
Source organism: Artemisia argyi (assembly GCA_030686995.1). NCBI lineage: Eukaryota > Viridiplantae > Streptophyta > Magnoliopsida > Asterales > Asteraceae > Artemisia > Artemisia argyi. The sequence goes on along the minus strand of CM060676.1, from coordinate 41,151,711 downwards.
GTTGTTGTTGAAGCTTTGCACATTGTCATGGAGGAGGCAATTGGAAAAAACGTTTTTAGCGGGATTCGTGTTGCTAAAAATTGCAACACTATTTCTCATCTTCAGTTTGCTGACAATGTTCTCTTCGCTGGTGAGTGGTCAGAGTGTAATGTGAAATCTTTAGTTCGTATATTGAGATGTTATCATCTTTCTTCAAGGTTAAAAGTCAACTTATCTAAGAGTTGCATTTATGGTGTTGGTGTACCACAAGATAATGTGAACACGCTAGCCCATGAAGTCAGATGTAAAGGTAGTAAGCTTCCTTTTACATACTTGGGTTTACCAGTCGAGGCAAATATGAAGCTCACCTCAAGTTGGATCCCCGTTATAAATAAATTTCAAAGTAAGTTCTGTTCATGGAAGGCACGATTGCTATCATTTTGGGGGGGGGGGGGGCGTTTAAATCTCTTAAAATCAATCTTATCAAGCCTTCCTCTTTACTATTTTTCCTTGTACAAAGCTCCTTATTCAGTTTTGAGTATCTTAGAGAGCATTCGGCATCAATTTTTCTAGGGTGGCACTGGTGATGAGAAGAAGATGTCGTGGATTAAATGGTCAAATGTGATAGAACCTAAATTAAATGGTGATTGGGTATTGGCAGCCTTAAAGCACCTAACCTTGCTCTTCTTTCTCGTTAGTTGTGGAGAATACGGTCAGATAAGAGTGCACTTTGGAACTCGGTGATTACTAATATTCATGGTTACTTAGGTGGTACTAATCCTCATGATTATGTGTCAACTAATACCGGTTGCTGGAAATCTATCGTCAAAGTTGGGATGGAAGTACATAATATGGGTTTTAATTTCTTTGAAGCTTTTAGTTGTATGGTTGGCCAGGGGAATTCAATTTATTTCTAGAAAGAACCTTGGTTGGGTAATCACATTCTCTCAAACAAATTTCTGAGACTGTTTGCACTTGAAACATCACAAGAATGTTTTCTTAGTGATCGATGTGAAAGTGATGATGATAACCATCAATGGAGATGGGCTTGGCATCGGCCCACCAGAAGTGGCAGGGAGTTGGAAAAATTCAATGGGCTAATGAATCTACTTTGTAACTTTCGTCATGGTACAGGGGAAGACGGTTGGAATTTCTTGTTAAGTAACTCGAACTTGTTTTTTGTTAAATCAGTGCGGGTTGCTATTTGATGCGTGTTGTGTCACGTGTAGTATAGAGTGATTTTGCCTATTCAAGTTTTACATTTATATTTAGCCGACTTATCCTATAACACACACACACACTAACGAGCAGTGTACCCGATCAATATGTATATAGTGGTAAGCAGAGTGTCGATCACTAAGAGTGGAATGTAACATCTAGTTAATCTAATCAGTATTTTAAATATACTGTGAAAAACTAGAAAGGGGGGTTGAATAGTTTTACGTCGTTTTTATTTTTATATAAAAAAACTTTGTTTACAAAATCTTCGATTCGATTTTTATGCGAGATCAATACTTGCACACTATTTAATACACATACGAGAGACTAAGTAATAACAATGTAGATAAATAAATAAAGAGATAGAGATGGAAAGATCGCACCACAAGACAAAGAATTTATAGTGGTTCGGTTACGAAGCTCCTCTTCGCCCTACTCCACTCCCCGAGCACCTAACTCGAGAGTTTTCTTCACTATGTCAACAAGCTCCTTTATAGCAGAGAAAACCTTACACAACTTTTGCTTACACCAATTAACGATACTAAGCTAGATGGCGAGTCCTAATCATAGCTAGATAATCTCACACCACTAGTCACTACACAACTCCTTCACAACTTATACACACCACTACTACTACACAACTTCTCACAACTTCACTACTTCTTCTTCACAACACTACTACTTCTTCACTACTTCTATTCACAACTTCTTTTCACTACTAACACATTTAAATCTACCTATTACAAAACCTCTACACATTTACAAATAATTTACACAACTACAAGCAATATTCAGAAATCTATAATACTTCTTAACTGGATATTGAAGGAGTATTCTTCTCTTGCACTTTGAGTGACGATTTGATCACTTGAAACAAAAACTTATAATCTTATGATCAAAGGATTTAGAAATATGTTTTGAAAGGATTTGGACAGAAAAATTTTAGTATAAAAGGTGAGGAAAAATTGCAGAAATGAACCAGTATTTATAAGCAAAAGAATCTGGCCACAGGAGCGTGCCGGCCCTCTTAATTGGTGACCGGTCCCCTTAAAATTAAGGGGGCGGCCCTCTTGTAACGGCCTTTTCTTTTGTCCTTTTCTGGTGAAACTTTATTTGGTGAAAAACTAACTGATTTTGGTTAAAAATTTGAATTCATATATTTATTATGAATTAAACATTTTCCTTTAATTACCAAAAGTGTTTTTCTAAATATATAAAATGTTTATATCATTTTATATAATTTGTGGTGTTTAAAAAAAATCTCTTTGATCATAAAATGTATTAGGCAATTGTTTGTTCATACCTTAAGTGATTTAGTTGGATAGAATGATATTTGTAACTAAATACTTGTTTACATAATAATTTTACGTTTAATGATTTTACATTTTGTAATCGTCACCAAAGACGGAGGGAGGGGTAGCTAGCGGGGGCTAGGCCCCCCACAACTGATCCAATAAGCTTAGTATTTTACAAGCCCAATAGTTCACAATATATATAATTGGGAGCTGTTAACCGGACGGGGGTGACTCACATGTCCCCCTTGTCCTTTTCCCTTGTCCCCCCCACTTTCTTCTAGTACAACACATTTTTTTATCAGTTTCTGTTCCGTATTTCTTATAATTTTAAGCGTTTAACTTATTAAACTTTATATTTTCTGTTCCGCACTTTTAGGTTTATAGTTTTTTTGATATAAACCCTTAAAAGCGTAACTTACGTAGCAAACTTGCATTTACGTAGCTCATAAATCATAGTGTCACTCATTATGAACCGCAAATTCAATCATTACATGCTACAGTAATACATTTTTAATGTAAATTTTTTCACTTTTTTGTTATTCATCTTCAGTTTTGCTTCTTATTAATTTTGATTATCGAATAATCAAATATAAACTCTTTTATATCCTGTTATGTGATTTAGAACTTTTATATGATTAGAAGTATAGACAAAAGTACTTTACTATTACAATCAAATACAGTATTACAATCAAATATGTAAATCCATAAAGTACTTTGCTATTATAATCAAATACAGTGTTGATTTGTGTTTGAACATGTTTATTATCATTTACTTTAGGTGATAACCAAAACTAGTTAAAAGTTTAACAAATTCTCAATGTTTATGGTGTTAGGTTGACTCGTGTGAAAGAAGATACTTGCGAGTTTCTTTGTAAGAGATAGTGTCGTTCATTTTATTATATTGTATACCGTTACTATCCAAAAAAGTTCGGCCCTCCTTAACTTAATTTCTTGGCTCCGCCCCTGGTCAAAACGCATGGATATTGAGAAATATTAATAATGTTTTTATGCATTGTTTATAACAACAATCTCCGCCTTTTTGATGATTACAAAATCTAAATTCATAAAATCAAAAATTAATATGTATACAAGTATTTAGTGAGTTTATATCATTTCTCCCTCTTTTTGTTAGCATCAAAAAGGTTATCCCGATGAATGTAGAACTCCCCCTTGACGTATACTCCCCTCGTTTTAAGGTTATAAAATAAATCGAGATATGAAGTGCTTGCAAAAATATTTAGAGCACAAACAATATATATTATGCATGAAACAATATATATATATGTATATATATATATAGGGAAGGAATCAAGTAAAAAGAATAATTAAAATAAGAAGGGTAAGAAGTAATTCTAACAACATATTTCAAATTAAGAGGGAAATTTTGAAGGAAGATGCATCCACTTTTGTAGGTGCATCTAAAATGTGTGGTTGTGGTTACTTCTTATCATTCATATTTTAATTATTCTTCCTATTTGATCCTAACTCTCTCTCTCTCTCTCTCTATATATATATATATATATATATATATATATATATATATATATATATATATATATATATATAGAATAATGTTATAGAGAAAAATGTATTTGGATAGAAAAGTGAGAAAAAAAGTTACAGGGTAGAATTTGCAAACATCCCAAACTTTAGGGTAAAATTAGAAACAAAAATAAACAAAAGAGGAATACAATCAGATCGTCATTTCGCAGAAACTATCACCATCTACACCATCACCACCACCACCACCGCCATCGTCTTCAGTCATGTAACCACCACTACTGTCGCCATCTTCTTCCGTCACAACCACCGCCACCACCACTGTTGCCATCTTCTTCCGTCACCACCACCACCACATCGTCAATCTTCACTCCACCACCGTCACACCGCCGCTATCAATATTCTTCAGGTTAATTTATTATATATTACATTTTTAATTATTTAATTTATATAAATTTATTTATTTATTTATTTTAATGTTTAGGTAGAGGTAATAAGGTTTTTGTTTTATATTGAACGATATGACATCTTCGGGCATCTTTAGGCATATGCTTGTTTGATTAAGGCATCATCAAGCAATTAATTTTGTGGTATCTGTTAGAATGATTAAAGTACCATGTTACAATATTAAGACATCGAGAGTGTATGGTTAGTGCATCAAGTGACAAATTTAGACCACAAAATGTGTGTGATTAGAGAATGAAATGAAAAAGCAAGGTCATCAAAGGTTTACGATTAGAGAATCTCTTTAGTGCTTCAAGTGTGCATGATTAAAGCATCGCGTGATACATTACAACATCTATAGAGCATTTGTTTGTTTGATTAGTGCATCAAGGTTTCATGAAATAACATATGTTTTAATGCTTAGTGCATCATTGTGAAAATTATGTTTAGTGCATCAAAAATATGTTTAGTGCATCCTTGAACATATTAAAGCATCAATGAGTATGGTTAGGGCATCAATGATTATGATTAGTGCATTGTTCGACATCTGTGGAGTATGATTATATTATTTGTTTGTTTGATTTGTTCATCGAGATTTCATGAAATAGCATATGTTTCTATTTTTAGTGCATCATTATGAAAATTATGTTTAGTGCATCCTTGAATATATTAGAGCATCGGTGAGTACGGTTAGGGCATCAATGATTATGATTAGTGTTAGACATATTAATGCATCAACATGTGTGTTTAGTGTATCGGTATGTAAGTTTAATGTATCGTTGGTCATAGTAGGGCATCCATTTATATGTTTAGTTCATCGTTGGAAATACTTGGGCATCTTTTAGTATGTTTAGTGCATCGATTTGGGTCAAAATAGGGAAATTTTATAATGGTTCAACCGATTTGGGTCTAAACTCGTTTAGTACATCCATTTGCATGTTTAGAGCATCTGTTTGGACATTGATGAGTGTGTAAATACTCATCATTTTATACCAATCTGAGCTGCCAAAACATACAAAAACACCCAAATATGTATCAAAATACTTAAAATATCTTAGAGGTGTGTTTTATATGTTTCAAACACAAAATATGCAAAAACAAATGAAAAACGTACAAAGTTTGCATAATTGGCAGTTTCAGTCCCTCAAGTTTCATAAATTTGCGAAACTAGTCCCTGGTGAATCAAAACTTGTACAAATGTCATAAAAGGTCCTTGGGATTCACAAGTTGTAAGAAAAAGTCCTTTGAAGTTAAAATTTACAAATTTACAACTTTGGTCCCTCAACTTTGGAAAAGTGTCAAAATCAGTCCCTGGGTTATTTAAAATGGAAAATTTATCAAAATAACCCTTGAACTATTCCTAAATGACATATTTGGTCCTTTTTGTTAATATTTGATATTTACAGGTTTAACCCTTCAAGTTTCAGAAAATTACAAGAATGGTCCCTGGAGTTTGGGAATTGTCAGTTTTAGTCCCTGGGTATTTAAAAAATAAAAAATATCAAAAATATCCATGTACTATTCATCTATGGCAAATTAGGTCCTTGTGATAAACTTTGGAATATTTACACAACAGCCCCTCAAGTTTACCTAAATTACAAAATTGGTCCTTGTGATTTCCAAGTTACAAAAACCAAACGGACCTAATTCTATTACAACCAAACAAACAAACCCATGTTACTAAACCTAAGCCCAGTTACCATTTAGCCCAGTCCACACCTTTGTTTGACCCGGTCAAACCCCCAAACAAAACCACCCCGTCACTCTCATTTCCCTCTCAAACCACCATTCCCCCCCTGCAATACCACTCCACCATCCCAACTTGCTCTGCTACCACCACCCTTATCCCAATTACACTTCCCAAGGCCATTAAATGCCACCCCCTCCTAGTCTAGGCTTCACAGACCCAAATGGCTTAAAAGCCATTTTTCCCGCCGAATTGATACAAAGAACAAGACTCATCTATTGGCTGCTATGAGAGGTGGGATATGATTATTGGGACCCACAAAGCTCAGTTTCTCATCTATAAGAAGAAAAGAAGCAGAGGAGAGAAGGAAAATTAGGAGTAGTGTACTGTAGGTAATCGTTTTTAGTGTAGCCAAGTTTCCAATTGTATTTCTTTGCTTCAGAAGTTTGTAATCAGTAATATTAATGTAATAAAAACTTTGTATCACCTTGAATTCCAGTATTCAGTTCTAATTTAAACTTTGCAGTTTCAACTTGAAAACTCATTTTAGTTTAGAAATTGTTCAAATCTATTAATCTCTGCCCTATTGAGCTTATTTTAGCTTGCTAACAAGTTTTTAAAGGTTTACAAAGCATTTAAATTGGTGTTAGCCTTAAAACCAAAAAAATACCAAAAATAGAGAAAAATAAAAGAATAAATAAAAAATCAGTTTCTGAGGGGCAAGAATCAAGGGTGCTTCTGGAATTTCAGGTTTTTAGTACCCTGTGGAGGGTGTTAGATTGTTCATTTGGTTCTCAGCATTTTGTTCATGCTTGGATTTCAAGTAAGATTTTGTACTCACTTTTTCTCACATTAGGTACTTAGATTATTTTGTGTAATTGGATGTTTATTTATGCTCATCTGAGTTGCTTTTAGCTTATTAAACAGTGGTTAGTTAAGCTTATGGTTTAAATTGGTATGTAGCTTCTAAAGTTAGTCTAAACAACTCATTAAGGGGTGTTTGGTTTAACTCAGTCCCATGGGAACTGGTTGTTATTTCATCATTGTTTTAGTGTAGGTAGGTTGTATTAGGCCAAGTTAGGTTAGGACAGGTCTCAAAACCAAGTTTCAATAACAAGAAAGTCAAAATCACTCCTAACCTCTCTTAGGATTTAACTGTCAACAGTGGGTACCCCAAATCCTTGCACATTAGCTTATAAGTAATCCATATAGCTCATTTTAGCCTTATAATAGCTTAACATAACAAATTTAGTCATTAGAATAGGATCTAAGTTCACAAAAGTCAAAATATTGAGTTTTATCAAAAAAGTCAAAGTACTTGTCTCAGATTTTTACCAAACTTGGGAGAATTGTTTAGAATTTAGGATTAGGTTTTAGGACTTGAAACTTTTAGGTTTAGAAGCCCCCCACCTCTTCTTTAAGATCCCATTGTCCCTAGATTTTTGTGATTTTTTCTGTGGGCCCCACAGCCCTCAAAAGAGGACTGCAGGGCAAGTATCTGTTCTGTATCAGCAGTTACACCACCCCAAACCACCCACTTTGGTGGTGGTTTGTGGCCACCACAGTGGTTCCCAAACCCTAGGTTTAGGTTTTCCCAACCCCCTCCTACCAGGGAACTTCCTTTGACCAATTGTTTGACCCCAAAGACCTGTGGACCCCACTGAATTCACCATTTTTCATTGTCCCATTTTCAGTTAAATCTTCAAAAGTAAAGTGCTATTTCAAAGCTTTTTAGCTTATTCTAACTGCTTATGTGATTGATGCTTGCTTATACATGTTCAAGTAGCTTATTGGAACCTGTTTTAACCATTGTGGGACCCACACAAGTTCATTTGAGCTAAATTGCCCAAACAGTCAACAAAAGTCAACTGTTTTAGACAAGGGGGTGCATAGTGCTTATTTTTCAGTTACAAATAAGTTATTTTCACAAAAAGTCTTTGATTTTAAGTATAAAGTTAGTTTGTAAAAGAAAAATCCAAAAAAAATCAAGTTTAAAAAAGTGATAGTTTCTATTTAATTCAACTTAATTTTAATTTTCATTTTTAGATTTTCATTAAGTCACTAGTGTTTTTATATTTTTATTAAATACCTTATATAGTAAAGTAATTTTGATAATTTTTTCAGATTTTTATTTTGTCATTTAGTGTTAATTAGATTTAATTTTAGATTTCTTCATTATTAATTAATATTAAGTAATAAATAGTTTATTTAGTTTTTATAAGGTTAAAATTAGTTTTTATATTTTTCCTAGCTCTAATATAGTATAATAAGTTTTTAGAAAATAAAATTTGAGATTCTACTGTTCATTTTCTATTTTCCTTATTTTATTTGTTTAAAATAGACTTAAGTTAATTAAAAGGTAAATAATTATTAGTTTAATCTTAAAATATAATTTTTAGAGTTTTTATAATTTTTTAGGATTCCTGTGATGGTTAAGTAATTTTATAAATTTTCTTGTAATTTTCTAATTTACTTTAGTATTAATATTAATTAAAAGCAGTTTAATTAGTTAAATTAAGTTAAATAGTTTTTAATTAATAACAAAACCACAAAAAGACAAAAATATTTATTTTTATTTTTTATACTTTCTTCAAGTTCTAATTTAGGTTTAGAAAATATTTTTGTTAATTTTTAGTTTAATTTAAATCATTTGTCATTTTTAGTTTATTTAAATTGGATTTTAATTTAGATTTTAAATAGTTTAATTAATTAAATAATATTTAAATAGTATTTTAATCATTTCCATAATTTCATTTTCATTTTTAATTTTCAAGTTTGAAAAAGTGTCAAAAGCACCCCCTGTAGTTTGTTAAAATTCCAAAACCCACTTTTTCAGTCCGATTGCGTAAATCTGAATTGTGAATACGTGTATATATCTGTTATCTGATTTTTGTGAATATTATATCTGTGTACAAATACCAAAATAACAGTAGCAATATCAACTCCACATCATCTGGCTACTGTCCTCAGTGCCACTTTCTCAAAAACGATTTCAAACGACACCATTTCAATCTCGCTGGGACTTTAACGACCCGGGAAAACACTATACTATCACCGGAGTATTGATTCTAGGCTGTCTTTGACTTTTTGACCTTGGTCAATAAATATCTGACTGCTCTGAACCAATCAGACATATTAGTGCATCCATTTGTATTGTAAGTGTTTCGATAATGGCTTCTGGACCGATAACCATTTAGTGATTTCTGCCCCTATCTTTTTAGTAAAATCTGATTTATTATTCGCATCTTTATCAAGTCCAAGTAGAGTAATAACTTGTATCATAGATGTACTTTTTTCAGTCCATGTTAGTTAGATTATTATAAATACAGGAATGCGCTAACTTAAAAGTCACTTGGAAGCAAACACTAAGATAACCTCACATTACAGGAAGTTGATAGTTTTATATATTTTTTGTAGGGAAAGGAAAGATGTGGAGATTGAAAATAGCATAAGGGTACCAGTACATCACAAACAACTTCGTTGGAAGGCAAATATGGGAGTTTGACCAGAATTACAAAACTCCATAAGAGCGCGCTGAGGTGGAACAAGCTGTTTTCTTTTTAATCATCATCACAACTTCCTTGAAAAATAGTAAACTCCTCATCAAATACCACTATGAATATGTTTTTAGGAGCTATTATGTCCTTTTTAATTGGTTGGAAGTATTTGCATATTTGCATATGTTTTGTTATATAGATTTAACTTGGAACATGTCTCGATGTTGTTATATGAATTGTTCCCGTGAGAGTGATGCTGCATTAGTTTTTGATGAGGAGTCGAGTGTGTGCTGTCTTTTGTGAATCACTAGTCATGGATTATGTTATTTGAAACAGTGATAGAGAGGTCGAGAATAAAAACCACTGGTTATATGAGACAATACCTAATCATGCCAGGTCATTTTCATCCAAACTTCCTTGTTATGTTATTCAAGCAAATTAGGTTGCATGTTTCTCGAATGGTAAGTTACAGTCCAAAATTTTGCAAATCCCAAAACTTCTCTATAGTGATTCTGCAGTCATTTGTGTTTATAAGTATTTTAGTTCAGTTTTGTTAGCAATTGACATGAAGTACAAAGTTACAGTTTATTCTAGTTTCATAGTTGATCTCATATAGTTGACAGGCAGTATGATCCCTTTCAAGTGGTAAAACTCTTTAAATCAGGAACAAGCACTCTTTTATCAGTTGAGTTATACCACAAAGTAATCTATAACATATAATCAGTATCGTAAAATAAGCGTGGGCATAAATAATAGCACAAGTAATGTATCAAGTCACTATAGAAGCAAAAGATTTTTCAAGGAGAAGAGGATGGTTTAACGTGAATTTACTTTCTTCAATTTCTTATTGATGTCTTATTTTAAATATATTTTTTTGATGAATAATTGCATGTTTAGTACATCTATTTGCAAGTTTAATGCATCTGTTTGGACATATTAGTGCATCCATTTGCACGCCTTTGACTCAGTAGAGTATACCATGCAGTCATGCTATATTGCTATGTACTTAAATCAAGAGTTGTTGCTTCATGCCTGAGTTGACGTGTGCAAAATTCAGTTCACTTGCTTGTTTCAAAAAAATTTTTTTTGTTCTAGTGTAGTTTTAACAATGGTATTCACCTCCAATAATACGGCAAGACATTTACTCTATGTTAGTCTTTGAGTCTTAAAGTCGATAAAATGCTTAGACCATTAGATGTTCTTTGTGCAGTTGAAGCTGTTAAACGTACATTTTCATTAGAAAAACATTGGTTAAAACAGTGGTATGACTAATGGAGATTACTTGTTAAATGACGCAAAAATACAACTCTGTTCACCTAATTAACTCCTACTTTATACTTTTGAAAAACAGCAAGCAGCTAACAAGGAACTCAAGAAGGAAACCATGTTCCTAGGTGTAAGTCTTTTAGATCGATTTATGAGCAAAGGATACTTCAGGATCAAAAGGGAGTTTGAGATTGCTGGCATTGCTTGTCTCACCCTTGCAACAAGGATTGAAGAAAATCGGCCCTACAAAAGGTTTCTTTTCTATTTGTCTGTCTCCTTTATCAATTTCCACATCCATAATCAGTTGATGACAATAATATATCACAATGTCATTTGATGTAACTAAGAGAAAGAAATTAGGTTTAAATGCATAATTATCAAAATAAACATGATTTGAGACACTTTCTTGTACACAATAAGCCTTATTAATCAAAATAATAGACATGATCAAAGAGACTGTAGCTGTTAACAAATATATTTTGGGTGGAATTTTAACATATTTGACCCATTCCAGTTCCCTTTAATCTGGCCCGTTTGACAAAGTGCCAACCCAAATTGACTAGTTTGTAAGTTAATGGGTCAAAATGTAAGTTTCGATAAAAGCTCGTCTACTGGGTCTTTAGGCCTGAAAATGCCTGCTTAGACCCCTATAAATCATGATTCTTATACTATCTTAAACAGTTGAATTACAAAATCGCAATAGGCTAGATAATTGGTGGGTTGGTATATTGGAGCATATGTAACAGGTTGGCTAAGTGGGTTGTTTCAGGCAGTTTGTTCAGTGGGTAGGTTCAATGGGTGGTTTTAGTAGGTGGGTTAAGGGTTAATGTTTAAGGCATTTGTTAGTATACTTAGAGCATCGCATGAGACATAATCGCATCCATTAAGTATGATTAGAACATCTCATGACATGTTAGCACATCAATTTTGAATGAATAGTGCATCCACAGTGTACGATTATACATTAGTGCATCTGTATTATACATTACTATACATTAGTGCATCTGTATTATACATTAGTGCATCTGTATTATGCATCAACAATATCTATTCCCCTATCTGTTTGTTAAATTATGGCATCCATGCTTTGGTGCTGGTTCATCGAACAATGGAAAAAAAAGTCTAGTCAGTTTAATGATCACATATAAGACAAATATATTGATAAATTTATCATCTATTTGCATTCTAAAGTTAAAAAGTTGCCCAAAACACCAATTTAAATTAGTGACACTTATGTTTTTATCAATATTTTGTATTACTTCTCGAGGCTACAATTTTTGTGCTTCATCATATTAAAGATGAACATCAATGAAACTACTACAATATAGGCAAATGGCATAGGAGTTATTATTTGTTCTCTTATGTGCTATTTTTTCCTCCAACTACCTGTTATTTGTTTGTTACGGATAATATTGACTGATCATAACTAAATGCTAAATTGCAGGCGTATTCTATTTTGATAAATGAGCGCTTGCGATTACTTTTCGAAACTGCTGATCTAAATATGCAGATTAAATTGCAGGTGCGTATTCTTTTGTTCTTTCTTTATGTGTCTCAACGACGTCTTTCAGCATTTGTACCTTTTGAATGAAAATTGGTGCATCTGTTAACAGATTTGTGCATCTGTTAACAGTTTGACCCGGAAAGTATGTAAAGGGACGACTGCTACAAATGAGACGTGATGATGGGAATGTCTCTGGGCAACATCTGGTATGATTTCCATATCGACTAATGATCATTCTTTATTGCAGTTTTGTTTCTATTTATGTTCTGAATTGGAATAATGTGTTATATAATATTTTGCTAGCATGTCTTAATTAAAAATCACATTGTGTAAACTTTACATGACGCAAGTGAGGAACTAAAGAACAGTCGACAGTTCCTCAAACTCCTTGAAGTTGTTTTACGGACAGGTAATCGAATGAATGTTGGCATAAATCTTGGTGAGGCTGCAACTTTTAAACTTGACACACTCTTGAAAGTAGTAGATATAAAAGGAACAACGAGAAACAGATTCACTTTGTGGTTCAAGAGATCATAAGACCCGAAGGCAAAGATTCTGATGCTAAAAGAGACGATTTTTTGCTCAAGCTTGTAAGAAGCAAGGGTTGCAGGTTGTTAGCTGGCTAAGTCGAGAACTAAGTAACATAAAGAAAGTTGCAGGAATGGATAAGAGCGCAGCAATTTATGTTCATGTCATTTGTATGTAGCGTAGTTGTTTGATAAGCTTAAATGCAATAGATATCAATCATTGTTATTTATACTTTTTCAATTATGACTGGTTCTTATATTTATTATGATGAAAAAATACTTATTCTTTTGGGGCATCATGGTAGTGATGTAAAATCCATTTCAACTATTAAGTAAAACCTAATTTAGTGCATCTGTTTTGTTTATTAAGCGCATCAGTTTGTTTAGTAAAACAATGTGTCTATTTAGAAAGCAGTGCATTAATGTAATAAACCGCTTACCAACTTAGAATACGTGACACCACTAAGTCGTTAAAGTGTAATTGGATGTGACAAGCCGACAAGTGCAAATGTTACAAACCAGTCAAATATATATTGAACTTTAGTCATAGACTTTAACAAGAAACGAAACAATACAACAAAAGAAGGACATTTCAAATATATATTAAACATGATATACATTTTTTATATACATCTGTTTAAATATTAAACTTATTATACCAGCAAATAGTCAAAAGGTAACATATACATTATGCAGGATTATCTGCTAAATGATCAAGAAGAGAAGCAGATTGTAGCTATAAAACCCGTGCCCACTGAAAAGGTTGTTGTTGATGCTGCTCTGGGGCCACCTGTCACTGAACCTGATGTTGAGTCTACCGAGACCCTGCTGCAAAATGTTGTTGTTCAGCGTCTTCTTTGGTAACTCTTTTTTGAACACGATAGGCGCCTTTTCAACTAATTCTTTTGCTTCCTTAAGCCCAAGATCTGTACAACTTCTCACTTCCTTAATAATCTTGATCTTTGAAGCTGCTTTAAATGAGTCCAATTTCAGTTCAAAGATGGACTTTTCAGGCTTTGCTTCTTCCTTTGCACCCCATTGACCTTTCGCCCCCGCCTTGGCTAACCCACTCCTTTTTCATCATTATTGAAGAGAGTTCTGCAACTTCGGCTAATGTGAGTGATGACATTTCATCTACTAGTCTCCATGAGGGCTGTGGTGTTCAGTTGAATCAAATGTTGCAGGGTCATAATCAGTTGGTAGTAACATGCCATAAGTATACCCGTACATTAGTATCTCTGTATGATGATCATATAAACCACATTGAGATACTGGTCCTTGCAAGTAAACATTCAATTCCCCTGCGATCAGTAATAGATCGTATGGAATGATGAGTTAGAGAGACTGCTGGTATACTCTTCATATCGTGATATTCTTTGCATCTATTTGCTTTAAAGTTACCAAAAAAGACTCCCTGTTGCACAACTATGATATTATCCATTTATGCACGTTCTAGACCATCTGTATGTGCCTAGACCATCTGTCGTAATCCCCCAGTGCGTGGTCGCTATAGAGTGTAAATGAGTAATATAGATGTATTCCGCGCATAACCATAGTCCATTGTGTATTTGCTTACACTTTTTTCTATACATCACACGTCAGCACATGCACTAAGGTGGTCAGCAGAAAGTAACTAGGTGCTTGATCTAAAAAAGTACACACAATTTGCTTCAGCATTTCGTCAAACACTTGGTATACTAATGCAATCCACAACATTTTGAACAAAAAAATACACACAACTTTGTGAGTTATTTCGTCGAATACTTGGTCGACGCATACAATCCGCAACATTTTTAACATAGTAACGCACCACATTTAAACTCATATCAGATACAAGTATTCTTTAGAGTTATCACATTCAAATTCATAGTACAAAAACATAATCAACTTCATGCATCGATGATACCTTAGTACTCAAAAGAAGCTCTAAAATTGGTTAAGAAACCTCCATTGATGTTCACAAGTGTAGTTGTTATTATTCCTCATTTCGATTGAACCTTAACTGAAATAACTAATTATCCAAACAGTTACAATTGAACGGTGGGGAATGGTGGTGAACGATGGGGAATGGTGGTGAACGGTGGGGAATGGTGCCGAATGGTGGTGAACGATGAGGAATGGTGAAGGACGGGGAACGGTTGTGAAAGTCGGTGGATGTAAAGCTGAGACGATTGAAAGAAGAAAGAGATGAGAAAAAAGAAAGTGAGAAAAAAAAAGAATTATATATGATAAGGAAAGAAAGGGGTATATTTACAAAACAACCCCTGAAAAAATAAGAAAGTGACAAAGTGGCCCTGTAGATGAAGAAAAAAAAGGAGGGGGAATGAAAGGGGGTGATTTGTACAGTTTTCTCACTTTTCTATCAAAGTGAGTTTTTTTCATGAACCCACCTATATATATATATATATATATATATATATATATATATATATATATATATATATATATATATATATATATATATATATATATGGGGATACCTTGGCTACAATTATTGTAGCAAATTGGCTACAATCCTTCTCAAAAAATACACATGAAATGAATCAGGGACCTATAGAAAAGATTCAGGACCCACATTTATAGCACAAAATTGTAGCCAATTGGCTACAATTAATTGTAGCTAATATATATATATATATATATATATATATATATATATATATATATATATATATATATATATATATATATATATATTGCAAAAATGGTCTTTAACGTTCCACAAATTAGCAAAAACGGGACCGAGACAAAAAGTAGCGCAAAAAAGACACCCACGTTCCACATTTTCGCAAAATCGTCACCGAGAGGCCTTTTTGGCTAACTTCCGTTAGTTTTCCCGGCAGTCAAAGGTATAATCACCATTTCACTCGCTACCCGCCTTTGACTACCCCAACTTTATTTCAATGACCAAATTTGCAAAGTTATAAAACTTAATTATGGAGGCACACTTGGCATCCGAAGCGATTAACCTTTCCCTCTTTTTTTGTATAACTCGGCAACCCAAGCGATTGCATAGGACTATAAAGTTCATGTTTATCCCGCTTAATCAACCATAACACACACAATCCCAACGATCAAAACAACCGACGATGGCAAACAATAAAAAAGGGAAGAGTATCTACATTGGTACCGAGGAAGAGGAATGGGACAAAGTTTTAAGTAACTCTTATCTACTTGATTTAGTTCTTGAAGGGTATGGTGGTGAACCAATTGAGGAGCATGGTTCTTATAAGCAGATACCTCCTAAGTTCTGAAAATTGGCTGAGGAAACAAAATGGCTACTACGAGATGCTTTTGGGTGATGATGATGAGGAGGAGGAGGAGGAGAAGGAAGAGACTGTGGATACCGTTTTACCAAAGTTTGATGATTTGGGAGAGAGGATTTTCCGTCTTGAAGTTGCGTTTAAGTATCTAAAGGATATGAAGGACAAGAGAGAACAAGAACTGAAGAAAAAAAAGAAAAGGGTTGATGCGGAGGGCAGTGGTTCAAACTACTAAACAAGTGTTTGTTTAGATATGTGTTTAAAATTTTTAATGGTTGTGAAGTCCTATGATCAATGAAACTTCTAACGTTTATGTTACTGAAATGTCTATATTGATAAATGAAAGTTTTAATGTTTATGTTACTCATATGTTAGCTAGGTGATGTTTGCAGCTTATGCACAAGACTTTTGAAAGTCTAAGTGCACTGGGTGCAAACATAATGTTCTTGCAATATGTTTTTTGATAAGTCTTGAATGCAAGTTTGACTTTTGAAAGTCCAACTGCAATGGGTGCAAGCCATGGTTGATGCAAACAAACATAGAATATATCAGAAACATAAACATTTTTGATAGTTTGACTTTTGAAAGTCCAACTGCAATGGGTTCAAACATATTGTTCTAAACACAATGAAGTTAAACAAATATTACAAATATAGAATCCAACAGACAATAACGTTAAACATATTGTTCAAAGATCAGTGGGTAACACATGAAGAAGTTGGAAGTGCATGCTCATCATTTGACTTCATCCTTTTAGTTGGCCTGTCAACCTGAGGTCTGTGATTGGGTGGTACTATGACTGTTGTAGACTCAATTCTTGGCCAGTATCTGCGGCCAGAACACCCATTGATCTTGAATGAGTACATACGCGCCCATGTTTCTAGGCTGTAAGCAGCATGAACCCACTCTTCAGGTACATCAACTCCTTTTCCATCCTCATTCATATAGTTTATTGCAGCCACAGCATGTTTACATGGTATTCCAGTTAACTCCCACATCTTACAACCACACTCCTTCCTATCCATGTTAGCAACACAATGATCCTCGTTAGGCACAAATACTTTATATAACGAAGCTGCAATCCATTCAATAACACAATCAGTAGCTTCTTTTTTGTTTGCATCAACCATGGCTTGCACAGTAGGAGTAAGTTGTCCAACACTCCTTTCTATTATTTGCTGAACTACCACAATCCTCTTCACCAAGTAATCCCTGATATATTCAAGACAAACGATGATGGATTTATCTCTGACAGCATTTAGCTGGCTACAGAACACCTCACATATGTTGTTTAAGAGTAGTCCACATAGGGCTTTGCATGTTAAACAAATCACACATTATGTATTAATATATGATCAATTATCAGTATGCTTTTGTCCAGTGCCACTTAATGAATTACCTGAAAAATGTGATCGGCTCCATTGTTCAGCTGGAATCTTCAGCAACCAATCATAAGCTGCAGCATTGTTATTCTTCAGATGATCCATCTCTTTGTTGAATTCAACAACAGTTGTGGCTCTTGCAGCCTTCCAAAGCATGTCCTTGTAAACACCTCCTTTCAAATGTGACTTCATTTCCTCATGAATATGCTTAACACAAAACCTGTGTGCAGCATTTGGAAACACACTAGCAATAGCTTGTATCAATCTCTGTGAACAGGTAAGGTTATGGATGGTGTTAAAACTTTACATATTCTCATTGTGCATAAAACACATGATTAATTATACAATAGAAATGTGCACCTTTTGCCTATCAGAAATGAAAGTGAACTTGCAGTTGGTTTCTATCCTAAGATCCTCTCCTAGTAGTTTCAAAAACCAACACCAAGTTGCCTTATTTAGTGCATCAACTACAACATATGCTACTGGATAAATCCCATTGTTTGCATCAATCCCAACTGCTGTTAGTAATTGACCTGGAAAAGGACCTGACATGGAGAATCCATCTAATCCTAAGAATTCTCTACCACAAGCTTTAAAACCATGTTTCATAGCTCCCAAACACACATACACCCTTTTAAAAGTTCTTGTTGAACTCGCTGGATTTGGTTCTATCTGTACATCAATCCTAACAGTAGTGCCTGGATTTTGATTAACCAACTCTTGGGCATACTCTCTAAGCAGTGCATAATGTTTGGTAAAAACAGGTATACCTGATTGAATTTCACAAGCTTTATGGCATAGCAAATCAGACTTACTTACGGGAACATCTTCAATTACCTGATCATCGTCATCAAACACTTCATCATCATTTTGATTATAGTCCAAATCCTCTGAATCACTCCCGCCACTCTGTTCTTCTGTTTCATTATCTACCTCTACTACTTTCACATTTCCTATTTGACCACCTACAATTGTAAGTTCATAACATTAACAACAAATACACCATTTAACAAAAAAAAAAAAAAAAAAAAAAAAAAAAAAAAAAATGGAGGGAAATTAAAGAGTAAAATGCACTGTGTCTTACCGTATCGTTCAAAGGCACGGACGATCGATGTAATCTAACCGGAACTATACGGATCTATACGTATCGTTCAAAGGCAGTGAATAGGAAAATGCACTGGTAAAGATTTGGCGGCAACAATTAGGGTTGTATCTGAAGTTAAAGGGGTATATTTGTCATTTCATGTGATTATACCCTTGACTGATTGGAAAACTACCAGAAGTTAGCCAAAAAAGCCTCTCGGTGGAGATTTTGCGAAAATGTGAAACGTGGGTGTCTTTTTTGCGCTACTTTTTGTCTCGGTCCCGTTTTTGCTAATTTATGGAACGTTAAGGACCATTTTTGCAATTTACCCTATATATATATATATATATATATATATATATATATATATATATATATATATATATATATATATATATATATATATATATATATATATATATATATATTAGTTATTTAACTAGATTATGTTAAAAACATATCATTGGTACATAAGCATACATATATGCTTTTCTGAGCAAACTACAATAGATAATACTACGTTGCCAACTTGAGGTCTCTAGGACTTGCATGGAGATGTTGAGCATGGTGGTTGAAATTAGTGGAGGTAGATTTTTGTGGGAATATTATTTGGAGAGTTTGGAGTGTTTGGAGGAGGTGAGTTTGGAGCGGAAGGGTTGGATTGTTGTGTTTGTGAATGGCGGTGGAGAATACCTTGTGAGGAGATACTCAATCCAAGTGAAGTGTTTATTGAGAGCAATGGTTTGTTTTTGGAGAAAAATGCAACAAAGACAATTGTTAACATGATTCTCAAGTTGGACCAAGTTTTCGGGGTGGTGAGGAGTGAGTGGAAGAAGTTGTTGATCCAAATTACGTTGAGCAAGGTGTAAGGCAAGAAGAGCACTAAGCTCATGAGCTTTTTTGAGCTCTTCAACGAACTTTTTATGTTCGGAAGAAGGTGATGATGGTGGAATTGGACTGTGACTAGGGATTGAGGCTTGAACATGGAACATAGGATTCATGTTTTGATGAGAGTGATGGTTGTTAATTTGAGATTGAGTATGTTCCTCAAAAGGATCATTTGGAAGAAGTGAGCAAGATAGATGTGGAATTTTGTTGGAAAGTGAAATAGTGAGGTCGTCATGTGGAGGTAAATGAGAGGTTTCATTTGGGTGAGTTTGATTTTTAGTTGTTGGTTGGTTGGAGACAACATCATTAATTAAGGTGGACTTTTGACAAGTGTCAAGTTTTCTTCTTCACACGGGTTTGACGGAGATCTTTGCAACTCTTGAAGGCTTAGATCTTGGGTGGTTGGGAGATGACATGATGGGTTGAGTAATGAATTATGATGAAGAAGGTTATTTATAGTGTGATGATTATGTGTTTATGGAAGGATAATATGTGATGGATTTGTTAGACAAAATATGTTTGTGAATTTAGGGAAGTGAAGAATCAAAATAGGGTAAAATGGGATAAAAAGAAAAAAGCAAACAGGGAACCTCGACCATCAGGTGGCCGGCCCCCTTAATTAATTGCCGGCCCCTTTAATTTTAAGGGGGCCGCCCAGGTCCTGGTTCCCAGATTGCCAGAAAAGGATTTTTGGCATAAATTTTCTAGAAAGATGTTTGTTTTGAGGTTTGGTTTTGGGCAAGTCCATCTTTTTAGGCAACTATGCATGTATTATCTTAGTGAAATATGCATGAAAAGTATATATGTAGGCAAATAAGCATATAATTTCAGCTAAGCATGCATGCAAAAACAATAATGTAATATAGTAAATAAGCACGTCATTCTTCCTAAGACACTTAATTTAGTGTAAGGGCAAAAGCAACTAGATAGTGAGAAACTAGTGATGGAACAAATGTGACTATGTAATTCATGACTTTGTTCTAGTATGTGCCTATATGCAACAAATGTGGAGATGAGATTACTTCAACTCCTAATGCAAAGATGAAGATATCCTAAGAAGCAATCCAAATTCTCCTTGATTCAATTTGCTTAACCCATAAAGGTCAAGTATATATATTAGATTATATATTTTGACAGCTTCATGTGAAATTTCATGCGTAAAAAGAAATAGCATTATTCAACAATGCAAGAAAAAAATGGTTTTCATGTGTTTCCTAGAAGTGAGAATTGTTTAAATAAAATAGATTGGGTTTTAGAAAAAAATGGTTTTCATGTGTTTCCTAGAAGTGAGAATTGCTTAAATAAAATAGATTGGGTTTTATAAAAATGTTTATGCAATGTAGAATTCCCAATCTTCAATTTTTTGCGAAATAGATTCCTAGACTCAGAAACAAAGAAAAGAAAGGAAAGAAATTTTATGCAATAAGTAATTAATGAAAATGCGATAGAATTTAATCAATTTGCTCCATCATTCCTAATCTTAAACGCAAGTGATTAAATAATTCACGCTTAAGGGGCTTAGTGAATATATCCGCAATATTATCTTCCGATACAACCTTTTCTATAGATATATTACCTTTTTGTACATTATTCCTAAGGAAGTGGTGACGTATTTCTATATGTTTAGTCCTAGAGTGTTGAACGAGATTCTTACTTAAATCTATAGCGCCTTTATTGTCGCACATTATAGGAATATTTTCTAACCTAACGCCATAGTCTACGAGAGCTTATTTCATCTATAGTGCTTGTTGACATGCCTTTTCAGCGCTTATATATTCAGCTTCGGTGGTCGAAATAGATGTTGGGATTAAATGCACAGAGTTAAGAGTCTGCCAGAAGAGCCTGCTAGTGATAGTTAAGCCTGCCTTCTCATTTCTGCTGATGTTGAAGATATACTAACAGTACCTTCTGGGTAAGAAGGTACTGCTAGTTAAAGAAGGTCCTGCCAGTTTTTACGACAAGTTGCTATATTTTAGTTAAAGATATTTACTTGTATTATTAGTCTTTGTACAAAGTTATACGTTTAGTAGAAGTAGTACAGAAGACTCAGTAGATATAATGGAGTGTTTTACCTTGAAAGGTGTAATATTAGGATAAGATAAGCCTCTATTATATTATATTAAACAACTTGACCACTTATAATAAGGGCTCCTTATGCTATAAAAGGAATCCTTAAGACACCTTCTTAGACACATATCAGACATATCTTTTCTTACAGCTTGCATAGCTTTCCCATGCATAACTTCCATCCTTAACCTTTTCACGTATCAAAGATTCAAGGTTACACTTGTAATCCTGGTAATAGTTTAGATCACCCGTATTATTTCATCAATAATATTGAATC
The DNA here is from genome assembly GCA_030686995.1 of Artemisia argyi. Taxonomy (NCBI): domain Eukaryota; kingdom Viridiplantae; phylum Streptophyta; class Magnoliopsida; order Asterales; family Asteraceae; genus Artemisia; species Artemisia argyi. The sequence continues at coordinate 41,129,833 of CM060676.1, read as the reverse complement.
GTTTTGTGTTATTCTTGTTGTGCTCATTCTCTTTTACTTACTCACCACCTTTGTTCCTTTAGTGTGTTTTAGTAGATTCCGCATGCTAGATCACATCCATTCATAAATATCCCAAACACATTACTAAGATTAACATCCCAAGTGTTTGAACGAATCCCTTCCCACAAGTGGTATCAGAGCAAGGCTGATATTTACGACATAAAAGAACAAAGCAAAAATGGATGTTGAGCACATTCAAACCAATGTGGCTGCAAAACTTCCATTACTCAAACATAATGAGTTTGAAATGTGGAGACTGAGGGTTGAACAATACTTCCAAGTGCAAGACTATGCACTTTGGGAGATTATTGAAGAAGGAAACTCATTTAAGCCAGCAACCACCACCTCCACAGTAAATGATGCACTTGTCACAACTGTGCAAGTAAACCCAATAACCGCTGAAGAAAGAATTCAAAAGAGAAATGATCTTAAAGCCAGGAGTATGCTTCTCATGTCTATTCCAAATGACCAGCTTCTAGTCTTTAACAAATACAAGTGTGCTAAAACCCTTTTTCAAGCTATTGTGGCTAGATTTGGTGGTAATGATGCCACCAAGAAAACCCAGAAAACACTTTTAAAGCAACAGTTTGAAAACTTTTCAGCCACACCAAATGAGTCTTTGGACAGCATGTTCAATAGACTACAAAAGCTTTCTAGTCAGTTAGCCATTCATGAAGTGATTATATCTCAAGAAGACTTAAACTCCAAATTTCTTAGAAGCCTACCCTCTGAATGGGCCATGCATGTCATTGTCTGGAAAAACAAACCAGATATTGATTCCATGAGTCTCAATGATCTTTACAGCAACTTTAAAATAGTAGAGCATGAACTAAAGAAGTCTACTAGCTCAAGCTCAGGAAATATGGCATTTATGTCATCTCATGGTCCTTCCAAGAAAGTTGATGAAGAAGATGGTAGAGAAGAAGGTACTGCCAACACAAATTTTGGTACTGCCAGTACTTCCAGCAGTACCAAAACCATTTTAGATGAAACAGTTGGTTGTGCTTTTCTATCATCACAACACAATGGTTCCACATTGACCTTTGAAGATCTTCAAGAGATCAGTGATGATGATCTTGAAGAAATGGACATAAAATGGCAGCTTTCACTTCTTAGCATGAGGGCTAAGAAATATTTGATGAGGACTGGAAAGAAGATTGTCATCAATGGCAATGAACCTGCTGGGTATGACAAGTCTAAAGTGGAGTGCTACAACTGCCACATGAAGGGTCACTACTCAAGGGAATGTAGAAGACCAAAGAAGCAGGGTGATAAGGGAAGAGGTTTTGAGAACAAGAATAGGGGAAACAATGAGAACAAAAGCAAAGAAGTGGACATCACTGAAACAAAAGCTATGGTAGCTATTGATGGGCTGGGTTTTGATTGGAGCTTCATGGGTGAAGAAGAGTCATCCTCAAATGAAATGGCTTTAATGGCTCTCTCCAATCCTGAGGTACAAATTACTAAATGTTCTGCTACTTGTGAAGTTTTTAAAGAACTAGAAATCTTAAGAAAACTTTATGATGAACTGAAAGAAGAACAAAGAAAAACCTATCAAGATCTAGTTAATCATAAGTGTGGTATGTCCAAACTTGAGAAACAGATAATTCACTTTAGAAAAAATGAACTCACCTTTTCTGACACAAAAGCTATTCTTAATAGAGACATATTTCTTAAAGATGCTGAAATAAACCTGTTGAGAACTGAGTTTGCTAAAGTGAAACAAGCAAAAGATAATATTCAACTAACTGTTACAACATTAGAAAATGCTTCTGCATGTACTAAAAGTATAGTTGAAAATCAAATGAACAAGAAAATCAAATCTGGGATTGGATACAAAACATGTCCACCTCCTTACAGAGGAATTCCTTGTCTCCCAGGTTTAGATCTTGCTGAATCAGGTTTACATGAACTCACAAATAAACCACTAGAAAAAGTAAAACCTGTAGAAAATAGTGAACCTTTTGAGAGTACAAGTGATACTTCACTCTCCAAAGAAAAGGTGCTCACTGATAAGAGCTCAGATGTCACATCTATTAAAGGTTGTACATCTGATGACAGTGGAAAAGAGACAATTTCTAAGAAAGGAAACAAAGTAGAGCCAAACAGTCCTAAAAGTGTAGAAAGTATCACAAAGACTAAAGTTGTTCTAAAAACAGTTGAATGTTGTGCTAAATGTAATAGCAAACCTAGAGGTAGTCAGAGAAATTGGAACAATCTTAAGTCACATCAACTTGGTGATAACTTTGTTTTGTACAATAAGGCATGCTATTACTGTGGTAGTTTTAATCATACTCATGCTTATTGTAACAATTGGGTTTCTGGGAGTACATAAAGGGCTAAATCAAATAAAACAAACCCCAGAAAAGGCTTTGTGAAGTCTAACACACCAAAAGTCAATCATACTGTTAGACCAAATGAGCCTGTTTTCCCAAAATTCACTACTAAGGGTGCAAGAAATACTTTCAAACATGCACCAAAAGTTGTGAAAAGTCATATTGAAAGAAATTTTGTGGATAAAACTCATGACTGGAGACCAAAACCAAAGGTCCTGCTAGACCATATGGTCCTGCTAGACCAAATGGTAGACCAATTGGTACTGCCAAATTTGGTACTGTTAGACCAAAAACCACAAAATGTGTCAAAAATGAAAATGCTGTTAAGTCCTCAACATGTTGGATTTGGAGACCACTCCAACCAAATGGTGCATCAACAGTCCTAAAAAGGTTTGATTACATTGATGCACGAGGCAAACCCAAGTCAGTCATGGCTTGGGTACCCCAAGGAAACTAATATGTGTATACATGTGCAAGAACATTCAAATGATATTGCAGATCAAGGATATGTAGATAGTGGATATTCAAGGCACATGACAGGCAACATGTCTTACCTCACAGACTTCAAATCATTTGATGGAGGATATGTTACCTTTAGGGGAGGAATCAAAGGAAAGATTACTGGTAAAGGTACAATTAAAACCAGTAAATTAGATTTTAAAAATGTGTACTTTGTGAAAGAACTACAGTTTAATCTCTTAAGTGTCTCACAAATGTGTGACACAAAGAACAAAGTTCTTTTTACTGACACTGAATGCATTGTACTTTCCTGATTTTAAAATTCCTGATGAAAGTCAGATTCTTCTTAAAATCCCTAGAAAGAACAATATGTACATTGTTGATTTAAAGAACATTGTTCCTAAAGAGAGTTTAACCTGTCTAGTAGCAAAAGCCTCATTGGATGAATCTATGCTTTGGCATAGAAGACTTGGTCATGTAAACTTTAAAACAATCAATACAATTGCAAAATATGATTTGGTTAGAGGTTTACCCAAAAAGATTTTTCAAAATGACCAAACCTGTGTTGATTGTCCAAAAGGCAAACAACATAGAGCTTCTTGTAAGCCCAAGACCCATAACTCAATTTCTCAAGCTTTATACATGCTTCATATGGACCTTTTTGGTCCTACTTCTGTGAATAGCTTGAATGGTAAAAGATATTGTCTTGTTGTTACTGATGATTACAGCAGATTCTCTTGGGTTTTCTTTTTAAAAACTAAGGATGAAACAAGTGAGATCCTTAAGTCCTACATTACAGGGATAGAAAACCAAATTGATAAGAAAGTAAAAGTAATTAGATGTGACAATGGGACAGAATTTAAGAATAGAGTTATGGATGACTTTTGCAAAGAAAAAGGAATAAAAAGAGAATATAGTGTAGCTAGAACTCCACAGCAAAATGGAGTAGCAGAAAGGAAAAATAGAACACTTATAGAAGCTGCTAGAACAATGCTAGTAGATTCTAAGTTGCCTATTTCATTTTGGGCTGAAGCAGTAGGTACTGCTTGTTATGTACAGAATAGGGTTCTTGTGATTAAGCCTCATAGAAAGACTCCTTATGAACTTTTGTTTGGTAGAACACCATCTCTAAGTTTTATGAGACCTTTTGGATGTCATGTCACTATTCTCAATACCAAAGATCATCTAGGAAAGTTTGAAGGAAAAGCTGATGAAGGCTACATGATAGGGCATTCTTTGCAAAGTAAGGCCTATAGGGTGTACAATAAATGCACTAGGCTAGTGGAAGAAAACCTGCACATAGAGTTTCAAGAGAAACTACCAAATGTTGCAGGCATTGGACTAGATTGGTGTTTTGACATTGATAAGCTTTCAGAATCTATGAATTATGTGCCTGTCACAGGTACAAATACTATTGATAATGCAGGTCATGAAGACAATGTTGAAACATCTAAGGATCAAGATTACATCTTGATGCCAATTTGGACAGGATTGGATTCATCTTCAAGTCTTGGAGAGCCTTCAAATACTACAAATGAAGGTGTTGAAGATGATCATGGAACTCAAGATCAAGGGAATCAAGAAAATTCTGAAAATGAAAATGGTACTGCCAATTCACAAGATGGTACTGCCAGTTCAACAGATGGTACTGCCAGTTCACAAATTGGTCCTGCTGAACCATTAAATGTTCTATCAGATGATTCCTTACCAGAAGATGCAGGGATTGGAAATCTTCCAATTTCCTATGATGTTCCTACAACACACAACCCAAGAATTCTCAAAGATCACTCCATTGAAAATGTGCTTGGCAGCATTGATTCTGGTGTTAAAACAAGAACTCAAGTCTTATCTTCAGACAAAGATGGGTTTGTCCTAGCTGTGTATGAAGAAAAGAACCATGAAGTTGCCCACATATGCCTGTTTTCATGCTTTCTCTCTCAAGTAGAACCCAAAAACATTACAAAAGCCTTAGATGACTCAAGCTGGGTTGAAGCAATGCAAGAAGAGCTACTTCAATTCAAACTGCAGAAGGTTTGGGTACTGGTTGATTTACCCAAAGGTTATAGGGCAATTGGAACCAAATGGGTTTTCAGAAATAAAAAAGATGAAAGGGGAATAGTGATAAAAAAAACAAAGCCAGATTGGTGGCCCAAGGGTATACTCAAGAAGAAGGAGTGGACTATGAAGAAGTTTTTGCTCCAGTTGCAAGAATTGAAGCAATTAGGCTATTCTTGGCCTATGCTTCTTTCATAGGCTTCACTGTTTACCAAATGGATGTCAAAAGTGCCTTTTTATATGGTACTATTGAAGAAGAGGTGTATGTTTCTCAACCTCCAGGCTTCATTGATGCAGAATATCCAGACAAGGTGTACAAGGTTACCAAAGCTCTTTATGGTCTACACCAAGCTCCCAGGGCATGGTATGAAACATTGGCTTTCTATTTATTGGAAAATGGATTTCAAAGAGGCAAGATTGATCCAACTTTGTTTATCAAAAGAACCAAGAAAGATATCTTTCTGGTGCAGATTTATGTTGATGACATTATGTTTGGATCCACAAATCAGGAACTGTGTGTAGAGTTTGAAAAACTTATGCATAGTAAGTTTGAAATGAGTTCCATGGGGGAACTTACTTTCTTTCTGGGTCTCCAAGTTAAACAATCAAAAGAAGGCATATTTATCAGCCAAGATAAGTATGTAGCAGAGATCCTAAGGAAATTTGGGTTTGCAGATTCAAAGGTTGCAAGTACTCCAATGGATCCAGAAAAGGGGTTACTCAAAGATGCTGAAGGTGAAGATGTTGATGTGCACAACTACAAATCAATGATTGGGTCCCTAATGTACCTTACATCATCAAGACCAGATATCATGTTCTCAGTATGTGTATGTGCAAGGTTTCAAGTCAATCCAAAAGTTTCTCATCTCACAGCAGTCAAAAGAATCTTCAGATACCTCAAGGGCCAGCCAAAGTTGGGTCTATGGTATCCAAGGGAATCATCTTTTGATTTGGTAGCTTATTCAGATAGTGACTATGCTGGTGCAACCCTAGACAGAAAATCCACAACTGGTGGATGTCAATTTCTTGGCTGCAGACTCATATCATGGCAATGCAAGAAGCAAACAATGGTGGCAAATTCTACAACTGAAGCAGAATATATTGCAAGTGCAAGTTGTTGTGGACAAGTTCTTTGGATCCAGAATCAATTGCTTGACTATGGGTACAATTTTCTTAACACCATTATTTACATTGACAACAGCAGTACTATTTGTATCATTAAAAATCCAGTTCAACATTCAAAAACAAAACACATTGAAATCAGACACCATTTCATAAGAGATTGCAATGAGAAAGGATTAATCCAAGTTGTCAAAATTGATTCTGAAAATAATTTTGCAGACCTTCTCACCAAAGCTTTTGATTTAGGTAGGTTTAAATACCTGGTAGCAGGTATTGGTATGATAAATCTTTGAAAAACATGTACTTTGTATATAAATAAACAAGTTCTGGCTTCTAAACTTGGTACTGCTAGTTAGTCATAAGGTACTGTCAGTACATAATTGGTACTGTTAGTTCAAAGTTTGCTCTGTTTTTGCTCATCTTGATGTTTAAATGTTAACAATGCTATAAAACAAGTGCCTTGCACTCTGTTTCTTTTGGTTTACAACTAACCATTTCAGGTTACTCAAGCTTGCTAACACAATCAGGATATGGAAATGGTAATCAGTTCACCAAGTTTTTCAAAAACTTTAAGAACTGACTAGTCCAAAGTAAACGGCTCTTGGTAAAGACTTCTCAAATCCGTTAATAGCTGATAGTTTGCTAAAAACTATAAGGTAATCAGTTCACCAAGTTTCAAAATCCTAAAAGAACTGACTAGTCCAAAGCAAACGGCTCTTGGTAAAGACTTATCAAATCCGTTGATAGCTGATAGTTTGCTAAAAACTATAAGGGATATTTTCTAAAATTTCAAAGGGACTGCCAAGTTTTATTTCAAAACAAGGTACTGGTAGTTCAAATTTTAGTACTAGTAGAGTAAAATGGTACTGCTACATAGCCGTTGAGTCTGTCAGGTTAAAATATAGCCGTTGTCTTTAAAGGGTATTTTTGTGAATTAATCATGTTTTCCTCGAATTAAGGATATAGTTATTATAATAAAAGATCTTTTTGACCGCCTCTTCAATTACTTATCCATATCTTTTATAGTCGGTCAAAAGTCATTTTTCTCATAATCAATCCTTATCACAATTCACACTTACCTTTCATCTTCTACCAGTACAACAATAAAATCCCACCATCAAAATCAAAATTTTCATCATGGCTCGCCTAAGATTTGTCAAACGCCACAACCAATTAGCTTTTCTGGAAAAGTCTGATGACAATGAAACTTTCCATCAAGCAATTGATTTTCTAAACAATTCTTATGTCAGGTTTGCTTTACTCGTGAATCCCACTATTTTTGAATCTCAAATTTCACAATTTTGGAAAACTGCTAAACTTAACACTCTTGAGGATGGGATTCAGGAGTTAATGGTCAAAGTGGATGGTAGAACATTGACTTTTACCGAATCATCCATTAGAAGACACCTTCGTTTGGATGATTCAGATGGCATCAGTCAACTACCTGATACTAAAATATTTGAAAATTTGACAAAAATGGGGTATAATGTAACTTCTACAAAGCTTACATTTCTTAAAAAGCATTTTACCCCTCAATGGAGATTTTTGATTCACACCATCCTTCATTGTTTAAGCCAAAAGAAAACCTCATGGGAGCAATTTAGTGGTAACTTGGCTGCAGCTCTCATTTGCCTGGCAACAAACAAGAAATTCAACTTTTCAAAATATATTTTTGAAGGAATGGCTAAAAATGTGGACAGTGAAACAAAGTTTTTGATGTACCCAAGGTTCATTCAGTGCCTCATCAACAAATCTAAACATTTGTTACTTCCCCCAAACAAACCTTTTAAGACTCCCAAACTTACACACAAGGTGTTTTCAAACATGAAAATTGGTTTTCAAGGAGAAGAAGTACCACTTTATGAGGAAATGTTACCACAACATTCTGAAGAACCATCAACATCATCTGATCATTCATCACCACATCCATCGCCAGTACCATCCCACTCAGCAACAGTACCATCAGTCACACCACCATCATCAGTACCTTTACCATCTCATCAACAAACACAAACACCATCTGCAATATCTCCATCATTATCACATCATAACTCACCACCACAATCTCCTCCACAACAAAGTGTAGATGCTCAGACTATCAAGGAATTAAAGGAGCAAGTGCAGCACTTGCAAACTTCACTTGAAAGTCAAAACAAACATTTTACAGAGATCAACACCAAGTTAATTAAGAGGGTTGAGAAATTAGAGTTGAAGGTGAAATTGTTGAAGGGTAAAGGAACATCTCAATTGGTTGTTTCTAGTTCCTCAAGTTCAGATGCAGAGGGTTTGGGTCTCTCTTCCAAAAAGGGGAGGATGGGTAGTTCTAAAAATGAAGAGGAGATTCAATTTCAGTTTCATGAAGGAGCTCCAGTGATTGATGAAGAGCCTGCTATTCAAGAAAAAGAATCTGTTAGCTTGATAGATACTGCTGAAAAAGATGCTGCTGAAGCAAAGCAAGATACTGCTGAAGCAGAGCAAGATACTGCTGAAGTAGAGCTAGAGCCTGCTGGGATTCAGAGGTTATTAGCTATGAATTTAAAAGGTTCTGATCAATTGTCCTACAAAAGAAAGAGAGGAGCACAACCTCAGGGGAGGTTTCTTGTTTCTGATGAACAATCAGCTGCTCCAAGTCCAGTATCATCACCAAAAGACAAGGGCAAGAAAATCTTAGTTGAAGATGAACCAAAGCCTAAAAAGATGAAGCAGAAAGAGCAAGCACAGTTGGCTGTAGATGAAAAATTGTCCAAACAACTTCATGAAGAAGAAGTCATAAGGGCTGAGGAAGAATCAAGAATGCTGCAAGAAAAGTTTGATGCTCAGTTACAGTACATCATTTCCATTGATCCCTGTTAGATTGTAACCGTGCTATACTTGATCACATAGCATTGGGGCTAATGGAATAACAAACGGTAGAAAGTTTGACAAAAACCTTGTTGTGATAGTATTGTTTCTTTCATTAGAATATTCCGCCAATATTATCATCATGCGTTTCATAGCCAAAATCCTATATCAAAGGCTTAACAGCCTTGAGCCATAAACGATCAAGTTTTTCACAGTTACTTGTGGGAAGGGATTCATTCAAACACTTGGGATGTTAATCTTAGTAATGTGTTTGGGATATTTATGAATGGATGTGATCTAGCATGCGGAATCTACTAAAACACACTAAAGGAACAAAGGTGGTGAGTAAGTAAAAGAGAATGAGCACAACAAGAATAACACAAAACGATTCAATATTATTGATGAAATAATATGGGTGATCTAAACTATCACCAGGATTACAAGTGTAACCTTGAATCTTTGATACGTGAAAAGGTTAAGGATGGAAGTTATGCATGGGAAAGCTATGCAAGCTGTAAGAAAAGATATGTCTGATATGTGTCTAAGAAGGTGTCTTAAGGGTTCCTTTTATAGCATAAGGAGCCCTTATTACAAGTGGTCAAGTTGCTTAATATAATATAATAGAGGCTTATCTTATCCTAATATTACACCTTTCAAGGTAAAACACTCCATTATATCTACTGAGTCTTCTGTACTACTTCTACTAAACGTATAACTTTGTACAAAGACTAATAATACAAGTAAATATCTTTAACTAAAATATAGCAACTTGTCGTAAAAACTGGCAGGACCTTCTTTAACTAGCAGTACCTTCTTACCCAGAAGGTACTGTTAGTATATCTTCAACATCAGCATAAATGAGAAGGCAGGCTTAACTATCACTAGCAGGCTCTTCTGGCAGACTCTTTACTCTGTGCATTTTATTCCCAACAATCCTCCCCTAAACTTGTTATTCCTTTTTAAAATAACCAAGTTTCTTTGTGAATAAAATTCATACCTTGAGGATTTGAGGGAACTCTTCCAAAAACCTTATTTCTTTCTCCTTAGGTTTTCATACTGATCCAAGTATGCTCTCCTTCAATCTTTTGACTGCATCAGTTTCCTCTTCACACAAAAGCTTATTGGAGATCAAGACTGATAATACTTCATAGCTTAAAGGATACTCCTTCTCACCTAGCATAAAGATCTCTATTCCACTCTGAGTGGAAAGATGATGAACATGACTCATGCTGAAGTATTCCCATGTAGCAGATAAATCATAATAAGGAAATTTCCAATGAGTATCAGTAGGATTTGGATCATACAGTCTGCTGAACTCAACCCATAGCTCTTGTTCCTTTGCATCTGGCTTGTACTTGGATTTCAGCTTCTCTTGAACTAATACCCATAATTCATCTAAATCCATTCTGCTACATGCTCTGAGTAGATTTTCAAAGTTCTTGAAAATCTCAACCTTGTTTCCAACTCTTGTTATCTTCCATGCTTTGCCAAACTTATCATTGTAGATCTCCCAATCTATAACTGGATGCCTTGCATGTAAGGGTTCAGCAAAAACAATTTGTGGACCATGGACAACCATTTCTTTTAACTGAACAGGAGGCATTTCTGCTTTCTCTTTTTGTTCCTTCTGATCATCTTTTCTTCCTTTGAAAGACTTTTGAGTATCCATGAGAAAACTGGTTTTGTTTCTTCTGTAAGCCTCTAAGTATAGCAGCTTCAATTCATCAAAAGATTTACTTTTGAGTTGATGTTCTTTCATGTTCACTTCTCTTTTCAGATAAATCTTGAAGAACTTCTTCTGATCTGCTTCAGAATGTGGCATTTTAAATCCTTTCTTCTGATTCTTCTGAATCTGCTGATAGACATCATCCAATGCCTCTTGATTGTATTTCTTGGTGATGAAATCATTGAGCTTGATTGTCATTTCATCTGAGCTAAGGGATTCATCACATACCAGAGTGTAAGCTGTGCCTCTTACAATTGGATCAATGGGCTCAAGGCACCTTCTTAGGGATTCACAGTTCCATAAACGATCAAGTTTTTCACAGTTGGTATCAGACGAAGGGTAATTCGTACAAGAATGTTTTTGTTTTGTAATCATCAAATAGGGGAAGATTGTTAGGAATTAAATATTCCATAGATTTGATAGATTTGATGATACAAAGCAAGAAGAATGAAACAGGAAGAATACTGAAATGATAAGCAAAATATACTAGAATGATGGTACTGCTAGGTACTGCTAGTGTATTTAAAGGTACTGCCAGAAGGTACTGCTAGAAGAGATGTGGTGGATAACATAGATTAAGGGGAAGACAGTATAGTTTCATTCATGGTGAGATTTAGTTATCTCAATTTCTCTACTTCGTCTAGGGTAATTCGTACAAGAATGTTTTTGTTTTGTAATCATCAAATAGAGGAAGATTGTTAGGAATTAAATATTCCATAGATTTGATAGATTTGATGATACAAAGCAAGAAGAATGAAACAGGAAGAATACTGAAATGATAAGCAAAATATACTAGAATGATGGTACTGCTAGGTACTGCTAGTGTATTTAAAGGTATTGCCAGAAGGTACTGCTAAAGCAAAGAAGGTACTGCTAGAGCAAAACAAGGTACTGCCAGTACAAAGAATGATTCTGCTGAAGACAGATTCTGCTGATGGATTCTGCTGGATCAATGAGTCATACTGCTGCTACAAGGATAAGATCGAAGAAGATATTTATTTTGTATGAGTCATGATTATACAAAATATAATATCTAGATATTTTATCAAGTCATCAAGTTGAACACTCAAGATACAAGTTGTATCCTATTGACTTGACACATCATGAAGCAAGTGGATGACTAAAAGCTTATCAATGTGAACACTCAAGATACAAGTTGTATCTTATCTCCTTATGTTATAAAAGGAGATCACACTCCTTTAGACAAAACGTGTATGTTTCACAGTGAAACAAAGTGAAACATCACCAAGGTGCTTCGTACTTACATATTACAACAACACCAAGTGTGTTAAAATGTAAAGCACCAAAATGAGTGTGTGTGGGAACATCAGACAAGGGGTCTGATGAACATTAGACATGGGGTCTAATGTTGTTAGGTTTGTTTAGCCTCAAGGATCCTTGATCCCTGTTAGATTGTAACCGTGCTATACTTGATCACATAGCATTGGGGCTAATGGAATAACAAACGGTAGAAAGTTTGACAAAAACCTTGTTGTGATAGTATTGTTTCTTTCATTAGAATATTCCGCCAATATTATCATCATGCGTTTCATAGCCAAAATCCTATATCAAAGGCTTAACAGCCTTGAGCCCATAAACGATCAAGTTTTTCACAATAGCAAGAGCGGTTTGCTTCTTGGAAAACCAAGATGTTAGGCAACATCCCATGAAAGTGCAAATACCGCTAGTGCTCTTTCGGTCCACGTAGTCTCCCACATGATCCGAATTAGCATAGACAATGGTTTCTATACCGGATCCCTTAGGATACTATAATCCTAAGTGTATAGTGCCTTTAATGTATCGGAAGATACACTTAACCGCTTCTAGGTGAGAGGTTTTGGGATCCTCTTGAAAGCGAGCACAAAGGTAAACACTGGACATGATATCAGGTCTACTTGTCGTTAAGTATAGTAAACTTCCTATCATTCCTCTATGCTTAGTATTATCTACAAACTGACCTTCTTCTTCTCTTGTGAGTTTCACTTTCGTCGACATAGGTGTTTTTAAGGGTTTTGAGTCTTCTAAGCCAAATTTCTTAAACATTTTCTTAATATACTTAGATTGGTTAAAAATTATTCCATCTTTTAGTTGTTTTATTTGTAATCCTAGGAAGAAGTTTAGTTCACCCATCATACTCATCTCGAACTCATCATGCATGATTTTGGCAAATTCATCACACATTTCTTGACAAGTCGATCCAAATACAATATCATCAATATATATTTGAACAATGATGAGATTCGAGTTTTTCTTTATAGTAAAGAGAGTGTTGTCTACCATTCCCATGGAATAATCATGTTTAATACGAAATGCTTTTAATTGATCATACCAAGCCTTAGGGGCTTGTTTGAGTCCATATAAAGCCTTCTTGAGTTTATAAACATAATCAGATTTTTCGAACATAAACTTCCTCATTGATAAAACCGTTGAGCTCACATCCATTTGGTATAACTTAAAATCTAGGGCGCAGGCGTAAGTAAGGAGTATTCTAATAGATTCTATTCTAGCTACCGGGGTATAGGTTTTGTCATAATTAATTCCTTCTTGTTGATTATAACATTGGGCTACTAATCTAGCTTTATTCCTAGTTATTATTCCATTTTCATCTAGTTTATTCCTAAATACCCATTTGGTTCCTATTATTGTCTCATTCATAGGATTTGGGACTAGTTCCCAAACATCATTTGTTTCAAATTGATTTAACTCTTCTTGCACAGCCATAATCCAACTTTCATCCTTTTAGGCTTCATTTACATTCCTAGGTTCTATTGTTGACACAAAGCAGAAGAAGTTACTTTCGTCTTGAGCTTGCGATCTAAGGGTTATTTGATTCAACCACCTATGATGTTACCTAATGGATGTGATTTTGATTCCTTAATATTTACATCCTCATTTTCTTCTAATGTTTCTACTTCATTATCTTTTCCTGAGGACTTATTTTTACTAACCTCAATAGCTTCTTCTTCAATCACATCATCATCTTCTAAAGGTAATGTTTTAGGTGGTGGAGGAGTTTCATCAAATTTTACATTTAAGATTCTTCTACTTTCATAGTATATTTATTTAAAATTATATATGCTTTACTATTTTGTGAATATCATACAAAAATTCCTTCGTATGACTTAGGGTCGAATTTAGTAAGGTAATCTTTTGTATTAAGGATAAAACATTTACTTCTAAATACTCTAAAGTAGCCTATATTTGGTTTTCTTCCTCTTAATAACACATAAGGAGTTTTTCCTAATATTCGTCTAATAGAAACCCTATTAAGTATATACGTTGTTGTATCTACGGCATGACACCACAACTTTTGTGGGATAGATTGTTCATTTAGCATTGTTCTACTCATTTCTTGTAAAGACCTATTTTTCCTTTCTACTACCCCATTAGATTTTAAGGAGTACGAGGAGTGGAAAAGTTGTGAGATATTCCATTTAAATCACAATATTTTCCGAATTGTACTTCGTTGTCAAATTCCCTACAATGATCCGTCCTAATTGAAACTATTGAGCATCCTAATTTATTTTGAATCATTTTACTAAATTTCTCAAATTTCTCAAAGGCTTCGGTTTTATCACTTAAGAACCTAGTCCACGTGTATCGTGAATAATCATCTACTATAATTAAGGTGTAACGGTTGCCACCGTAGCTCCACAATGCGGATGGACCAAAATGATCCATGTGAAGTAATTCTAAGCACCTAGTAGTGAATTCCATATTTTTAGCTTTGTCACTAGCATGTGTTTGTTTTCCAATTTTACAAGCGTCACAAAAATGTTGATCATATCTTAGACTAGGCAAGTTTCTAACTAGTTCCTTAGAGACTAAAGATTGTAATTGTTGCATGTTAGCGTGACCTAATATCCTATGCCACAAAGTGGAATTTTCATCTAGAGTTGCTAAGCATATCCTATCTTCCGGTTTGTCTCCTAATTTCATAATACATATACCTCCTTTCCTAATTCCTTTACCTATGACTTTCTCATCCTTAATTATTTCGCTATTTTTATCGGTAAAGGTAACCCAACACTTATTATCACATATTTGACATATACTAAGCAAGTTATAAGTTAGATTATCTACATGTTCAACATTTTCAATAGTTAGAGAGTCTTGAGAGATCGTACCTTTGCCTATGATTTTTCCAGGATGATCACTACCAAAAACAACTTTACCTCCGTTATACGCCTTGTATGTAGAAAATAGCTTGCGATTCCCTGTCATGTGTCTTGAGCATCCACTATCCTTTATCCATTCATCGAGCTCCAAATCTACTCCTAGATATACTTCATTAGATGCTTGAGCTACGAAACATTTGTCCTTCATCGTTTCGTCTTCGTCACTAGATTTTCTTCTTCGGGTTGTTTTTCTTTTATCTTGTGCTTTTAATCGCTTTTTAATAATATTCTTGAATTCTTTAACAACCTTTGCATATTCTTCGTTTTCACTTTCGGAACTAGAATCATCATCATCACTATGTTCCTTTTCGATCGTTATCTTTATACAACATTCTTGTTTACTCTTGATATGACTCATGGAATTTTGGCCATCAATACCTTCACACAAAAATTTTGAACTAGTAGCACTTGTACTCATCTCAACTAAATACTTATTTACTATACTTTCTTTTTCTACTATTTTGTATGCAAAATTTTCTTTTACTTTACACTTCTCTTGATGAAAATTTAAAAGACTTTTCCACATATCATTTGCCGTTTGACAAAAAAATATTCTTTCGTATTCAATTCTTGTTAAAGCTTTGTATATAATTATTTTAGCTATATTATTTTTATCTAGCAATATTTTGAAACAATTATCTTGTTCTTCAAAAATAGTTTTTATTGGTTGAAAATTGCCAATTGAAATGACATGCCAAAGATCATAATCTATTGACTTCACATAACTTTTGAATCAATTTTTCCATTCAAGAAAACTTATGTTTTCGAAAAATGGTGGTTTAAATATCACGTTCCCTTCTAAATATTTTTCTGATTCTATAGATCGATTTCAAATTTTAAAGTACAATTTATTTTAAAAATCTTGTTTAACGTAGCTTTGATGCCAATTGTGGAAAACTAGAAGGGGGTTGAATAGTTTTACGTCATTTTTATTTTTATAAAAAAAGCTTTGTTTACAAAATCTTCGATTCGATTTTATGTGAGATCAATACTTGCACACTATTTAATACAAATATATGAGAGACTAAGTAATAACAATGTAGATAAATAAATAAAAAGATAGAGATGGAAAGATCGCACCACAAGACAAATGATTTATAGTGGTTCGACTACGAAGCTCCTCTTCGCCCTACTCCCCTCTCCGAGCACCTAACTCGAGAGTTTTCTTCACTATGTCAACAAGCTCCGTTATTGCGTAGAAAACGTTACACAACTTTTGCTTACACCAATTAACGACACTAAGCTAGATGTCGAGTCCTAATCGTAGCTAGAACCAATCTCACACCACTAGTCACTACACAACTCCTTCACAACTTATACACACCACTACTACTACACAACTTCTCACAACTTTACTACTTCTTCTTCACAACACTACTACTTCTTCACTACTTCTATTCACAACTTCTTTTCACTACTAACACACTTAAATCTACATATTACAAAACCTCTACACCTTTACAAATAATTTACACAACTACAAGCAATATTCACAAATCTAGAATACTTCTTAACTGGATGTTAAAGGAGTATTCTTCTCTTGCACTTTGAGTGATGAGGGATTTGATCACTTGAAATAAAAACTTCTAATCTTATGATCAAAGGATTTAGAAGGATGTTTTGAAAGGATTGAGACAGAAAGTTTTAGTGCAAAAGGTGAGTAAAAATTACAAGAATGAACCAGTATTTATAGGCAAAAGAATTTGGCCATAGGAGTGTGCCGGCCCCCTTAAAATTATGGGGGCCGCCCTCCTGTAACGGCCTTTTATTTTGTCCTTTTCTAGTGAAAGTTTATTTGGTGAAAAACTAACTGATTTTGGTTAAAATTTTTAATTCATATATTTATTAAGAATTAAACATTTTCTTTTAATTACCAAAAGTATTTTTCTAAATATATAAAATGTTTATATTATTTTATATAATTTGTAGTGTTTAAAAAAAATCCCTTTGATCATAAAATGTATTAGGCAATTGTTTATTCATACCTTAAGTGATTTAGTTGGATGTAATGATATTTGTAACTAAATACTTGTTTACGTAATAATTTTACGTTTAATGATTTTACATTTTGTGATCGTCAAAACGTAGGGATATCGAGAAATATTAATAACGTTTTTATACATTATTTATATCAACATATACTATGTTAGTTTTATAATCTAATCTAACGCAAGGGGGTTTTTAGCCTGAGAGACTAGCACAGTTTTGGTTGATTAATTAAACTAATAAAACTAATGAGAACGAATCAGTGAAAGACTAACACGTACATAGATAGATAATAGATACAGATAGAAGTCCTATCATATTGTTAAGTAGCTTGTCAATTGTTTTATTGCTAGTTTTATATGATGAGTATCGTAAACTCTTCTCTCTCGTTGGATCCTAAATATAGGCGAGTAAACTCTTAATAATCACTTATGCCTATCTTACTTTCTAGAAATTAGATAAGTAAGCGTGGAGGAGGTATGGCAACCCAAGCAAAACACAGATAGACGCGGAGGTTATCAAAGCACATATACAAATCACAAAAAAAACATCGTACAAACTGATAATCGATGGGAAAGCAATTTTAAGAAGAGCAGTATGGCGGCCACAAGCCCATCAATCCTGATGGATTATAGTTTACTAATACAATAAAACAAAACTACTTAATGAATTAAATACATGCAGGACCTTTTTACTGCTCTAAGATCTTCGTTTAAGGTGTGTCTTGTGTTGTCTTGTCGTCTGAATTCGACTCCTTAGTGTTTGGTTGCACACAAAATTCGTCTATGTCTTGGGATATTTGTAGTTTCTGTTAGAGGGGTAGATGCGACGCATTAACCAAGTAGATGCGGCACATCTACTTAACTTCGCGTGGTATCCAAGATTAATATATTCTGGAATATTCGTACACCGTCTTCAGATGCGGCGTATCTTGAATTTCTATGCGGCGCATGTCTTTCAGCGTTCTGGATTGTATTTGGTGAAGTCTTGATAGAGATACGACGCATGTTGATAATGAGTTGCGGCATATCTGGAGTAGAACAAGTTGGTTATTCTTCGTTGACCAAGGTTTCATATGCGGCGCATGATATAATCAGATGCGACGCATGCTTCAAAGTCAGGCAATGGTCTTCGAATTCATCTATTCAGCAGACTTTTTCCATCTTGATCATTTATCTCCATATTTCATCCAAAATCGCAAAGTTTCAACAATTACTTGTTTTTACCTGAGAATTACTAAAGTAAACGATTAAGCACCAATTCTTATATATAATATAATAAAACAAGTAAAAAATAGGACAAATGACGACAATAAAATGTACTTATTTGATGTCATCACTGTTGATAAATGTGGGATTGTCTCGACTAGTAGTCCAACTAGATGGTCATCTCATTCCCTCGAAAGTCTTAATTTTTGTTTAGCGTGCCGAGAGAAACCGTATCCCAACTAGAGTGGAGTTGGACCTCAAAGATATTGACATACCTTCGATCCTATGTTCCATTTGTGACAATGTACTTGAGACAGTTGATCAAATTTTAGCGAAGTGTGATTGGGTATCTCACATTTGGAAAAATATTTTTTTTGGTGGGGTTTTGAATTCAAGACGGGTTCTTCCTTTTTGGAGATTATTGATTTCGTCAAAAACCTTAGCTTGAAAAAGAAGAAGTTATTTCAAGCACATCAACTTTCATGTTTTGAATCCGTCATATTCTCTTCATCTTAGTTGATTTGAAATGCAATAAATGAGAAGATCTTTTAGGCTAAAAGGTACTACAAGCTTAAAGAAACAAAAAAAAAAAAAAAGAAAAAAAAAAGTTAAGTGAATATGAAAAGGTAAAAAAAAAAAAAAAAAAGTTTGAAACAAATAGTACTGGTAGGTTGATGTTAAAAAAATATGAAATGTGTGTATCATGTAACTCGATATAAAAATAGTTGTTTATTTCAGTTTGTTTTTTCGAAAATTATCGCGATTCAGAAATAGTTATCAACAGTTATATGTTCCATTTCGAAAATTATCGCTATTCGGAAATAGTTATCAACAGTTATATGTTGCAAGTGTATATAAATTCTGAAAAATCTTTTATGCTGATAATGATGTATGTATTTTAGGTTGTGTGAAGTGATGTTCTACAATACTGCCGTCAACTCAGCATTATATTATTTTTTCACTCTAAAACTAACATCATCACTTACAAGTTGTAATATGACCACCAATTTCACCCCTCAAACATAACCCCACATACATAAATATACTCCTAAAAACTAACATCACAAACTCATACACACAACAATCAACTTCACAAGTCGGTCTGTGTCTACTGAGGGCTTTTTTTTTTTTTTTTTTTTTTTTTTTTTTTTTTTTTTTTTTTTTTTTTAAAATCTAGGTACGCGGGTGGGTAGAATGGTTTACAAAAGATGCCTCTTTGGAGGTCTCTAACGAACAAGTGACTTCTTTGTTACACCCAACCTTGGATTACATGTAACACTATTGTATTTGCACATACTTATGACTTGCAAACACACTTACGTATATGATAAGTTGTTTAAAGTGGGGACTTGATAAGGCTATGTAAACAAACATGTACTTTGTCGACGACTTGATATTGAACGTGATTGGTGGATAGCAAATATCATGTTAGGTTTGTTACGTCATTTGGTAACAATGTTTATGAACGCGAGAAATTGAGCATCCAACTTAGTATCTTGTGAAAGCATGTTTTGCATCTAGCAAGCTATTTTTTTTTTTTTTTTTTTTTTTTTTTTTTTTTTTTTTAATTATTTTTATTGTTTTTATTTTTTGAAACGGCTAGTTAACAGTTAGTGGTTCGAGTCGTGCAGTGAATGCAGTTATGAAACTAATTACGTAATATATTTATTTTATTGCTAGTTCAATGTCATTTACAATCGTGAAATTATAAATATTCTAAGAGGTAAGAGATTATTGTAGCAAGTACTGTGCTTGCTACAGTTGTCTCTACAGTAATTTTTTTTTTTTTAACGGTCGTTAGTTATTTAACGGCTGTTAATTAACGACCGTTATCTTTAACATTTTAAAAAAAAATTATACGCACTTTGTCTTTCATCTCAGTGGTTCATTGCAAATTTAGTCCTCAAATAATTTACATAAATGGTCCTTCATGTTATACATTAATTGCAAAGCCAGTCCTAGGTAACTAACTTCACGTTAAGTAGCTAACGGCAACAAAAGAATTCAGCAGCAACGCGCGGGATACCAAACTCGTTATTATTCTAAACTATAATATTGAACAACACTGGAACCTGAATGGGACTGGCATGCGTAACAAAGTATGTTTTCGCCAACATATATATGGAGCCTCCCACGATTATATCTATTTGGTTTTATGAATTTGTCACGCTTAGGAAAGGACCTAATGTTGCATATGAGTCTTCTACTTGTTGATAGAGTTTATTGGTTATATTTAGCCGTTTCATTTTCATTGTACGTGTATTTTTCGCTTATCCTAAATCAATTATCTTTTCTATGAATACAAAGATATGATACAACAAGCTTTTTACCATAAACTGTAACTCAAATTAAAATAACTGAAATCAACCAAAACATTATATAATTAGTCAATTCTATGTGTCTTTGAAATTTGATCTTAAAGTTATGAGTTTTGTTATATTCTTCTACAATATTCTCCTACTTATCCTTCTAATCACATATAAAAATGACAAGTGAATTCCACTTTTTCTCTTTTTAATCATTTCATCCAATCACTTTTAAAAATGCACCAATTGCATTAGTAGAATGATATGTAGGAGGATGTTGTAGGAAAATACTCCCTCTGTTTCACAATTATTGTCAAAAGACAAAAAACACAAAGTTTAATAAAAATGAGACTACTTTTCTTTTCAACCACTCAAACAGAATATTCTCTCACTAGATTTTATAGTATTTTCTTAAAAATAAAATTAAACAATTATTTTGATATATCTCGAAAAGAAAAATGGACTATTATTATGAGATGGGGGAAGTATATCATTTTCCTAAAGTTATATGGGAAAATGATAAAGAGACCAAATTAAATGGACCTAGAGTGTGACATAATGCTTAAATAACTTGTACAATATATTATTGTACAAGTTATTTAAGCATTATGTCACACTTTAGGTCTATTAATTAAAGCCTATTTATCAGCGTTGGCCTGAGAACTGCTGTTAGTTTGATAAAAGCGGATATGTAAAACCACCTATTCAACTAGGTATGAGAAAACAATTACTTTTGGGTATCATGAAACTAAATCCGGCTTCTAAATTTAATAAGAACAATCATACTTGCAACCTATTTCCAGAGTCCCAACCCCATAATCCAAATGCACCCCAAGTAACTACACCGTAAGTCCGTAACCCTTCTACTCTTGTTTCACTAATACTAAACTACTAAAGTAACTGTTTGATTATAAGTGTCCGATATTAAATGTAATTGTACAATGTTAGAAAACTGCTATTATAATATTTTCAACTATTAATACGTCATCTTTAATTTTTTTTTTTCTCTCTTTTTTGGAAAGTGAATTTCATTAAGCAAACCAAACGGGCATCTCCAAGCTAGATACATTTTGATTGGTTAGATTCGAAAACTGACATTTATTATCGACGTGAACATTTACTATAAGATCATAAGATTAACTAAAACTTTTCTATTTCCAATTTATCCCGTTATAAAAAGGTATCGCCACTTTTGATATGATCTAACGAATTTGCTTGCCTCAAGATGTAGGATTTATCGACCAAGTTTTATATTTATAAATTTACTCGTCTACCTAAGGTCTACCTAATGCACTATCACTGCCCGGTCATGTGAGGTATAGCTAATTCGAAAAGCCGAGGTCGTCCCAAGATCTAAGGTGCGAAAATTACCTAAGTTTAATGTCACTAGTTTAAAAGGGGTTTCGAATAATTAATTAATTAAACTAAAGAATAAAATAACAAAACAAATAATAAAGCAAATAAATGAGCAAAGAAAAATCAGATAGAGAGAATAGTGTTAACCTAATTACTACTCTTGTTATTAATATGACAAGTTTTCTAAATGTGCATCCTATCGTTTCATCTGGGGTTTAATTCGATAGACTCATATGGTCAAATCGCCTAATCCTATCTTACACCTCGCCCTATTCTCACAACTTGTGATTGCAAGAGTTCGTTGATACGAAATACAAGAGTCATTGAGTGTCTCTACTAACTTAGATAGTCTAACGGGATGCGGCCGGTTGGAACTTACATCCCCTCTAATTCCTTAAGCAAGTCTGTTTGGTAGGTGGTCGTTCGTTAAAATTTCCACATGGATGGTAATATTACTATTACCAAGACACACCCTTATCAGCTATGGGTGATATGGTCAATTCTCCTAGCCTCATGGAACTACCAAACATCATCACTACCAACACTAGAGTGTCCTAAGACATGCTAAGAAAGTATACAAATAAAACGATAATAGACGCGAAAAAACTAAATCATATTAATAACAATTTCATAACGAGGCTAACACCAAAAGGTGTCTAGCCACTCATGTTCATAAATGCAGAAAAATAAGTGTTTAACATAACAAATGTAAACATCAAATTAATACAAATCGAATGAATGAATAAACTTATGATTATGGCGTGAATTCTCCCTTGGAAATGACTTGTATGCTGGTAGAACTTCGTTCCCCCTGCTCCCTAAATTCCTCCTGACTTCTGTGTGGTGAAAAGTGAATGAATAAACTCGGAATTAGGGCTGGTATTTATAGGCCTGACTTTACTATGACGTAGCTTTAGGTTTAGCTACGTCGTAGCCTTCGTAAATATTATCTACGCCGTAGCTTGATCATGTGCTACGGTCGTAGTTCTTCTATTAGCACTTCTACGGCGTAGTTATGTTAGAAACTACGCCGTAACTTCATCATTCGCCACGAAAGTTCTTTACTTCCTGAAATTAAGACCTACTGCTTAGGTTGAGTGTTTGCTACACCGTAGAAACCTTTAATGGATCACTACGATGTAGTTTTGTTTGTAGACTACGTCGTAGCCTTCGTAAATGAGCGTTGACTGGTTATTAGTGAGTGCTACAGCGTAGGTAGATGATACCTTTACGCCGTAGTTAGTGTAAAATCCGCAAACTTCAAATATTTTCATATTAATCCTTCCAAATCCGCGTCTTTTTGTTCCTATGCTAATCTTTACCCTGAAAACAGAATATAAACAAATAAGAGTATATATCCTAACATATTAACACAAAAGATGAGTAATCTAAGGGGAAATTAACACTAAAATATCGGCATTATTTGATGTTATCAAATATCCCCCCACTTGAACTCTGCTTGCCCTCAAGTAGACCTTATTAGAATAATTCTTAAAAAGATATGTCCCGAGAAACGGGAAGATAGGAATCTAAAAATTTCCTATGCTAGAATATATATCAAAGTCGAACACCTTATGAAAATGGGAACAAACACTCATCCTCACTCACTAATCTAAGTGTTAATTTCGGGGTGATCACTCAACGCACAGTCAGAATAAGTATTCTATCATAGGCTTGGCGGTTACACAAATCTCCACCACTAGAGCTAAGGTTAAAACAAATTTTAAAGACAATATTGGGTGAACTGTGAACATATATAAGGCTATTGGTGTGGTGTTGTTACTAACAAACTACGGCGAAGGCGACAAAGGCAATGGTACATGACCGGAACGCCGCGTAAGACACCAATGACTGCTCGCTTCTCTCACCTAAGCATGATTCACAACTAAAGGGTAGGATAAGACAAGTGATTCACAATAATGGTGTAAAATAAAAAATAGAAACAAATAGTCTTAACCTATAACCGAGTTGCTACCACTTGCCGTTCATCCAAAGTCAAAGCTTCAAAACGCAAAAATTGGATCATAACAACTTAACGTACCATTAGAGGACGTCATTATGGGCACAACACCTGGTCTTCAAATCTTCATAAGTGATCGAGGTAGCCTCCTCGATGCTAAATCTTCATAAGCTCAAAATATGGTGCTATACATTTTTTGCACCGAAAAGATAAACTATCTACATACTGAATTTCACATTTTTTTTCTTCATAACGAACAATTACAAGAAATAAATGAAAAATACATCCCCCCACTTGAGATGAATCATACTTGGAGTAATTGAGGGGTCTCAAATGATCTTCAAAGATAGGTCTTCAACGTAGGCGTGATTTCTGAGTCTCTTAACTCAAACCTCAAACTAGAGCAAGTGGTAACTTCTAAATCACAAACTAAGACTATACGGTTGGCTAAGGCGAATAGGTGTATCAAAAAATATTATTAAGAAACGAAAGGATAGGCTCAAAAGGGTGTAACTATGGGTATCTTACACTAAAGATGAGTGCAACAAAAGGGTTTAAACACAGGGGTTGAAGAGTCGATGTGACAAATCGATAAAAACAAACATATAGGCTATTTTCGTGATAATCCTAAAATATTGCCTTCTAAAAAAGTTTCTTCCAAAATGTGTCCAGTTATCTCAACACACTACTCATCTATGGTCTCAAAATGATGTAAAGGCCGAGTTCTAAAGTCTACAAACTACCGGCACACTAATAATTTGGTGGATTTATTTAATTCAGGGGAAACTAAAAAGGTTAAACCTCACCATGGGATTAAGGGTTAAATGTTCTCGGCTAATGTCTATTCTAGTTAGGTTCGGAAAAACATGTCAAAATTTAAAAAATGACATAATTTTTCAAAATAAACTAGAAAAAATGGGGCAAATAAAAGTTCAAGTTAAATTCTACTCCCGTCCCCCCACTTGAAATGTACAAAGCCCCTTTTGTACTCAAATAAGCAATGAGAATAAAGGAGATAAGTAGAATTGGAATGAGAACTTCCCTGAAACTTGCTCTTGAAAATGATAGAAGGATCATGTTTAAGAAAATGTGCCTTCGCTTCGCCTAATGAGCAAACTTCATATCCTGAAATCATGCAACCACCACAAGCATAAAACCTAAAAAAGAAAAATAAACGAAAAATGGAAATTCTAACTCACTTTCGTAGGAATCACGGTTGCATTTAGCGTATGCAACAAGCCTTTTAAACCACTTGGCGTCCTAAGTGGACGAGTGAAGTGTCGTGAGGGTTTACAGTGAACACATCCAAAAAGTTCATTTAAAACTAATACAATGTTAAAGTATGTTTGTGATAAAAAATCTTTTTAATTTAGTTGGTACAGGAGAAAACTACGGCGTAGTGCAAATGGGGTGCTACGCCGCAGTTGGAAAATCTTACAGACTGACACCCGGAGGGTACTACGGCATAGTCATTGTGTGAGCTACGCCGTAAACTTTTCCTGGGGAAAATTTCTGGACTAAAAACTCCAATGTTAGCTCATCCAATCATCTACCCCTATCTCTTTTACCTGTAAAAATGATTAGAACAAAACATGCAATACCCAACTACGCCAATAAAATGGAAAAACAAAGGATAATTCGGGTTGTCACCCGAAAGAGCACTTTTGTTTATCATCGAGTGTAACACCCCCCAACTCGGAATATGGCAGTGGGACATAGTTACGGGAGTTACTCGAGGGGAATCACAGTCATAAGCTGAGATAACGATCTCACATCGAGACCTTTTAATAAAACATACCATTCGATTATATTATAAAACATTCAGAGTTTCAAAACATAACTCAAACCTGAGTAGCAGCGGAAAAGAGACATAGTTTGCAACGGAAAATAGACATAGTTTACAGCAGAAATACAAAACATAGTTTTAAAGATTATTCGAATGGTAGATAGTAAGAAAGATAGAAAGACAAGTAGAAGTTTTAGATAGCCACATCAGACTCCAGCCGACTGCACTTGCCCCCAACAAAGCATCCAAGCTAGCTCAATTAGTTACCTAAGATAAACATGCTAAAAAGTCTACACAAAGGTTGAGTGCAATCCATATGTTTAAGTAAACAGTTTGAGTACAAGATTTTAATCAGGATGATATATGTAACAAATACAAATATCGGGTAACCAACATCTATATAATCTGCTGACAATACTGTCTGCCTGCCTGCTAAGCTCATGACACACAAAGCGTTAACCAAACCAACACCAGTAACTCTGGCAAAAGTCGACAATTAACCGCGGAATTTCATATAATATAACAAATGCCCCCGTTGCTAGGTACATTGCCCGAATATCTAGTTACCTCGAATATAATACAACACATGTGGACCGGACTTAGCCCAACATGGCGGGAGGGTCAATTCCTATAGGCCTATATCCCATTATTCGCGCTCACCCGTAGGTGATTAATGGTTAATGATATGAGGGTCTTGCAAGTGGAAATAGTCGGTACTTAGCAGCATTATATAACTCAGGAATCGCATGCCAATCAGGAATTGCATACCAATAACAATTGTGCTCAGAAAATGTTTAAAAGCATGTATCTCACCCCATGGGTTTATAAACAATTAAAATATTAAAAGTGGGGCTATGAATCACACATTAGTCAAGCAAACGAGATATAGCTACCAATCAAATAAAGCGTCACAACAAATGAATCCCAACACAACCTAACCAAATAAAAGGGCATAACTCAGAACTAATACTTGAATATTTCCATAAAGCATACTTGAATAAAAGGTTTTAGTTTCAATGGCGTTGAACAGAAAAGACATCATTTAAGTCTAGTGCGGGAGTCCAGAAGAATAGAAGAGAAGAGTCGACCCAATAAATGATACTCAAGAAAGGTAAGAAGAAAGAAAAAGAAGAAAGAAAAAGAAGAAAGGAAGACTAAATCGAAAAAGACTACACAAACAACAAGCACACATTAACTAGTATCGGCTTTATCCCGTTTTTCCAAAATAATGTTAATAAAATACAAGTTTGAAAAGGTTTTTGAAATATTTAGAAAACCTCTAGTTGTTTTAGTTTATAAAAGGATTTTGCAAAATTTCGGCATGACCTACCCGTTTATACAACATTTTCCGAACGACTCTTTGCCGTTATTAATCAATTATCGTTATAACTTCACAAATTATATAATACAATTGGATATATCATTCGCGTATCCATTAGTTGTTTAGTTTTATCGACCATTTTGTATTTGTTCGGGTCCAGATATGTTAATTAATCAAAGTCTAACACATCCTTCCGTCTCGTGTACCAAAGGGTCCATAACATCCAAATAACCAACAGCGTAAATCCAATGCGTCCAATAATATATCGTCACAATCTCAATCCAAATCCAAGTGTTGCAATCAATCCCTTAACTATATTTATTTATCGTTTTATCATTTCAAAATTCGTTAGTCCATTTATATAAATTTCCAAGCCGGAAAATTTATCAAAACCACAACGAAATAAAAGTAAACAACGAAACAGTAACGACAACAACATAACATAGCCGTGACTCACCACGAGTCACGGCTCAACCAAACGAGCCGATAAATCCCAAGTCAAGTAATCATCGTAAACTTTATTAAATTCTTATCGTCCTATTTCTAGTAAAACATTATGTGTGTGTGTATATATATATATATATATATATATATATATATATATATATATATATATATATACTCTTAAAAATACTTTTCATATAAAACTTTTTATTTATAAAATCCTTTTTATACTTATATACTTCAAAACTAAATATTACTTTCAATTTATAAAAACTATTTATTTTATATAAACCAACTTTTTATAAAAGTTTTATCCCGAACCTCGCCGTGAGTCACTGCTCGGTCCATATCGAGCCACGAGGCTCTCAACTCACACCAAACCCGAGACCAAACACAAATTTCAACATAAACAACCTAAACCTTAACCTATCTAATCCAAAACTTCGACCGAATCAGATCAAATTAACGCAAAACTCAACCGAATCCTATCTTAAACTAATCAATTTCAACACCAAAATAATACCAAAAGCACCACCCACACCACGACTCGGCATGAGCCATGGCGAGACCCAAGGGGGTCGAGGGTTCGGCCGAGACGCAAACTAGCCAAACGACTCCAAAACTTATTCCAAATCCAAAACTAAATCAATCCCAACACAAACAATAACAACAATAATAATATTCAACACCAAACCACCACGCCAATTCAACCAAGTTGACTCGGTGGTGGTGCTTGTAGACTGCCGAGACGAGGGAGGGGGAAAAGAGAGAGCCCACACAAGATTCAAACCATTTTTATTACCAAAAACTTGTTTATAATTTGAATTTATTAAAAAACAAAAATAGGGTTTTGATTAAAATTAGTTTTTATTAAAGAAAATGATGAAAATGGGTGGGGGGGGGGGGGGGCGGTTTGCTCGGTTACCTAGGAAAACGAAAGGGAGAGGTGGCGGCTTCACGTGGTGGCGGCGGCGGTGTATGGTGGAGGTGATTCGGGGTTGATTCGTGGCGAGTGGCTTGTACTTTTGGAAAGAGGGTGTCCCGATCTATCCGACGGTGTAATAAAAATATGATTTGGCTGGAAAACTTTTCAGCGGCCGAAAGTTGGCCGGTGGGTGGCGGGCGGTAGGGGTTGGTCGGACGGAAAAGGAGAGAAGAGAGGGGGTAGAGAGAGTAGTCAGAGAGAGTGTGTGTTTTATGTGTGGAAATGATAAAAAAAATATATATTTATATGTTTGAATAAGGATTGAAATGAAAATATAATAAGTGAGGGTTTGAAATACAAATAAAAGGTGGAGGGGTTATTGTGGCCAACGTGTAATACTTCTCGTCAAAACAGTTTGGGGCTCAAACGACATAGCAAGTGGACTCAAAAAATTACGAAACTTGCGCCATTGTTCACGAAATCATTTTTCCGATGAAATCAGGTATAAACTTTACTATTTTTCTCGAACTCGAAATAATCCAATATATAGGGCGAAAACAATTCAATTCGAGTTTTCTAGGTTGTGCGGGTTCACTTAAAATCCAAATATTCTTGCTTCTCAATATATATCTCATTCCTCAAGCCCAAAAACATGCAATGCAAAGTTTAAAATATTAGGTAACGCAAAATAAAACATTTGGCTAGCAAAAATAGTTTGAAAAACTACCGGGTGTTACATCGAGTCTTTAAGTTAGACTCATTGTCGCGTCAACCATTTGGGAAGATGAGCTTATCTGCCTTTCCTTTGCCACAATTGGCGGATGCCCTATTCCAAACTGTCGAAGGAATGTAAGTTGTGGATCAAAGACAATCATCTCTTAAAAAGTTTGCTTTTGCCCATTCGCTCCGATACTTCATTTTCTTTGCTAGGCTTAACTGAACTTCACCAAATTTAACCTCCATCCAATCTTCAAACGAAATTCCCTTATAGTCGACTTCTTTTCTCATGTGTTCATTGAAACACGCCCACTCGTATTTTTTAATTAAATGTTCAGTTAGCTTTCCACCATTACATTTTCTCCTAAGGGGATCACAGGTAGGCCAAGCATGAGTAGTTCCGCCTTGCTTCATGATTGCCGGTCTACAAAAGTGAACCGTCCATTCTATCTCTTCTCCCGAATTAATCTTATTAAAATAATTTTTTAACCACGGGCTTTTATCGAACTCTGAGCTTTCATAACATGGCCAAACATTAGCTTCCCTCCGTAGCTGTTTTAATCTAATACGTCCTCCACCATTGCAAGATTTGATAAAGGGAGAACAGGAAGGCATAAGTGCTCTCTTTCCCTTTTTTATGTTTTCTTTTGGCTCACAACAATGGCGTACAACTGTGACTATTAGTGGATTTTCACCTCCCTATGGGTCAAATGGGCTCCTTTTCATCACTATCTTCTCTAGAGGATCCCTCTCTTTCATCTGAATTAACAACATGTGCGATTTTTAAACATAAAGGGGTCATATAGTTAAAGATTTCACCCGAGATTCCAAACGTGTCTGATGGATCCTCTTTAACCGCGATATTTGCCACACATGAATTAGCCACATCCTTGTGCCTTTGCAGATTCGTCCTTTCCATATTGAAAATGATCATTTCGTTATAAAGCTCAACTCCCAATGATATCTCCTTCTCAAAGACATTGATACGGGCTCGGGATGTCGCAAGGAAGGGTCTTCCAAGGATAGGGTCTTCCCTTGGAATATTTGTCATGTCAATTACAATGAAGTCTATAGGCAACATAAACCTATCAATCTTAACTAAAACATCATCAATAGCTCCTATTGGGGTTGCCTTAGTCATATCTGCCATCTCGATCACCAAACTTGTTTTCCTGAGGCTTGTTATTCAAAGTGAAAGAAATAAAGATAGTGGCATTACGTTGATGCTAGACCCTAAATCAGCCAATGCCGATAAGTTAGAGTTACCAATGGTGCAAGGGAGGATAAAGGTCTCCGTGCTATCCTCCTTAGTTGGTAGCTGGCAGGGAGTTGTGTTGTTGTTCTTGGTTTCCTTCTTTGAAAGAATTTCTTCACTAGATTGATTTTTGAACCCTTTGTAATGATTTTCTCCCTTATCTTGTGCGTACATTGCCTTGCATGCCCCGATGACTGTCTTGCTTTCCTCGATCACGTTCTTCTCATGAATATCTACAACTAACTTCCTTATCATTGTTTCAAGATTTTTTAGGGATTCGTCATGACTAACGAGGCTCTTGTTGGTGGCTTCTTGGAAATTCGTTAACCATTCATCTTGCTCTTCTTGCTTTTTCTTCGAGTTTTAAAGGTACTTGTTAATCATTTCCTCAAGACTAGGCCTCCTTTCTCCGTATGGTGCCCGGTTGTTTCCTTGCGGTCCCGTGCGATAACCATTGCTATTATTGCCTTGGAATGGTCTCCCTTCTCCATATTTTACATCCTCGGTTCTTCATCATCTTCTTTCAAAGGGCAATCTTTGGCCAAGTGAGCTCCTTCATAAATCTCGCATCCCACTTGAATGGCATGCACATTCTCCTTAAGTTTTTGCATATCTTGCCCCAAGCTTTCAAGTTTGTTAGTGATCAGGGCGTTTCCATCCGAACTTCCGACTACGCTTCTATCATTTCCCCCATTGTGCCACTTTTGAGAGTGGTCAGCCATATCTTCAATCGCCTTGAGGGCTTTAATAGGGTTCATTCCAGGGATCGGCCCCTGAGAATCAAGAATTTGTCGGTGATGAACTCAAATAACTACATTTTATTGTCATCATTTATCTTATTTATTTGACTTGTTTTATTATATTGTTCGTGAGAATCAATACTTAATCATTTACTTTAGTAATTCTCAGGTAAAGACAAGCAATTGGTGAAACTTAACGATTTTGGACGAAATATGGAGCAAAACTTGAAAGATGTCAAAAGTCTACTGGAACCCAGAAGATGCGCCGTATCTCTCTCAACAGATACGCCGCAATGTCATACTTAGATGAATTCGAAGACCATTGCCTGACTTTGAAGAATGCACCGCATGTAATTATAGCATGCGCCGCATATGAAACTTTGGTCAACGAAGAAGGTCAAGCTTGTTCTACTCCAGATATGCCGCATCAAATTTCTGACATACAGCGTATAACTATCAAGACTTCACTAGATGTAATCCAAGATGCTAAAGGACATGCGCCGCATACAAAAACCAAGTTACACCGCATCTAATGGCGGTGTATGAATATTCCAGAATATATTAATCTTGGACTCCACGCGAAGTTAAGTTAATACGCTGTGATGAGTGCTCAAACACTTATCATTTTTGTCGTATTTAAACTGCCAAAACTTACAAAAACAATCAAAAAGTCATCAAAATACTGAAATTATCCCAGGGATTGTGTTTTATGTGTTTTAAATGCAAAATGAGCAAAAACAAATGAAAAATGATCAAAGTTT
Organism: Artemisia argyi; assembly: GCA_030686995.1. Classification (NCBI taxonomy): domain Eukaryota; kingdom Viridiplantae; phylum Streptophyta; class Magnoliopsida; order Asterales; family Asteraceae; genus Artemisia; species Artemisia argyi. Next base: position 41,098,312 of record CM060676.1, on the reverse strand, counting down.
GCAATATTGGCAGTTTCAGTCCCCCAAGTTTCAAAACTTGTCAAAAATAGTCCCTATGCATTTATTTTGAAAGAAAAGTCAACCCAAGTCCTTCAAAAATCAAAAGTTATCAAAAATGGACTTTGGGTGAAAAGTTTGGAAAATCTACATGTTTGGTCCCTGGAGTTTGAAAATTAACAAAAAAGGTCCTTGGGAATTTTTAAAAGTGGAAAATGAAAATAATGGTCCTTGTGTTATTGGAGTTTGGCAATAGTGGCCCTTGTGAATACTTTGGAAAACCTACATCTACAGCCCCTCAACTTTGGTGGAATTGCATTTTTGGTCCTTGTTATTCACCAAAACCAAACCGGACCCCTTTTGTTATTATAACCCAAGCCAAAGCCAAACCCAATCCAATACCACCTTATCACTCCAGGCCCACTCCAACACCAGCCCATCACCAACACCAGCCCACCCTACAAATAATACTCCCCCGTTTCAAATAAACCACAAGGTCAAACCTTTGACCTCTCCCTCCCACCTAGCCTGTAAACCCAAACCAACACTTAACCTTCCCCCTCCTCCACCTTAGCAAACCCACTCCATGTCTCCCCCAACTCCCACAAACATCCAAAGATCCTTAATTGCTTCTATATTACTTTCACTCATCCATCATGACAAAGAAGAAAAATGGCGCCAAAAATATGTTTCAATGGCTGCGATCATTCCCACCCAATCCAATGGGTGGGATTCACTCAAAAAAGTTCAAGGAAGTCAATGGATGCCATATAAAGAGAAGGGAGGCAGTTGAGAGAGATATCTAGTATAACTTAGTTAAATAAAATTAGTCGTTAGTTAATTTTTATGCATTGTATTGTATTTTCAAGCTTTCCAGAAATTGTTTAACTCTTATCAATGTATGTTGAGTCTTTTTAAGTAATGAATTTCAGTATCTCAGTTTGATTCCATTTTATGCAATTTTCATTCAAAATTTTAATTAAGGTTTAAAGCTAGTTTCAGTTGTTGTTATGGATTAGAATAGAACATATAAGCTCCCAGGAAGCTTTTATAAGCTTCTAGTAACCTTAAAATTCAGTGTAGCTAAAAAATTCAAAAATACAAAAATTGGTCAACTAAAGTCAACTTTGAGTGTGGATTTGATTTCTGGGTTCTGAGAAAGATTAGAGCAAGGAATGCTATGGAAAAATGGTTTAGATCCTCAAGGGAGGAGTTAGGGATCCTTGGTTCTTGGTTTGGGCACTCACAGGCTTCATATGTAAGCAATTTTCTCAAAAATTTAGCATATTACTGTAGCTTAGCTTAATATCTTTTTACTTAAGTATTAACCTGTGTTTTTATAATTCTTAAGTGTACTTTAGCTCTGTTATTGCATAAAATTAGGTACTTGTTCAATAAGATTTCTTTGTGCTCACTTTTGTTCTTAACTGTCAATTTAAGCATAATCATAGTTCATCAGTGTTTATTGTTACTATTGATGTTTTTGTGTTCCAACTAAATGCTAATGATATATTAAGTGCTTATAAATCAGCTTTGTGGATCCAATCAGTGATTAGTTAAAAAATTCTCTCATAACTGTTTTTATAGGGGTGTTTGCTTCATGCTGCTTTTAGGTGTTCAGGGTGTCCATTGTTGTTGTTTCTGCTTTCAACATGTCACATTAGGTTTATTTAGTTTATTCAAGTCATAAAACAAGGTAGTATGTTGATATAAATAATTGTCTAAAAACGTTATTCATATCTTTCGATATCTTCATGTTTTGATAATCACAAAATGAAAACTTATCAAACCAAAGATCATGACATAAACAAGTATTTAGTAGTAAATACTCACCTTCACCATCTAATCACTTAAGGTATGAATAAACAAAGTGTCTAATGCATTATAAGATCAAAGGAACACTTTTGTTAATCACTAGATATTTATAAAATGTCACAAAACATTTTATATCTTTTGTAAAACATTTTTGGCATTAAAAGAATATGTATAATTCATTACAAAATTATGAATTCAAATTTTCAACCAAAAATGGCAATTCTAATCCAGAAAAATTTCTCTCACAAAAGGACAAGAAAATACAACGTTCAGGAGGGCGGCCCCCTTAATTTTACTAGGCGGCCCCCTTAATCATTAAGGGGACCGCCCCCTAATTAAGGGGACCGGCACGCTCCAGAACAGTATTTTCTGGCCCTACAAATATTAGATCATTTCACATATTTTTCTCATCTTTTTGCACTATAAAATTTCTGATCTAAACATCCTTCTCCATCCTCTAAAAATCCTTTGATCTTATATACTTTGATCTTTGTTTCAAAGTGATTCAAGCCTCAACACTCAAGTGCAAAGAGAAGAATACTTCTATTAGAAGTATTACAACTTAGTATCATCTTGCTATCTAAGTTGTTTGTTTGTTTCATCTTGTTGATCTTTCATATTTTGGCGAATAAGGTGTATGTATTAGTTAGCTAGATTTAGTTGTAGAATCTAGAATTGTTGTAAGTGTGAAGTGGAACTTAAAGTGAAGAAGTAGTGTTGGATAGTAGTGGAGATAGGAGAGAGTAGCAATAGTGACTAGTGGTGAAGTAATTGAAGCTTCCAAGTGGAGAAGACTAGAAGACATTAGAAGATTGAAGTTGTGAAGACACTAGTGGCTTGAAGGTGTAAAGACATTATTGGTTTGAAGTTGTGAAAACATTAGTGCTTTGAAGTTGTGAAGTTGCAAGACATTGAAGTCGTGAAGTATTTTGTGAAGGCGTGAAGATACTTGTGGTGTGAAGAAGTATAGAAGAAGTAAAAGGTGTGAAGAAGGTGTGGTGTGATATTTGGTGTGAGATTGGTTCTAGCTACGATTAGAACTCGACATTTTGCTTTGTGTCGTTAATTGGTGTAAGCTTTTGGTGTGTACGGTTTTCTCCGCCATAAGGGAGGTTATTGACTTAGTGAAGAAAACTCTCGAGTTTGGTGCTCGGGGAGTGGAGTAGGGCAAGGAAGGTGTCCTTGTAGCCGAACCACTTAAATCCTTTGTCTCTCGATTTGATCTTTCCATCTCTCATTCTTTACTTGCTTACTTACTTGCTTCTCGTACATTATTATAATTGTGTATTGTGCATATATTGATTTCACATAAAGATCAAACTAGGTTCCATTTAAAACATTAATTATACATTAGTAAAATATAAGTATATACAATTATTAAAACACATATACATATATAAATACTTACTTATAATTAAGTGAGATATATGAAATTATAATTTCTATTCAACACTTTAAATAAGTAGTATCTATGTGATATATGTGAATTAATTTGTATCTATACTTTACCTTCAAAAGTTTTTACGATTACCATTAATTCTTTGAAAGTGAACTTTTATTAAACGAAAAAGAAGCAAAACTATTCAACCCCCCTTCTAGTTTTCCACAATTGGTATCAAGAGCCACGTCTAGCAAGATTTTTAAAATAGATTGTATTTTAAAACTTGTAACGATCCATGGAATTTGAAAAATTTTTAGAAGGGGAATTTACACAACAACCACCATTATTTGAAAATGATCATTTTCTTGAATGGAAAAACAAATTTGAAAATTATGTGAAATCAATAGATCTTGATCTTTGGCATATCAGTTCAATTGGTGATCTTAAACCAACCAAAATGGATTTTGAAAATCAATATAATAATCTTCAAACCAAAATTGATAAAAACACTAAAGCCAAATTACTTATTTTCAAAACTCTACCAAGAGTTAAATATGAAAGATTATTTAGTTGTAAAACGGCAAATGATATTTGGAAATGTCTTTTAAAGTTTCACCAAGAGAAATGTAAAACCAAAGATGATAAACTTGATATTGCACAAGAAATAGTTAATCTAGAAAATTTAGTAAATAAATATTTAGTTGAAATAAACACATGTACTACTAGTTCAAATGTGATCATTGAAGGCAAGGACTACATGCTTCTAGATTCAAGCGAAACTACAAACAAAACATGGAGCGACATGGACAATGGAATTGATCATCGTATAGCATGTGAAGAATCTACAACTACAAATAAGGTACTATCCAAAACCACACATTTTTGCTATGATCAATTTATATTAGAATTTTCAAAAATGAAAAACAACTTCAAACATTTTTGCAACGTTGACTCAAAAATTATTTTTAAAAACAAATCTTCAACATCCGCTGAAAACAACTTTGAAAAAGAAATAATTTTAGAAGATAAAATGTCTAGACTTGAAAGTAATATTGAAATTGATCTTGAATGTAAAAAAATGTCAAGACTACAAACATGAAATTAAAATGGAGAATGAAAAAGCAAAAACATTGGCAAAATTCGAAAATAGTTCTAAATCTTTAAAATATCTTCTCAATATTCAAAAGTCATTTTATGATAAAACTGGTTTAGGATTTACTGCAAATGATTCTTTAACAAATATATCAAAACAAATAAAATTTGTTAAATCTGGTGGAGTAATTTAGAACTAATATTATTTACACACATTATTTATCACTCTAGTCAAGAAAGTCATTGTTTGTTAATTAAAACAAACTATTGATAAATTCTTGTACTTCTCGATGACATCCTCATCATGTGCATTTAAATGCAATGGATGTTCTCAACTAACCAACTCGGACCCATGAGAATCTGGGTACTAAGCTTTTTATCATGTTTAGGTAATTAACGAACGAAGAGTATATTACGTGTTGATTTGCTCATCTCGCTCTATTACCTTTAACGGCTATTGGTTCCTATCACTATGTTTTTCATTCTGCAAATGTTTTGCCTATGACGGTGTTGCGGTCATTTCTTTGTCTCGGGATTTTGTTATTCACTCTTGGAGTATTGGCATCATGGTGTGTCCATTGCTATTTCTAGTTGAAGGCTCCAAAGCACAATTGTTCTTAGTCTTCACGACTTGTGATGATTGGTGTGATCGATTAAGCATTTCGGATAAAGCTCCCTTGATTTCTATTGCGTTGGAATGTCACTTTGCTACTTCGACATGTTTTGGACATACTTTTAAGATATCTTCCATTTCCCTCATGCCCACTCTTAAAGAAAAGCTGGACCTGAGATAAGTTTTCTTTTCAAAAACTTGCCAATATTACATTATATTTAAGAATGCTTTAATTAGTATGCGAATATGATTTAACTTATAAGTTGCCATGCTTTTAGATCATTAATACTAATATATGCATATATGATATTAGCATTATTAACCTTCTTGTTGTTTAGTCTATTATCATTTTTCTTAGTCTTCATCTATATTGAAAATCCTCTATGATCTATAGTAGAATACTTTCCACTTAAGCTATATGATCTTACTAGTTGCATTAATAGATGTATTATAATTGAGACTTGTTAGTAACTTGATATTATGATATTCTTTGCATATATATATATATATATATATATATATATATATATATATATATATATATACACACACACATGTTTATCTTGTATCCATAAATAATTTACTTTGTCCATTTCTATCTAATTGCATTTAGATCATAAATATCTACCATCTCTCTTTCATATCTTTAGTTGTCATTAGAGATGATTATGTGTGATAATGGGCTTAATTGATTCTCTTGAGCATGATATATTTCCATTTCAAATCCTTCACTTGAAATTTCTTGTTACCATGATCTAAACATCATGTTTAAAATGTCTCTCTCTTTGAATAAAAATCTTTTAAACATCTATATTATTTTTCTTCAAACAATTTGCTTAACTATAATTTTTCATAACCTTATTTTAATCAAAGACAAGATAGAAAATTTTTTTTGTTATGAAACAAAATTCAATTTATTTTATTGTAATGCACACTTGAATTTATTTCAAAACATTGTTGAATAAAACTAAAAACGTTTTGCTTAAAACACATTTGATTATCTCACATGTGTCATACACCTCTATGGAAATGACATTCACAATTTAATCAAATCATTTCATGAGAATCATGGATTGCCCATATGGATCTTGTTTGTAACAAGTCTTGAAGTCCATATAATCATATCCTCCTACTTGTTACTTGTTAACAATCATCTATATGTTTGCACTAGAATACATGTTGTCATCTTCATATAGTTACACATTTAACTAATTTGCATTATTGCCTCCTTAGTTGCATATCTTAATTGATAAATTAATAGATAGCATGATTATTAGAAATTAATTGTCCAATTTAATTATTTCTATATCACTCTCTACATTCATGAATAGTATGCCCTATATTGCCTCAAAGAGTTGAACTTACTTGAATCCAAATCCAAAAACACAACCTTTTTTGAAAATTTTCTGCCAAAAACCCATTTATGGCATTCTGGGAATCACCAGATGGGCGGCCCCCTTAATTATATAAGGCGGCCCCCTTAATGATTAAGGGGACCGGACCCTAATTAAGGGGACCGACCATCTGATGGTCGGGAACACTGTTTTCTTTTTTTCTTTTTGACCCATTTCAACCTATACTTCCCAAAATTTACAAAAATATTTTGTCCCATACTATCCCTCAAATTTTCTTTCCTAAAACCACATCTCTCATACACTATAAATACTCTCTTCCCATCATTAATGCCATCACACCCAAACATGTCATCTCCCAACAACCAAAAACCAAAGATTTCAAGAACCGCAAGGATCTCCGTCAAACCCGTTTAGAGGAGGAAACTTGATTCTTGTCATAACTCAAGTGATGTTGTTCCAAGTCAACCAACAACTAAACCTCAAACCCACTCTAATGAGTCATCTCACAACCTATCTTCCACTCATAATCTCATTAATGCTTCTTCTTATGATGAGCATGCTGAATCCCAAAACAACAATCCCAACATCTCAATCAATACTTCACATGTTGCTCATTCAACAAAAACACCACTCACTCATGAAGAAACTCTTCCACCCTTTTCATGTTTTCATGACTACCCAAGCTCAACCATGTCTCCACCACCAAGAGTACCACCACCACATCCTACAACTTCACATGCCATTCCTATGTTGCATGTTTAAACCTTCACCCAAGACAACTTTACATGCCATTCCTATGTTGAGAAAAAGTCAAATCCCTCTTTGAAATCCCATAGCAGTTTAACTGTGAGGATTTGAGGAGTGCAAATCTCCACTTTGGCTACAAAAGTTGTTAGGATAGCAAATATCAGTCTCATAATTACTTATAACATCATTTTTAGTGATTAGGATTAATCAAAAGTTCACAAAAGTCAATTTCCTAGTTTTTCCACAAAAGTCAAATTGCATGTTTTCAGTTTTTCCATTTCTTGCAAGATTTTTATAAAATTTTGTGAAGAGCTTTAGGATTTGATCTTTTCAGAACTTGAAGTCTACCAGCTGAACTTGAGTTTCCTCCAATTTTTATATTTTTGTGATTTTTTGTTTTGGACTAAATTGCCCCTCAAACTGACCTGCAGGGGAAGTGAGTCCCCTGTGCATAGATCAGTCACCCCACCACCACACCTTTGGTGGTTGTTTTTGGCCACCCTAGTGGGTCCCATAGTCCAATTTTGGGTTCTCCCAACCCCCCTCCTGGCCACCTTCTAGTTTTGGCCAAGTTTGTAAGCTTAGGCATTGTGGACCCCAATTGAAACCACCTCAAATGTCTGTCCCATTTTCAGGTCAGAAATAGAATATCAAAAGTGCTTATTCTGATTTCTTGGCTTATTCTGATGGCTTATTCGATTGAATCTTGCTTAATCATGTCCCAACAACACATCTGAATCAGAATTAACCATTGTGGACCCCACATAAGCCCATTTGAGCTTAATCTCTCCACTGGTCAAAGAAAGTCAACTGCTTAAGCTAATAAGCACTCAAGTGCTTATTTTCTGAGTTCAAGTGAAAGTGTTTTTGTAAAAGTTTTTAGTTTTGAGTGTAAAAATAGTTTGGAAAAAGAAAAAAACACAAAAAACCAATTTTAATTATAGTGATAGCTTCTATTTAATAGAAATTATCTTTTTAATTTTCTTTTTAGCTTATTTATAAGCAATCTAGCATTTTTATATTTTTATTAAATCTCTTTTATATTAAAGTAATTTTAGAAAATTTTCCAGATTTTTCTTTTGTCATTTAGTGGTTTTCAGAATTAATTTTAGGTAAATTAATTATTAATTAATAATTAAGAATTAAATAGCATAATTAGATTTTATTAAGTAACACCTAGTTTTTATAATTTTCTTAGCTTTTATATAAGTGAAAACATGTTTAGGAATTTTTCTAGAATTTCTATTGTTCATTTTCTATTTTTTATAATATAATTAGTTTAATTGGTAATTAATAAATAATTAAAATAATAATTAGTAAATTAGTTTAAAAATACATAAAATCAACTTTTTATAATTTTTAGGATTCCTGTGATGGTTAAGTAGATTTATAAAAATCTTCTTAATTATCTAAGTCTTTTTAGTAATTTTTAGTAATTTAAATCAATTTAATTAGTTAATAAATAAATAATTAGTAATTAATTAATAATTAATAATTAAATAGTAAAACAATAATTTTTCTTTTTCTAAAAATTTTCTTTGTTCATTAGGATTGTAAAATAATAATTTCACATTCGTAGCCTTTTTAGTTCGTCAGTTGTACTTTCTTTCACGTTCGTCAGTGTACGTTTTGAATTAAAACGTACGTTTTTAGGTTTTAGCTCGTTTCTCCTTAATCTTAATTCCAGTATTCAATCACATAGCTTTCCTAAGCTATTTCATTTCATAATTCTCAAAAAATTCTTATTACAACCCTTTTCTGTGAATAATCACCACAATCAACACCTCGTCGGGACATAACGACCTGGTGATACTCTATATTACCCGGAAGCATTGGTCTAGGTAGTTTGACCTTGTTGACCATATACTTGGTCCATTTAGGTTGACTGTTTTGAGCCAATCAAAATTTGGCGCCGCTGCCGGGGAGGTGTGCGCGTTTCTATAGCGTCTTTTGAGATTAGTGTTATTTCACCATCATCACTGTACAAAAACCACCACTTTTGTAAATTTTAAATCAAAACATAAAAAAATCATTAACACTTTTCCTAAAGTGTTAAAACACCAAAAAAATAAAAAAAACAACAAAACGGATCGTTACGTTTTCTATATTGTGTTTCTTTTAAGGTGATTCTTAAAGAAATACGATTTTGATAAACGAAACGATACCAAAAATATTGTCCAAAAAGTTTTTTTTTAACCCATACACAAAACCCAAAAACATCCGTCTTTTCTTGTGAATAATAATAAATACATAAAAACCAACCGTCACAAACCAAGACAGAACACCTACCAACTGGGGGTGTGAACATAATAAGTTCCCAAACCAAAGATTTAAAACTTGCCTTTGTATCCCCGTGAGTGGTGTACCTTTCTTAAAGAAGCCACTTGCTTGTGATTATTGGTTTAAGTTCACTGTGGATTTGCCTCGAATTTTGTTTTGATTGGTTTTTATCTCTAGTGCATGCGCACTCGTTCTTCAAGGTCCACGAGCCCATTACGTGAGCTTGTTCAGAAACCTCGAAGACCTCGTAGACGTTCAGCACCAACAGTCAGATCTGAGATCCGTAATGTTGTCACACCCACTGTCACCATGGCGGAAGACCGCCCCATGCGTGAGCTTCTCCAAGCACCCATCGAGGGTTACGGATATGCCATTGTTGTTCCAGCCATCGTGGCTGATAATTTTGAGCTCAAAACCAGGTTACTCAATCTTGTAACCTCAAGTTAATTCTACGGTTTTGAGAGGGACGATCCTCATGCTCACATTCGATGGTTCAATAAAATCACATCGACCATCAAGTACAAGAATGTCCCTTGTGAAGCAATAAAACTTCTTCTCTTCCCATTCTCCCTGGAGGGACAAGCCCAGATTTGGCTTGAAAAACAACCTCCTCGATCTATTGAGACGTGAGAAGATCTTGTCAAAAAATTTGTGAATGAATTCTTCCCACCTTCTAAGACCACGAGTCTTAAGAACGAAATCACCAAGTTCACTCAGAAATATGATGAATCTTTTGGTGAAGCGTGGGATCGTTTCAAAGAATTACTTCGCAAGTGTCTACATCATGGTTTCTCAGAGTTGATGCAACTCGATACTTTTTACAATGGCGTGAGCCAAGCTGATCAGGATTCTCTCAATTCCTCCGCGGGAGGTAATTTCTTGGGTAGAACCGCAAAAGAAGCTTTGCAAATCATAGAAAACAAGTCCAAGGTCCGCTCTACACGAAGCAAACCGATTGTTTCTCAAATCAATGCGGGTCCTTCCACTTCATCTTCTGTGAGTCAATCTAGCACGGATGGTAAGATTGACAAGCTCACTGAAGCTATTCAAGCTTTGGTTCTCGCCCAAACAAAGAAAGTTTCATTTCCACAACATCCTTCACCTGCTGAGGTTAAAAAAGTGGAAGTCTGTGTAACTTGTGGTGGGCCGCATGCCTACTACAATTGCACAGCTACTGATGGTACTCCATATGAAGCTCATGCTGTTTCCGGGTCCCAAAATCAAGGAGGCAATCAATATCGCCCTCCTATGGACCCGAATTATCGTCCTCATCATCACTACCCTGGACCTCCCGGTTTTAATCAAAACCAAAATGTCCAAAACCGTGGCCAAAATCAAAATAGAGTGAACCAAGGTTTTCAAAACCAAGGTAACTTCAATCAGGGTCACGGTTTTCACAATCAAAACCAAGGTTTCCAAAATCAAGGTTTCCAACATCAAGGAAACTTTAATCGAACCCAAGGTTAGGGTAATTTCAATCCGGGATATTTTCATGGAAACAACAACCCTAATCAGGGTAATTTTCAAAATCAAGGTCCCAATCCGAACAATCGAGCTCCAAATATTCCTAATCAAAATCAAGCCATTGTTCCAACTGGGCCTTCATCTGACGAGTTGTTAAAGCAATTCATGAAGTCCCAAGAAGAATTGAATAAGATGTTGGTCAGCCAGATTTCTGATATCAAGATGTCTTTAATTGATCGACCCTCGGGCTCAGGTACTACTTTACCGAGCAACACGATCGCTAACCCGAGGGGCGATGCTAAGGCGATCACAACACGAAGTGGTGCTTCATATGATGAACCTGCAATTCCTACTACCTCTTCTTTCTCTCCTCCAAATGGATAAGTTTTCCAAATCTTCCAAGATTTGCACTTTGACATTAGCTTCGCGGACGCTATTCTCTTGATGCCCAAGTTTGCATCAACAATCAAAAATCTGTTAAGTAATAAGTAAAAACTCTTTGAGATGGCAAGAACTCCTCTGAATGAGAACTGCTCAGCAGTTCTTTTGAAAAAGCTTCCTGAAAAGCTTGGAGACCCCGGGAAATTTCTCATTCCTTGTACTTTTCCGGGTATGGTTGAATGCTTCGCCTTGGCCGATCTAGGTGCTAGCATTAACCTGATGCCATATTCTGTGTGGAAGAAACTCTCTCTTCCCGAACTTACTCCCACGTGCATGACTTTAAAGCTTGCCGATCGTTCAATTTCCCGTCCACTTGGCATTGCCGAGGACGTGTTTGTTAGAGTGGGAAAGTTCCATTTTCTGGCAGATTTTGTGATTGTTGACTTTGATGCCGATTCAAGGGTCCCTCTCATTCTTGGAAGGGGATTCCTTAGAACTGGGCGTGCTCTTATCGATGTATTTGAGCAAGAGATCACATTACGTGTTGGAACGGAAGCCATTACCTTCAACCTAAATCAAACTTCGAGATACTACTCCAATTATGACTTAGAATCGGTGAATCAAATAGATGTCATCGATGTTGCTGCTGAGGAGTATGCTCAAGAGATTTTAGGTTTCATTGATGATTCTTCGAGTGAAAACCTCACTCAATCTTCTCATCCCATCATAGCCAATTCTTCTCCTTCCCTCACTCCGTTTGAGGGAAGTGACTTCATCTTAGAAGAAATTGAGGCCTTTCTCAAAAGTGACTCGATTCCCGATGGAATCGATAACCAAGAGATTGACCCCGAGAGGGATATTCTCATACTTGAGAGATTATTAAATGAAGATCCCTCTCCTCTTCCTGTTCTACCACAAACACTTCATAAAGAGGAGGTCAAAAATGTTGAGAAAACTGATGACTTCCCTGCGGTTAAACTTAAGGACTTGCCACCTCATCTTGAATATGCATTTCTGGAGGGTGATGATAAATTACCCCTCTTAATTGCTAAAGATTTAAGTGTTGAAGAAAAGGCTGCTCTCATAAAGGTTTTGAAGTCACATAAACAAGCAATTGCTTGGCGACTCTCCAACATCAAGGGCATTGACCCTGAATTTTGTACACACAAGATTTTAATGGAGGACGACTTCAAACCTGCAGTCCAACAACAAAGAAGGGTGAATCCAAAAATTCATGAGGTAATCAAACAAGAAGTTTTAAAACTTCTTGATGCCGGATTGATTTACCCTATCTCGGACAGTCCTTGGGTTAACCCAATTCATTGAGTTCCAAAAATGGGTGGCATTACTGTTGTCACAAACGAGGAAAATGAGTTGATTCCAACTCGATTGGTTACGGGTTGGCGTGCCTGCATTGACTATCGCAAGTTAAATGACGCCACCCGTAAAGATCATTTTCCTCTGCCCTTTATGGACCAGATGCTCGAGAGATTAGCGGGGAATGAGTACTATTGCTTCCTCGATGGTTTCTCGGGTTACTTTCAGATTCCCATTGATCCGCAAGATCAGGAAAAGACCACTTTCACGTGCCCCTATGGAACTTTTGCGTATAAACGTATGCCATTTGGTTTATGTAATGCTCCGGGCACGTTTCAAAGATGTATGATGGCCATATTTTCCGACATGATCGGGAAAACTATGGAGGTCTTTATGGACGATTTTTTGGTCATTGGGGATTCGTTCCAATCATGTCTCTCCCATTTAGACAACATGCTCAAACGTTGTGAAGACACAAGGTTATGTCTAAATTGGCAGAAGAGTCACTTTATGGTCAAAGAGGGCATTGTCCTCGGCCATAAAATTTCAAAGAACGGGATTGAGGTTGACAAAGCTAAAGTGGATGTCATCGCAAAATTACCTCATCCTACTACCGTCAAGGGTATTAGGAGCTTTTTGGGTCATGCCGGTTTCTATAGTAGGTTTATTCAAGATTTTTCTAAAATCGCCCGGCCTATGACCTATCTCCTCGAAAAGGATGCTCCTTTTGTCTTCTCCCCTGAGTGCATCGAAGCTTTTGAAACATTGAAGAAAAAGCTTACTGAGGCACCGATTCTTGTTGCCCCCGATTGGGACTTGCCCTTCGAACTCATGTGTGATGCTAGTGATTATGCGATAGGGGCAGTCTTGGGGCAGCGAAAAACAAAACACTTTCAGCCTATACACTATGCAAGCAAGACAATGACCGAGGCTCAAAGTCATTACACCACCACTGAAAAAGAATTATTAGCAGTGGTGTATGCCTTTGAAAAATTCTGGCCATACTTGATATTGACCAAAAGCATAGTGTATACGGATCACTCGGCTTTGAAGTACCTCTTTGCAAAACAAGATGCAAAGCTGAGACTTCTCCGTTGGGTTCTCCTCCTACAGGAATTTGATATCATTATTCGTGATAAAAAAGGAGTTGAGAACCTAGCTGCAGATCATCTCTCCCGATTGGAAAACCCCCCACCAAGATGTCTTCGAGAGGAAAGAAATTAATGAAACATTCCCTCTCGAGACACTCAATGCGGTTACCTTTCGTGGAGACTCTATTACCCCATGGTTTTCCGACTTTGCAAACTACCTTGTGGGTAACTTTGTGGTGAAAGGGATGTCGTCCCAACAGAAAAATAAATTCTTCAAAGATGTAAAACATTACTTCTGGGACGACCCCTATCTTTTCAAAATCTGTGCGGATCAAGTCATCCGGCGGTGTGTTTATGGCCAAGAAGCCCCTGAAATTCAAAAAGCTTGCCATGTTGGTCCCACGGGGGGCCACCACAATCCAAACTACACCGCCAAAAAGGTGTTTGACTCCGGTTTCTATTGGCCCTCGATTTACAAGGATGCCCAGGAATTAGTCAAATCCTGTGACGCTTGTCAACGTCACGGGAACATTTCACAAAAGAATGAAATGCCTCAAAATGCAATTCAAGTTTGTGAAGTCTTTGACGTTTGGGGCATCGACTTTATGGGGCCATTTCCATCATCTCATGGAAATAAGTACATACTCGTGGCTGTTGACTACTTGTCAAAATGGGTTGAAGCGAAAGCTTTACCCACTAATGATGCCCGAGTTGTTGTGAAATTTTTTAAAGCTCTTTTCGCTCGATTTGGAACTCCACGTGCTATTATCAGTGATCGTGGTACGCATTTTTGCAATGACAAATTTGATAAAGTCATGCAAAAGTATGGTGTAACTCACCGTCTTTCTACTGCGTACCACCCACAAACAAGTGGACAAGTAGAAGTTTCCAATCGAGGAATTAAGAGGATTTTAGAAAGAACCGTAGGTGAAAATCGTGCATCGTGGTCGGATAAATTAGATGATGCACATTGGGCTTTCCGTACGGCTTACAAAACACCCATTGGGTGTACACCTTACAAACTTGTGTACGGGAAAGCGTGCCATCTTCCGATCGAGCTTGAGCACAAAGCCTATTGGGCTCTCAAGCATGCAAATTTTGACCTAAAAACTGCGGGTGATCATCGGAAAGTTCAACTGAATGAATTAAATGAACTTCGTGATCAAGCTTACGAGAACTCTTTGATCTATAAAGAAAAGACAAAGAAGATTCATTACTCAAAAATCAAGAACCACGTTTTTAACTTTGGTGATCGAGTCCTTCTTTTAAACTCTAGACTCAAGATCTTCTCGGGAAAGCTTAAGACCCGATGGACTGGCCCATTCGCTATCGCTAAGGTTTATCCTTATGACACCGTCGAATTATCTCAAAATGACGGTCCAAATTTCAAAGTGAATGGGCATCGTTTGAAATATTACTTTGGAGAGGACATACCATCCATGGTTGTCCCGGATCTCCAAACTTTCCCCAAGGACAATTGAATTCGGGGATCGAGTCAAGCTAGCGACTCGATGAACAAAAACAATAGCACAATACGGGATTTCACCCGTATCTCTGATTTCTTTCTGCTTTTTACCATCTAAGTGTGGGGGAATGGCCAACCCCCCACTGTTTGAATATGTATATATGTATATAAGTTTCAAAAGAAATATATATATGTATAGGAATAAAGTGAAATATGGTATTTCCACAGTTAGATTCGAATATTGGTTTCTTCTGTTCAAAGAGACGGCATAATAGCCGGGACTTTGAATATTGAGGACAATATTCATTTCTAAGTGTGGGGGGGGAAATTCTAGCGAATTTTATCACAATATATCTTCTAGTACCCCCGTTTTTTGCCAAAATTTTCAAAATTTTTTCACTTTATTTAAAAATTTATTTGGTTATCAGTCCGTTATGTCTAAACGACAAAAGGATTGGCTAATCCAGGAGCAAACGGCTCTTGGTAAAGATATATCAAATCCGTTGACGGCTTGCAATTTGCCCAAAATTGTATGGTATCTCAACTCGCCATATCCTAAAAAGTGAATGAGTTGGCTAGCCCGCAAGGTTATGGCTTGTGGTAAAGGCAGTGGAAAAACCATAATTGGTAATCAGCTCACCAAGATGTTGACTAGGTCCATCAAGAGTTGGCTAGTCCAGGAGCAAACGAAGTTAAGTTAATGCGCTGTGATGAGTGCTCAAACACTCATCATTTTTGTCGTATTTAAACTGCCAAAACATACAAAAACAATAAAAAAGTCATCAAAATACTGAAATTATCCCAGGGATTGTGTTTTATGTGTTTTAAATGCAAAATGAGCAAAAACAAATGAAAAATGATCAAAGTTTGCAATATTGGCAGTTTCAGTCCTCCAAGTTTCAAAACTTGTCAAAAATAGTCCCTATGCATTTATTTTGAAAGAAAAGTCAACCCAAGTCCTTCAAAAATCAGCAGTTATCAAAAATGGACTTTGGGTGAAATGTTTGGAACATCTACATGTTTGGTCCTTGGAGTTTGAAAATTAACAAAAAAGGTCCCTGGGAATTTTTAAAAGTGGAAAATGAAAATAATGGTCCTTGTGTTATTGAAGTTTGGCAATAGTGGTCCTTGTGAATACTTTGGAAAACCTACATCTACAGCCCCTCAACGTTGGTGGAATTACATTTTTGGTCCTTGTTATTCACCAAAACCAAACCGGACCCCTTTTGTTATTAAAACCCAAGCCAAAGCCAAACCCAATCCAATACTACCTTATCACTCCAGGCCCACTCCAACACCAGCTCACCCTACAAATAATACTCCCCCGTTTCAAATAAACCACAAGGTCAAACCTTTGACCTCTCCCTCCCGCCTAGCCTGTAAAACCAAACCAACACTCAACCTTCCCCCTCCTCCACCTCAGCAAACCCATTCCATGTCTCCCCCAACTCCTACAAACATCCAAAGATCCTTAATTGCTTCTATATTAATTTCACTCATCCATCCTGACAAAGAAGAAAAATGGCGCCAAAAATATGTTTCAATGGCTGAGATCATTCCCACCCAATCCAATGGGTGGGATTCACTCAAAAAAGTTCAAAGAAGTCAATGGATGCCATATAAAGAGAAGGGAGGTAGTTGAGAGAGATATCTAGTATAACTTAGTTAAAAAAAATTAGTAGTTAGTTAATTTTTATGCATTGTATTGTATTTTCAAGCTTTCCAGAAATTGTTTAAGTCTTATCAATGTATGTTGAATCTTTTTAAGTAATGAATTTCAGTATCTCAGTTTGATTCCATTTTATGCAATTTTCATTCAAAATTTTAATTAAGGTTTAAAGCTAGTTTCAGTTGTTGTTATGGATTAGAATAGAACATATAAGCTCCTAGGAAGCTTTTATAAGCTTCTAGTAACCTTAAAATTCAGTGTAGCTAAAAAAATTCAAAAATACAAAAATTGGTCAACTAAAGTCAACTTTGAGTGTGGATTTGATTTCTGGGTTCTGAGAAAGATTGGAGCAAGGAATGCTGTGGAAAAATGGTTTAGATCCTCAAGGGAGGAGTTAGGGATCCTTGGTTCTTGGTTTGGGCACTCACAGGCTTCATGAGAGGATCACTTGATTTGATCACACACTATGAGGTGTTGGACCTTTGTAATGTGTAAATATGATACTTTGAATGAATATGATTAAGTATGCGGAATCTACTTAACCACACTTAGAAAGTTTATTGGAAATGGAACTGTGACGCTTGTGTTTATTTAACAAAGAACAATGAAAGTATTTCACCAAACGATTCAATATTATTCAGAATAATACGAGTGATCTTCACTATCACTAGGGTTACAAAGACCTTGAATCTTGTGTTTTGTTCTAATGTTTTTCTCTATGTATATCTCTATATCTATCACACTCTTATCACACACACTTTTTTATAGCATATCTAAGATCTTCCTTTTATAGTCCAAGGAAAGATATTTTACAATCTATATGACTCATCTAATTTACTAGTTTATGACTAATCTTCATTCTAGCTAGATGATGACTTATCATGTCAGTCATTAAGATACAACATGTATCTAGGATTACAACTCACTTGGAGTGTTCAATTTGATGACTATAACAAAGATATTATCTAGTATATGAATCAGTAGAATAAGTCGTACTTATCTACACAGCTGTTTGTATGAGTCATAGTAGCATCAGCAGAAACACTATCAGTAGAAACCTTCTTCAGCAGAATCCATCAGTGGAAACGTGCTTTGTGCTTTATCAGCAGAAACATACTTGATGTATTTCCTTAAACCTTTATACTGATTCTTCTGATTATTTAATTCCCAACAATCCTCCCCTAAACATGTGAATTACATTCAAACATGTTTTTCTGAATTAAATGAGGACTTTGTGAAGATCTTTCAAACACTTCATTGTCAGACTGTGATCTGAACTTTCTTCTCTTTTGAGTGATTGAATGTCTTTCTCTGTAACTCATCTGCTTTCTTTTCTTTGCTCTAATCTTGGACTAAAAGATGGTGCAATTTTCAACTTGAAGAATTATAAGAGTCAATGATGCTTTGTATATTGGATGCTTGTTCTAAGATATAGAAATCATCTTTCAGCATGTTTTTGGAAGTGATGAACAAACGTAGTGAACTGAACTTGAAACCTTTCATCTTTTGATCTAGATAGAACTTTCTCCTATCAGCTTTGTTCTTGTTCTTTATCAGTAGAAACCATGTCATCATCTTGTATGCTCTTATCTTTTCCTTCTTTTTCTTTGGTTAATCTTCATTTAAAGGGCTTTTGTAACCTCCCCTGAGATTTATTTCTCTCCTGAGCAATTTCCTCCCCTGTTTGGAAGATTTCTCACAATCATATTATCTGATCTAGCAATTTCCATGTTTTCAGTCAATTTGTACATGAAGCCATCAATTCCTTAAGAGTTTAAGATTCTGCCCTCATCACTTCTAGGTGTGTTAACTCCTATGAGAGGTGATTCAATGGACGTTTTTGACTCATGGTCCATCTGTTGATGGTTTTTAAAGTCATCTTTTGAAAATCCTTTTAAGAAACTTTTGCCTTAACAGTATGTATATGATTTTATTATGAAAAATCATATTGCTTACAACCATTTTGAAGAGAATAAGTGTGGTAACTAACACTTAATCAAAATTTCGGTTTAAAGCAACCTCTGGTTGTGTGAGAACGAATGTTTTCAGTTATAGATAACTGCCTGTGTACAGATAAACCTATTCAAAAGGCTTTCTTTACAGGGTTTCCAGCTCGTGGCATTTGTTACCTCTAACACAAGTGTTAGATTCACTTTTGCTCACTGTTCTTTTTATCAGATATCCGTAGATTAGTCACATTAAACTTGAGAGTATAAAATGATAGAAAGTGAGTTGTATCAGTTATGTACTGATCAACTAATTTATCAAATCAAAGTGGAACATCATAATCAGATTTCAAGAAAGAAGTTTTAAGAAGTTTTGAAGTCCCAAACTTTTTCTATCATGAACCTATTATATCAGTAGAAATGATCAGCAGCAATGATCAGTTTTCAGCGGTAATGATCAGCAGCTTTGATCAACAGATTTCACTTGAAATAGCCTTTCAGCTCAAACATTCATACCTGAAATTGTTAGTCTAAAACCAAATGAACAAAGTACAAAGTACTTGTCTTGAATTAGAATTACGCATAGGACTAACTGTATGAATAACTTTTAAATATTGGTAATAGTAGTTTTAGATGACAAAGTTAGATGCATTAACAAAATCTATATACAAGAACACATTATATTGAAAATTTTAAAGATTAAGCATTCCAATACCTGCTACCAAGTACTGAAATCTACCAACATCAAAAGCTTTTGTAAGAAGATCTGCAACGTTTTGTTCTGAAGCAATTTTCATTACTTGAATTAACCTCTTTTCATTGCTATCTCTAATAAAATGATGCCTTATTTCAATGTGTTTTGTTTTAGAATATTGCACTGGATTTTTAATAATGCAAATTGTACTACTATTATCAATATGAATAATGGTATGTAAGAAATTGAACCCATAATCAAGAAGTTGGTTTTGAAGCCATAGAACTTGACCACAAAAATTTGCAGCAGCTACATATTCTGCTTCAGTTGTTGAAGTAGCCACCATTGTCTGCTTCTTACACTGCCATGAGATAAGTCTACACCCAAGGAATTGACATCCTCCGGTTGTTGACTTTCTGTCTAAGCTAGCACCAGCATAATCACTATCTGAGTATGCTACCAAGTCAAAAGATGACTCCTTAGAATACCACAGACCCAACCTAGGTTGACCCTTGAGATATCTAAAAATTCTCTTGACTGCTGTTAAATGAGAAACCTTAGGAGTTACTTGATATCTTGCACAAGCACAAACAGAGAACATGATATCAGGTCTTGATGATGTGAGTTACATCAAAGAACCTATCATAGATCTGTATGTGTGTACATCCATATTAGTTCCTTCTACATCTTTAAGAAGTGGCTTCTCAGGATCAATTGGTGTGCTTGCTGTTTTGGAATCAGCAAATTGAAACTTTTTAAGAATCTCTGCAACATATTTGTCTTGACTAATAAAGATTCTGTCTCTTGATTATTTAACCTGCAGACCCAAAAAGAATGTAAGTTCCCCCATGGAACTCATCTGAAACTTATTGTGCATAAGCTTCTCAAACTCCAAACACATCTCCTTCCTTGTAGATCCAAAGATGATATCATCCACATACACTTGAACTAGCAAAAGATCCTTCTTATGCTTCTTGGTGAAAAGTGTCTGATCTATCTTGCCTCTTTGAAATCCATTTGAAATTAAGTAGGTAGCCAGTGTTTGTAGGCCATATAGAGCTTTAACAACCTTGTACACTTTGTCTGGATGGTCAGGATAAACAAAACCAGGAGGTTGTGAGACATACACCTCTTCTTCAATAGTACCATATAAGAAAGCACTCTTGACATCCATTTGATAAACTGTGAATCCCATAAATGAAGCATAAGCCAAAAAGAGTCTAATGGCTTCAATCCTTGCTACTGGAGCAAAAACCTCTTCATAGTCTATCCCTTCTTCTTGTGTGTACCCTTGAGCTACTAATCTAGCTTTATTTCTTATCACTATGCCCCTTTTATCCCTTTTATTCCTAAAAACCCATCTAGTGCCGATTACCCTTACACCACTAGGTAAATCAACTAGCACCCATACCTTTTGAATCTTAAACTGAAGAAGCTCCTCTTGCATAGCCTCCAACCAGCTTGAATTCTCTAGGGCTTTATGAATGTTCTTTGGTTCATCTTGTGAGAGAAAACATACAAATAAGCAAGAGTTTGAAAACTCATGCTGTTTTGAAGCATAAAGGGCATCAAAAAGCCCTTGTTGATCTGAAGACATCAATTGTTGTTTTGTCTTCACTCCTGATTGTACATCTCCAATCACATTGTCCTGGGAGTGGACTTTGTGAATCCTTGAATGTGGAGTAGAAAGAGCTTGATAATCAGGTGGAAGGTTGTTGAAATCCACCTCATTTTCTGAGAGATTTGCTTGTGTTTCTTCTGATGGTTCATCAGCAGAAAGATTTTGCTTATCAGTGGGAACGATTTGCTTATCAGCAGAAACAGCAGTGTTACTTCTGACTTGAAATGTTTGTTCCTTAGCTCCTTCTTCCTTGTATTCATCTTCAACATCTTCTTTAGATTTACCAGAAGAAGATTCACCATTTAGTGAAGTTGAATCCACACTTGTATTTGTCCATATTGGCATTATCACATAATCTTGATTTCCCTCATTCTCTAATCCTTCTCCATTTGTTGCATCAGCAGTTTGTGAACCTGAAAATTCATTAGTTTCTGCAACAAAAGGCACATAATTCATTGATTTGGATAGAGTTTCAAGATCAAATAGCCATTTGGGACCTTGACCTTCTACATTGGTTTTATTTTCCAAAAGCTTCACATGTAGATTTTCCTCTACTCTTCTAGTTCTCATGTTGTATATTCTGAATGCTTTGCTATTGATAGAATATCCAACTAAGAATCCTTCATCTGCTTTTCCATCAAACTTTCCAAGATGGTCTAAGGTATTAAGAATTGTCACATGACATCCAAAAGGTCTAAGAAATCCTAATTCAGGAGTTCTACCTCTAAAAAGTTCATATGATGTCTTATTGTGAGGTTTTACAACTAAAACTCTATTTTGAACATAGCAAGCAGTGTTGACTGCTTCTGCCCAAAAAAGTTATAGGCAACTTAGAGTCAGCTAACATAGTTCTAGCAGCTTCTATTAGTGTTCTATTTTTCCTTTCAGCAACTCCATTTTGTTGTGGAGTTCTTGCAACACTAAATTCTCTTTTAATACCTTTTTCTTTGCAGAAATCATCCATAACTCTATTCTTAAATTCTATTCCATTATCACATCTAATGACTTTTACTCTTTTGCTTACTAGGTTTTCTATCTCTGTAATGAAAGTCTTAAGGATGCTAGAAGTCTCATCCTTAGTACCTAAAAATAATACCCATGTAAATCTACTAAAGTCATCAGTAATAACTAGACAATATCTCTTATGCAACAAACTTCTAACATTTGTAGGACCAAATAAGTCCATATGCAGCATAAACAATGATTGATTGATAGAGTTAAAAAATTTGGGCTTACAAGTGGCTTTGTGTTGTTTGCCTTTAAGACAAGCAATGCATGTTTGATCATTTTCAAATCGTTTTTGAGGTAAACCTCTTACCAAACCATTTTTGACAATCTTATTTACGGTTTTGAAGTTAATATGACCAAGCCTCCTATGCCATTTCATAGATTCATCCAATGTGGCCTTAGCAATAAGAGAAGTAAGAGAATCTTTTGGAACAATTTTCTTCATATCAACACTGTACTTGTTGCCTTTTCTTGGAATTCTAAGAAGTGCTTGACTTTCATCAGGCATCTTAAAATCAGAAGAAATACAAGACATTCAGTGTCAGTAAAGAGAACTTTGTTCTTTTTGTCACATATTTGTGAGACACTAAAAAGATTATACTTAAGCTCTTGCACATAGTACACATCTTCAAAATCTAATTTACCGGTTTTAATAGTATCTTTACCAGTAATTTTTCCTCCAATTCCTCCTCCAAAGGTAACATAGCCTCCATCTACTGATTGAAAATTTGAGAGATAAGACTTGTTGCCTGTCATGTGCCTTGAACATACACTATCTGAGAATCCTTGATCTTCAGTATCTGCTGATGAATGTCCCTGCACATAAATAAAGGAATTAGTTTTGTTTTGGGATCCAAACCATTACTGACTTGGATCCGCCTCTTGCATCAATGGGATGTAATCTTTTGAGAATTGTTGATGCAACATTGGATTTAAGAATCCAACATGCTGAGGCCTTAACAGCATTTGCCCTGTTTCCCTTAGCAGTGATATGAACTGTTTGGCTATCAGCAGAAACTGATGGCTTTGCAGTTGTATCCTTTGGTTTCCAAACTTGTTTTTGGACCACTGCTTTTGTTTGAATGGGCCTTTGAACAATATTAGATGCATGTTTGAAAGTTGTTTTTGCACCCTTAATTGTTGATTTTGGGTAAACAGTCATATATGGTTTTTCAGCAGAAACCATTTTCTTTTCAGCAGGAACAGTTTTTGCTCTATCAGCAGGAATTGCTTTTGTGACTATTTTGGGTTTTGATCTTTTAGAATTAGAGTGAAAATGAGATTTAGGTGTTTGCCTTTTGTAGTTCACTCTATTACTTTCATACCCATATACCCATTGGTTGCAGAAAGCTGCAAGATGGTCAAAACTACCACATGTGTAACAAGCTTTGTTATCTCTTTGTTGGAGAGACTTGAGGCTATACCAATTCCTTTGGTTACCGCTAGGCTTGTTTATGGTTCTATATTGTTCACAATATCTTATTGGTTGCCTAACATATTTTTCACTGGTCTTAGGCCTATCAGTATTGTGTTTGACTATCTTAGGAACTCTTGTTCTTGCTTTCTTAACCACTTCAGGTTTAGACATAACCTGTTTTATCTTTTTATTATCAGATGTTGAGTCCTCAATGATTGGACCATCTGACTTTCTACAAGAACACACCTTGTCCTTAGGAAGTGAAGTTTTACTTAAACTTTCACTTTCTTTCAAAGGTTCATTATCAACTACATTAGTCTTTGGTTGAACTCCATATTTGAATTCAGGTAGTTGAAATTCAGGTAATCCTGTGTGTTCTAGGTCAATTCCTAGGGGTGAAGGAATACCTCTATATGGTGGAGGAACATATTTGTATCCAACACCGGACTTAGCTTTATTAATAACTTGACATTCAATTAAGTTAGTCACACCCCTAGATGCATAATCTAGTGTTTCTACACTCATTTGAATATTCTCTTTAGCCTTACTAAGCCTATCTACTTCAGCTTTCAAGTTACTAATGTCATTATTTTTAAACATTATTTCTCTTTCAAGAAGAATTTTGACATCAGTAAAGGTAGATTCATTTGTTCTAAAATGTATGACTTGTTCCTCTAGAGTAGCTATACCTCTTTTATGATTTGTTAAGCTATGAGCTGTATCAATTAATTCTTTCCTTTGATTCTCATAACATTTACTTAAGGTATCTAAACTTTTAAGAGCAGAACAATTATTTGAACAAACTTTATCAGGTTATACCTCTGTGGTAAAAGCCATAAGAGCTGTCTGAGGAGAAGTTTCTTCTTCTTCATCAGCTGTAAAGCTCCAATCAAATCCTAATCCATCAATAGCTACCATAGCCTTTGGATTGGTTGATTCCCCTGTCTTGGACTTGCTTCCAAAACCTCTATTCTTGCTATCTTGCTGCCTTGGCCTTCTACATTCTCTTGAGAAGTGCCCCAACATATGACAGTTATAGCATTCTATCTTTGACTTGTCAAAACCAGCAGTATCATTGCTGCTGATGGTGAGTTTCTTCCCCGTCCTCTGATAGAATTTCTTAGCCCTCATGCTAAGAAGAGAAATTTGCCATTTTAGGTCCATCTCTTCTAAATCATCATCATTGATTTCTAGAAGATCTTCATGAGTAAGCATTGACCCATTATTCTGGCTTGTGAAAAAGGCACAACAAGCCTTTTCATTCAATATACCAAAGGTACTGCTTGATGAACTAGCAGCACCAGCTTCACTATCAACCTTTTCATTTTTAACTGGGTTTGAGATACTAGGAGATGACATAAAAGCCATGTTCCCAATATATGAATTAGAGACTCCAGTTTTCTTTAGTTTTTGTTCCACAATTTTAAAGTTGCTATACAAATCCATAAGATCCATAGTGTCTATGTCTGGTTTATTCTTCCAAACAACAACATGCATAGCCCACTCTTCTGGTAAGCTTCTCAGAAATTTTGAGTTTAAATCTTCTTGAGGTATATCAACCCCAAGAACAGCAAGTTGGCTCACAATTTTCTGTAGCCTTGTAAACATGTGGTCAAGAGATTCATTCATGGTTGATGAGTAATTTTCAAACTGCTGCTTGAGAAGGGTTTTCTGGGTCTTCTTGGTGGCTTCATTCCCTCCATACCTTGCAACAATTGCCTCAAATAATGACTTGGCATCTTTGAATTTGCTGAAGTTTATAAGTTGATCATTTGGAATGGTCATCATCAGCATACTTCTGGCCTTGAGGTCATTCTTCTTCTTTATTCTTTCATCAGCAGTTGTAGGGATAGTTTGAACAACTGTAATTTCCCTACCTTCAACTGTTGATGAAGTGGTTGTGGGTTTGAAAGAGTTTCCATCTTCAATGATTTCCCAGAGAGTGTAATCCTGCACCTGAAAAAACTGTTCTATTCTTAACCTCCACAATTCAAAGTCATTCTGTTTGAGAACTGGCAACTTTGCAGCAACATTTGTTTGAATAGATTCTGTATCCATTTCTTCTTCTAAATCAAAAGTATCAACTTGGAAGCTTTGATACCAACTGATAGGATCACTTGATTTGATTACACACTATGAGGTGTTGGACCTTTGTAATGTGTAAATATGATACTTTGAGTGAATATGATTAAATATGCGGAATCTACTTAACCACACTTAGAAAGTTTATTGGAAATGGAACTGTGACGCTTGTGTTTATTTAACAAAGAACAATGAAAGTATTTCCCCAAACGATTCAATATTATTCAGAATAATACGAGTGATCTTCACTATCACTAGGGTTACAAAGACCTTGAATCTTGTGTTTTGTTCTAATGTTTTTCTCTATGTATATCTCTATATCTATCACACTCTTATCACACACACTTTTTTATAGCATATCTAAGATCTTCCTTTTATAGTCCAAGGAAAGATCTTTTACAATCTATATGACTCATCTAATTTACTAGCTTATGACTAATCTTCATTCTAGCTAGATGATGACTTATCATGTCAGTCATTAAGATACAACATGTATCTAGGATTACAACTCACTTGGAGTGTTCAATTTGATGACTACAACAAAGATATTATCTAGTATATGAATCAGTAAAATAAGTCGTACTTATCTACACAGCTGTTTGTATGAGTCATAGTAGCATCAGCAGAATCCATCAGCAGAAACACTATCAGTAGAAACCTTCTTCAGCAGAATCCATCAGTGGAAACGTGCTTTGTGCTTTATCAGCAGAAACATACTTGATGTATTTCCTTAAACCTTTATACTGATTATTCAGATTATTTAATTCCCAACACTTCATATGTAAGCAATTTTCTCAAAAATTTAGCATATCACTGTAGCTTAGCTTAATATCTTTTTACTCAAGTATTAACCTGTGTTTTTATAATTCTTAAGTGTACTTTAGCTCTGTTATTGCATAAAATTAGGTACTTGTTCAATAAGATTTCTTTGTGCTCACTTTTGTTCTTAACTGTCAATTTAAGCATAATCATAGTTCATTAGTGTTTATAGTTACTATTGATGTTTTTGTGTTCCAACTAAATGCTAATGATATATTAAGTGCTTATAAATCAGCTTTGTGGATCAAATCAGTGATTAGTTAAAAAATTCTCTCTTAACTGTTTTTTTATAGGGGTGTTTGGTTCATGCTGCTTTTAGGTGTTCAGGGTGTCCATTGTTGTTGTTTCTGTTTTCAACATGTCACATTAGGTTTATTTAGTTTATTCAAGTCATAAAACAAGGTAGTAATTTGAGAAAAAGTCAAATCCCTCTTTGAAATCCCATAGCAGTTTAACTGTGAGGATTTGAGGAGTGCAAATCTCCACTTTGGCTACAAAAGTTGTTAGGATAGCAAATATCAGTCTCATAATTACTTATAACATCATTTTTTGTGATTAGGATTAATCAAAAGTTCATAAAAGTCAATTTCCTAGTTTTTCCATAAAAGTCAAATTGCATGTTTTCAGTTTTTCCATTTCTTGCAAGATTTTTATAGAATTTTGTGAAGAGCTTTAGGATTTGATCTTTTCAGAACTTGAAGTCTACCAGCTGAACTTGAGTTTCCTCCAATTTTTATATTTTTGTGATATTTTGTTGTGGACTAAATTGCCCCTCAAACTGACCTGCAGGGGAAGTGAGTCCCCTGTGCACAGATCAGTCACCCTACCACCACACCTTTGGTGGTTGTTTTTGGCCACCCCAGTGGGCCCCACAGTCCAATTTTGGGTTCTCCCGACCCCCCTCCTGGCCACCTTCTAGTTTTGGCCAAGTTTGTAAGCTTAGGCATTGTGGACCCCAATTGAAACCACCTCAAATGTCTGTCCCATTTTCAGGTCAGAAATAGAATATCAAAAGTGCTTATTCTGATTTCTTGGCTTATTCTGATGGCTTATTCAATTGAATCTTGCTTAATCATGTCGCAACAACACATCTGAATCAGAATTAACCATTGTGGACCCCACATATGCCCATTTGAGCTTAATCTCTCCACTGGTCAAAGAAAGTCAACTGCTTAAGCTAATAAGCACTCAAGTGCTTATTTTCTGAGTTCTAGTGAAAATGTTTTTGTAAAAGTTTTTAGTTTTTAGTGTAAAAATAGTTTGGAAAAAGAAAAAAACACAAAAAACCAATTTTAATTATAGTGATAGCTTCTATTTAATAGAAATTATCTTTTTAATTTTCGTTTTAGCTTATTTATAAGCAATCTAGCATTTTTATATTTTTATTAAATCTCTTTTATATTAAAGTAATTTTAGAAAATTTTCCAGATTTTTCTTTTGTCATTTAGTGGTTTTTAGAATTAATTTTAGTTAAATTAATTATTAATTAATAATTAAGAATTAAATAGCATAATTAGATTTTATTAAGTAACACCTAGTTTTTATAATTTTCCTAGCTTTTATATAAGTTAAAACATTTTTAGGATTTTTTCTAGAATTTCTATTGTTCATTTTCTATTTTTTATAATATAATTAGTTTAATTGGTAATTAATAAATAATTAGAATAATAATTAGTAAATTAGTTTAAAAATACATAAAATCAACTTTTTATAATTTTTAGGATTCCTGTGATGGTTAAGTAGATTTATAAAAATCTTCTTAATTATCTAAGTCTTTTTAGTAATTTTTAGTAATTTAAATCAATTTAATTAGTTAATAAATAAATAATTTGTAATTAATTAGTAATTAATAATTAAATAGTAAAAAAATAATTTTTCTTTTTCTAAAAATGTTCTTTGTTCATTTGGATTGTAAAAATAATAATTTCACATTCGTAGCCTTTTTAGTTCGTCAGTTGTACTTTCTTTCACGTTCCTCAGTGTACGTTTTTAATTAAAACGTACGTTTTTAGGTTTTAGCTCGTTTCTCGTTAATCTTAATTCCAGTAATCAATCACATAGCTTTCCTAAGCTATTTCATTTCCTAATTCTCAAATAATTCTTATCACAACCCTTTTCTGTGAATAATCGCCCGATCACAAGCACGCTAAAGCACAATCCACACCTCGTCGGGACATAACGACCTGGTGATACTCTATATTACCCGGAAGCATTGGTCTAGGTAGTTTGACCTTGTTGACCATATACTTGGTCCATTTAGGTTGACTGTTTTGAGCCAATCACGCTGCATCTCGCTATTCTATGCGCCGCATCTTACCCTCAGACAGAAAGAATAAATACCCCAAGGACAGACGAATTTTTTGTGCCAGATACCAAGAGCAAAACCCTAAGACATGAATTCAGTCAAAGAAGCTTCACAAGACACACACCAAACAAAGATATTAGAGCTGTAAGAAGGTCCTGCATGTATTTCATTCATTAGGTAGTTTTATTTTATTGTAATAGTAAGCTTTAATTCATCAGGATAGATGGGCTTGTGATATGTGACTACGGAACATCGTACACTCCCTTTAATATTGCTTTCCCATTAATTAAAGTTTATATGTTGATGTCTTTGGTGACTTATATTAGTGCTTTGATAACCTCCGTGTCTAGCTGAGCCTGTGGACTGCCATATCTGCCCATTGCCTATTTATTCTAGCGTCTCTAGATAGGTAGGATAGGCATAAGTGATCATTAAGGGTTTACTCGCCGATATACTCGATCCAACGAGAAAGACCAGATTATAATACACTTCATATAAAACTAGAAATAAAATAAGTGACAAGCTACTTAATTATCAGGACAGGTCTTCTTATAGTCTCTATTATCTGTTTGTGTACGTGTTGCTATTTGCTGTATCGTTCTCATTCGTTTAATTTACTATTTAATAAAACCAAATCTGTACCAGTCTCTCAGACTAAACCCCCTTACGTTAGATTAGATTGTAAAACTAACTTAGAATATTAAAATACAGATAGACAAATTTAGGTTTTCGTTCCGCTCTTAGTGATCGACACTCTGCTTACCAACTAGGCTACATTGATCGGGTATACTGCCCGTTAGTGTTGTTATAGGTTAAGTCGGCAAAATATAAATTTGAAACTTGATTTGGAATAAACACCTATACAATGACAACATCAGTCGGGGTAGAAATATTGATCCCCTTGTAGAAAATATTCACCATTTGTTGCTTGTTAAGATCATGAGTTGGACACCTGAATAGAAGGTCATTGTACCTATCACAAGGTTGGTACAATGATTCGTCACCATCCTGTTTGAAATTGTGGATTTCTTCGAGCTGTTGTGTCGTCCTTGAATGAGGGCAGTACCTTTGGATGAACTTCTTCTTCAATTGAGCCGAAGTATTAATGGTTCCCGCAGGCAACCTATCTATCCATCTCTTGGCTGCACCGATAAGAGCCATGGGAAAGACTCTAAACATTATTGCATCGTGAGACACTCTAGTAATGTTGAACAAACTGACAATGTAAAGAACATTCTCAATGTGCTTGTGAGCGTCTTCGGTTTTTGTTCCTGAAAAAGGATCTTTCTGCAACTCCCTTATGAATTGGTTCTCTATTTCAAGTTGAACCTCCGCTCTAATAGCTGACCTAATCAAACCAGGCCCTTGTTCTTCGCATGTAAGAGCTAGGTACTCCTCAAGAGTAAGGGTATCGATATCAACATCACCCATGGTACCTGAAACTTGAATAAAAATCATGAGTATTGAAAATAAAATTTAAAATGCAAAACTTAAATAAAATCCTAATAGCTCCCCGGTAGCGACGCCAAAAATTTGATGTAGGATTTACCGACCAGGTTTTATATTTATAAATTTACTCGTCTACCTAAGGTCTACCTAATGCACTATCGGGCAGTGTATCCGGTCGTGTGAGGTATAGCTACTTGGTAAAGCCGAGGTCGTCCCAAGAGCTAAGGTGCGGAAATTACCTAAGTTTAATGTCACTAGTTTAAAAGGGGTTTTGAATAATTAATTAATTAAAATAAAGGAATAGAATAACAAAACAAATAAATGAGCGAAGCGAAATCAGATAGAGAGAGTAGTATTAACCTAATTACTATTCATGTTATTAACATGACAAGTTTTTCTAAATGTGCATCCTATCGTTTCATCTGGGGATTTAATTAGATAGACTCAGATGGTCAAATCACCTAATCCTATCTTACACCTCGCCCTATTGTCACAACTTTTGATTGCAAGAGTTCGCTGGTATGAAATGCAAGAGCCATTAAGTGCCTCTACTAACTTAGATAGTCTAACGGGATTCGGCCGATCGGAACTTACATCCCCTCTAATTCCTTAAGCAAGTCTGTTTGGTAGGTGGTCGTTCGTTAAAATTTTCACATGGATGGTAATATTACTATTACCAAGACACACCCTTATCCGCTATGGGTCTTACGGTCAATTCTCCTAGACTCAATGGAACTACCAAACATCATCACTACCAAAACTAGAGTGTCCTAAGATATGATAAGAAAGTATACAAATAAAACGATAATAAACGCAAGAAAACTAAATCATATTTGTAACAATTTCATAATGAGGCTAACACCAAAAGGTGTCTAGCCACTCATGTTCATAAATGCTGAAAAATAAGTGTTTAACATAACAAATGTAAACATTAAATTAATACAAATCGAATGAATGAATAAACTTATGATTGTGGCGTGAATTCTCCCTTGGAAATGACTTGTATGCTGGTAGAACTTCGTTCCCCTTGCTCCCTGAATTCCTCATGACTTCTGTGTGGTGAAAAGTGAATGAATAAACTCGGAATTAGGGCTGGTATTTATAGGCCCGACTTTACAATGGCATAGCTCTAGGTTTAGCTACGCTGTAGCCTTCGTAAATATTGTCTACACCGTAGCTAGCTTGATCATGTGCTAAAGTCGTAGTTCTTCTATTAGCACTTCTATTGTGTAGTTATGTTGGAAACTACGCCGTAACTTCATCGTTCGCCACAAAAGTTCTTTACTGCCTGAAATTGA
This sequence comes from Artemisia argyi, assembly GCA_030686995.1. NCBI lineage: Eukaryota > Viridiplantae > Streptophyta > Magnoliopsida > Asterales > Asteraceae > Artemisia > Artemisia argyi. Next base: position 41,067,006 of record CM060676.1, on the reverse strand, counting down.
GACTTATGGCATAGGTGGAGTGTTTGCTACACCGTAGAAACCTTTAATGGATCACTACGCCGTAGTTTTGTTTGTTGACTACGCCGTAGCCTTCGTAAATGAGCGTTGATTGGTCATTAGTGAGTGCTACGGCGTAGGTAGATGATACCTTTACGCCGTAGTTAGTGTAAAATCTACATACTTCAAATATTTTCATATTAATCCTTCCAAATTCGCGTTTTTTCATTCCTATGCTCATCTTTGCCCTGAAAAAAGAATATAAACAAATAAGAGTATGTATCCTAACATATTAACACAAAAGATGAGTAATCTATATGGAAATTAACACTAAAATATCGGCATTATTTGATTCTATCACCCCACAACATCCGTAGCTGCATATCATAATTCTTGATTTTGATATTGCAAATGAGGATATAGATAATGAAACACCAAGACGGCTTGGTAATTTGCTGCTCAAAATGAATAAGATGGACTTTCAAGGATTTGCTTATTAATTAAGTTGGACATATCAGCATTCTATAAGACTTCATTAGAATGCTAGGTCGAGTGAGGGTTATCCACAAGTTAACCGTACAATTAGCTCAGTTTCTACCCTGTAACAACAGAAAACCTAAAAAATAGTCTCACCAATAACATTCCTATAAATACACCACAATGGACTTCACTTTACACTAAACCACAAAAAATAAATAAGAAAATGAAAAAAATCACACACAAAAACCATGTGTTATGTGTATAACATGTGCGACTATAACTTTATCTTTCACACAAGTGACGATGCAGTTTAATAGTATATTATAGGTATCAAATTTTCCCTATAACATATCTATAACCCAATGTATTGAGTTCTTTTATCATTAAACTTGATTACATACTTATAAAGAGAACTTTAAAAAGCTTAAAGGGCATACGTACAACACAAAATATGGAAGTAATACTTTTTTAATCAATTTACGAAACATGAATATGTAGGAATATTGAGTTTGGAAGTTTATTATTCATAAAGCATGAGGTACAATTAGTTGATGCACTAACTTATTATACATGGCACACAACATAAGGTATAAGTTGGTGAAGCAACAAATACCACTTGTGTTTGACTTGTTATATGGAGACCTTGTAAAAGGGAAGTGGAAGCAATCAACTTCCATATTCTCCTTGACTTAAAGAAACGATTGTGACCACATCATACACATCTTTCAGTTAGTTACCAAGATATGATTTGTGTATAAAAGGATACCTAGAGTTCTTAAAAAAGACAACAAAACCATACAACAAATCCTATAACTTTTGTTGCCATTAATGCTTCCTTTTAAGTTCTCTGTCTACCGCAATTTCATTGCAAACCTGTCTTGTTGCAACTAAAGGTTTGTGTATGCACTGTATGCATCCTGGAGTGCCCGACTCGTAGACTCCAGCAACTTTACGGGGTGCCGATCGTATTTAAAAGGACAGGGAATTCGATCTTGTGCAATTCTGTTTAGTAGTTGTTTGGGTTCTATCATTGCTGCTGTCCAGGTGCAATATGGAGATGATTTTGATGTTAATAGCTCTTATTCTTGATACTCTTTCGCAGCAGTGGAATCATAATATTAAAGGGTTTAAATGCTACCATGTTAGTTATAAGTTTGATGCTGCTAATATTTAGATCAGGTTCGATTCATCTATGTTAATCACTTTGAAGTTGATCCATTATTGTTGGAGCTGTTTGGGTCTATGGTTGCTGATACAATACAAGTTTGTCACAAACTTATGGATATCTTATTTACTACTGATTAAATATCGTTATATGCAAAAGGTTTTAATGATGGCATCAAATAATCATGACTTTTTAGTGTCAATTTCCCCCTAATATGGTCATTATTTGTATCATTTTATATGGATATATACTCTGATTTCTTTATATTCTGTTTTCAGGTTATAAGTGAGCATAGGAGCAAAAGAGACGCGGATTTGGAAAAGCACTTATAAGATTATACACTTTAGTATGCTTAGAAGGAGTTACGGCGTAACTCTATTAATTCGTAGGTAAGAATTTATACATGAAGACCAAGTCAACGCTGATCATGGATTATGGCGTAACTACCGCTAGAGGTTACGCCGTAGCTATTTGAAGACTTAGAAGAATTTCGAGACAAAGAAGGTTACGCCGTAACCAACACATGAGGTTACAATGTAAATTTTACACAAAATGGGGTTCAAGTTGTTGATGAGATTACGACGTAACTACGCAAGAAGATTACAACCTAGAGGTAAATCCTAAGAAGATTACGGTGTAGCCATGTATGAAGATTACGACGTAACTAACCATCTAAGTTACGCCGTAACTATCACTAATGGATAAGATCATCCAAGGATTACACTAGTTACAACATAACCACAACTCAAGATTACGCCGTAGCTTTGATGGGCCAATAAATACCAGCCCTATTTCTTGTATTTTACACATCTTCCACACTACTAAAATTCAGAGAACGAAGCAGGGCTCCAGAGAGACATTCTCCATCAGCATACGGGGCATTTTTCAATGGAGAGATCACGTCATAACATCCATAAGTTTTAGACGTGTGTATTTAAATTACTTTTTCGATTCTATGTCTTCCAATATCAAGCAAAACATTAAGTCAATGGTACTTTTCAATATCATCGGCTAAGCACCTTTGGTGCTAGCCTAGTTATGATTCCTTAATTGTTTTGATTATGTTTTTTCGTGCTTTTATTATTGCTTCTAGTGTGTGCATGCTTAGTTTTTCGTAAGATCATCTAGTTTCGGTTTTTTTGAAGAGCGGTTGTATTTATTACACTAGGAGAATTGACCAGAGGACCCTAGAGTAATAGCTTGCAAGAGTTTGTAAGAATTGACAAAAGGACTACCAATCCCTTGTGTGCGTATTGACCAGAGGAGCACCTTCCGTGTCGGATGAATTTAAGAAGTTAGATGTGTGGTTTAAGATCCGAAAGTCCGGATCACACAAAGAATTAATCTAGCATTTAGTGGCACTTAATGACTCGAACTAATCTACATGTAAGCCTAGACAGTCATAAAGATTCAGACCTTTGGTGTCCTGGTAGGATTCTAGGGAGATAGGCTAGGAGAATTGAACCTGAGGAGTCTAGTAATTTGTATGCCCCACTTAAAGCGATAAGAAGCGTAATTAGAAAACATAGTCATTGCATGATAGGATGTGTAACTAGTTTAGTACACTTTCTCCCTACTGTTTTACAACTCTATTTACTTTCAGTATTTCATATCTATTTATTTAGTTTAATTAATCAAACAATTCTAAACCTTTTTTTAAAACGTGACATAGACTTAAATTAGGATCCAAAACGCACAGCTCTTGGGAAGACCTCGGCTTTACTGATTACTACACTACACATGAATCGAGTACAATGCCCGTGAGTGCATAAGATAGACCATAGGTAGACGAGACTTTTAGAAATATTAAAATCTGGTCAGAAATCCTGCATCATTTAAGTTTCCATGTCTTGTTTTATATTCATTCCTTATTAATCATAATGTATGATGGAATGCATCACTTTGTTCTTATATTATTCAACAATCTTTTAAGTATGATTCGCGCAATTCCAGTTGAACCAAATGAGAGTCTTGTGAAGGCTGGAATTTCTAAGAAGAGAATTTCCAAACGCGGGCCATTAAGACTAAAACTGAGAAAACTAAAACAGAAACTAAATCCAGTTGTAGGTAAAATATCCATGTTAGCTACTGTCGCTCGAATACCCAGCGCTAACGGATGGTATTTTGACTCTGGAGCCATAATACATGTTTATGACTCGAGAGACAAGTTTGTAGACTATCACAAAGTTGGCTAACTATGATAGAGTTGTGTTTGCGGGTTTGGAACTGTGAAGCTGAAGTTCACTTCTGGAAAAGTTGTAACCTTATAAAATGTGTATCATGTTCTTTCTATTCCAAAATGCCTTATACCTGTTAGCAAATTGGACGAGCACGGTTTTAAAATCACCTTCGAGTCAAGGAAAGCTGTGATTTCAAAACATGGTGTATTTGTGGGAAAAGGATACTATCTAGGAGGGATGTATCATGTAGATGATAGTAGTGTTTTGGTTGGCAAAATTCAAAAGCTTAATGTTTATGTTGTTGGACTACATCATTTAGAAACTATTGAAAATTCCGTTTGTTCAATTTCTTTATGGCATAAACGTTTAGCACATACTGATTGGCCTGAACTAGTCAACTTTTATTAGTCAACCACTTGTGAATGGTCAACCGTAAAAGACAAACTAATCAAGCCAATGCTTCCGTGGAATACAGTGTTTCCCCGGGTCGTAATGTCCCAAGGAGGTGTGCGATGGTTTATTAAAAAACGAATCTGTGATCGAGTGAATATGAACAGGAACGGTATAAGTGTGTGTGCGAGTGATTACACTAGGGTTTTATAAAACAAAATAACTTAGATAAACTATTTAAACGATTACGTAAAACCTAGATATCTAAAAACGTTTAATAACTAAAACGCGTACGTTTAATTTAATTCTACGTTAACGTACGAAACAAAAACAATTTTAACTAAAGTAGTAATTTGCATACCTTAGGGGCTTAAATGCAAATTAAATAAACTTAAAATATTTATTTTATAATTACTTAATTATTTAATTAATTATTATTTATTTAATTACTATTATTAATTATCTAATAATTAACTAATAAATAAGAAAATGTAAAATAAGTCTAGAAAATTAAAATTAAAATTTGTAAAAGTCTAAAATAATATAAAAGTTATTTTAAAAATAAAATTATATTTTTAAGACTATTTATCTAATTATTATTAATTAATTACTATTTAATTATTAATTAACTAATTATATGTTTTAAATTATTATAAATACTAAAAAGACTTAGATAATTAAGAAATTTTTTATAAATCTAATTAACCATCACAGGAATCCTAAAAAAATTATAAAAACTTTATTTTATATATTTTTAAACTAGTTAACAAATTATTATTCTATTTATTAATTAATTATCAATTAAACTATTTAAATTATAAAAACTAGTAAATGAACAGTAAAAATTCTAGAAAAATTACTAAAATTATATTATGACTTATAAAAGCTAGGAAAAATATAAAATCTAAGTGTTGCTTTATAAAAACTAATTATGCTATTTATAACTTAATTATTGATTAATTATTAAAAAAATAATTTAAATTATAATTAATACTAAAAGACAAAATAAAAATCTGAGAAAATTATTAAAAATACTTTAATATAAGAGGAAATTAATAAAAATATAAAAACATAACTTACTTAATAAAAATCTAAAAATGAAAATTAAAATTAAATTATATTAAATAGAAACTATCACTTATTATTATATTTGTTTTTCTGGATTTTTCTTTTACCAATCTATTTTATATCTAATAATAACTAACTTTTATGAAAACAATTATTTTATAACTTAATAATAAGCTGGTTATAAGCTAAGAACCTAAACAGTTGACTAACTAGGAATATAAACTCAAATGGATAATTGTGGGGCCCACAATGGATGATTATGATTCAATTAAGTTATGTGAACTTGTTTAATCAAGTTTCAACTGAATAAGCTCACAAGATAAGCAATTGACCTCAAATAAGCACTTCCAAATACCAACTGTCACTCAGAATTGGGACAGACTTTATGGGCAATACCAAGTGGTGTCCACAATGTATCAGGTCAAACTATTGGTCAATACTTAAAGCCTGGTAGGAGGGGGGTTCAAAGGTACAAGGTTTGAGGTGTGGGGCCCGCTGTGGTGGCCACAAATCACCACCAAAGGTGGTGGTGTGGGTGTGATATCTGCTGCACAGGGGAGGTTTTCTCCCTGCAGTTGTGTTTAGCCAGGTGTGGGGCCCACAGATAAAATCACAAAAATAAACTAAAGATGGGATCTTAAAGATGAAGTGGTGGACTACAAATCCTAGAAGTTTCAAAGATTGAATCCAACTACAAAATTCCAAATAATTCACCTAAGAAATGGATTTTCTGCCTAAGGTAGGTTTTGTCTTTTATGATAAACTTGCAGTGTTGACTAAATTGAACTTAGGACCTAATTTAATGACTGAAATTAATATGGTAAACTAAAATAAGGTTAAATTAAGCTTTAATGACAACTAATACAAAGATTTGAGTGAAATGCTAAGTTAAAACCTTGACAGTGAAGTCACAAGCTTAGATTGAATGAGATCTTGACTTTTCTGGTAAAACCTACGCAATTTTATGGCTTGTGTAACCTAATAGGTTCTAAAGAAACTTGTTTCAACAACCCATAACACCAAAAACACTCTGTATACCAGAGTAACCAGTTGATCCAAACACCCCCATAAGAAACTGAAAATGAGTTTTTCAAAAGATCTCACTGACCAAGTCTAAACAACTGATTCCAAAAGTATTAATATGATATCATTTGAACATTTAAGTACAAAAATACCATTATCCACAGTGTAACACATAAATCTCCAAAGATAATATTTTGACAGTCAAATTGAGAAAATGATGATTTCATAACACAACAGTGATATATGAGCAAAAATCAACCTAATAAGCAACCAATGACTGAAATAAGCAAATTTAAAAAGCAAACACACCCTGATAAGCAAAGCTACAGTACTATTACAAAAGTAGTGAAAATGGCTTACAAATGGAAATTGAGCAGTCGCAGATAACCAGGGACTCAAAACCACATCCTACACTCCCCTTTGGAGTTCTAAACCAGGAAAATCCAGAATGTAACCTGCTCCAATGATTGAATCACCATTTAGACTGATTTTTTATTTTATACTTATTTTATGAGTATTTTTGTGATTTTTTATTTTTTCTTAGTTAAAGAGTTGTAAATACTTTCTAAACTATAAATATCTTATAAGTAATATTATTTGGGTCTAATGGAACAGGAAATAACAACATTCAACAATATTCAAATGAATTTGTCAATTTCACTTGAAATTGGTAAATTTGAATTTAGTAAATAGAAATTGAAATTAACTTGAATTTAAGTTTGGAAATACATGAAATTCACTGAGTACAAGCTGTTTGAATTGAAGATACAACTGAAAGAGTAAACTAAATGACCTACGTTACACTATTTTTACTCTACTCCTAGATACATTTTTTCTTCTCCTTTCCTTCCATCTTTATAAGACTTTTTGAAGTCTAAGCAGCCTTCTGTGACTATCCCACACATTCTAAGCCATTGAAAAGGTCAAATTCATCTCAATCGTCCATTTGGAAATTTTGGCGCCAAAAATATCTTGAAGATATTTTTGTTGTGTGTGAGGATTTTCAGGGTAATTAAGTGGGTTTGGAAGGTTGTGGTGAGGTGTAGGAGAGTGGGTAGTGACTGGGGGTGTGAGGTGGAGGTGATACCATGGTGGTATTGGTTGCAGTGGTATGGAAGGAAGGGTGAGTGAGGAAGGTGGAGTTTGACCGTGGGTTTGACCCTGGTATTAATACCAGGGTGGGATTTGTTTGTATTTTTGGGCTTAGGGTGATTGGGCTAGGGGTGTAAAGGGTAGTGGGCTTGGATCGGTTATTTGTTGGGTGGGTTTTATTTTGGGTATTTAATAAAACTAAGGGTCCGGTTGGTTTTATTAGGTAATAAATCACAAGGACTAAAATTGTAATTTGGTAAATATTGAGGGGCTGAGTTTGTGATTCTTCCAAGGTTGTCACAAGGACCAAACTTGACAAGGATGAATAGTACAAGGTCATATTTTGATATTTTCCAATTTTTGAATTCCAGGGACTAAACTTGCCAAATGTGAAACTTCAGGGATCAAATGTGTAACTTCTACAAAACTTTCAACCAGGGATCAAATTTGACAACTTGTGATTATCCAAGTACCAAAATTGACTTTTTATCCAAAATATTCCACCAAGGACCAATTCTGCCATTATTTGAAAGTCCAGGGACCAAAACTGACAAACTGTCAAACTTGAGGGACCAATTATGTAATTTCACCAAACTTCACACCAAGGACCATTCCTGCAAAAGATTATTAATACAAGGATCAAAATTTATTTTTCTCAAAGTTTTTACATCTCAGGGACCATTTATGTCAATTTCCAAAGTATAGGGACTAAACTTGTAATTTTATGAAACTTTGCACCAAAGGACTAAATATGTAATTTTGTGATTCAAAAAGGACCTTTGATGACTTTTTCATGTTTTTAGAATAACCAGGGACTAGTTTTGACAACTTTTAAAACTTGAGGGACTGAAACTGCCAATTATGCAAACTTTGTACGTTTTTCATCTGTTTTTGCATATTTTGCATATAAAACACACTTCTAAGAAATTTCAAGTATTTTGATGCATATTTGAGTGTTTTTGGATGTTTTGGCAGCTCAGATTGGTATAAAATGATGAGTATTTAGACACTCATCACATACAAATTTGAAAAACATTAAAAAGATGAAAAACAACGGATTAATAAAATTTCAAAATAAAGATTTTGAAAAATGTGAAACATGTGTAAAATCAAAGTTTGTGAAGAAACCATTTCCAACTGTTAAACGTGAAACAACACTACTTGACTTGATACATTCGGATATTTGTGAATTGAATGGAATACTTACTCGAGGAGGTAGAAGGTATTTCATAACATTTTGTGTTGATTCTAGTCGTTACCTTTATTTATACTTTTTTACGATAAAAGACGAAGCTTTTGACTCTTTTAAAGTGTACAAAGTTGAGGTAGAGAATCAACTCGGTAAAAGGATTAAACTCCTTATGTCTGACAAAGGAGGGGAGTACTTTACTAGAGAGTTTGATGCATTCTACGAAGAGAATGATATCTAGCATGAGCGCACCTACCTGTATACACCACAACAAAACGGTTTAGTTGAAAGGAAAAAACCGAACCCTTGTAGAGATGGTTAACTGTATGTTGAACCAATCTAGGTTACCGACTAACTTATGGGGGAAGCCTAGTTAGCTGCATGTCACATTCACAATAGAATTACTAGTCATGTAATTCGCATGAGTCCGTATGAGTTATGGAAAGGTAGAAAACCAAACCTGGATTATGAAAGAGTCTGGGGGTGTTTGACCTACTATCGAACATCTGATCCTAAAAGGTAAAAACTTGGAGCTCGAGGTATTAGAAGTGTGTTTGTTGGATACGCTAAAAATAGCAAGGCTTATAGACTATTAGATGACAAAACATGTGTAATAATAGAATCCAGTGGTGTGGAATTCTATGAAGATAAAATTTCAAAAGGAGAAAGATTTTAATGAGCCGAAACGGAGCACACGAGCTAGAAAGGAGAAAGATTTTAATGAGCCGCAACGAAAACTCTCATGCGCCGCAAGTTCCAACTTTTTGTGGTTCCTCTCGCGGAGAAACCTCCACAGAGATTAATGAGCCGTAACGGAGCACACGAGCTAGAAAGGAGAAAGATTTATGATTGGCTGTTTTCTCCTACTTGGTCGAAGGGACGCAAAAGAAAGTGACATGAGAGGTTATTTTCACGTTCAATATTGGTGACGACCTAAGACTTTCTCGGAAGCCATGTTATCTCGCGATGCTCCTTTATGGAAGGAGGCAATTAATGATGAGATGGATTCCATCCTTGGAAATCAGACTTGGGAATTAGCACAACTTCCTAAGGGCGCGAGACCTATAGGATCTAAGTGGGTGATTAAGAAGAAGCTTAACCCAGATGGATCGGTATCTGCCTTTAAAGCAATATTAGTTGCTAAAGGCTACAGACAAAAAAGGGGGATTGATTACTTTGATACGTACGCCCCTGATAACGCTCATTTCGTACATGTTTTAATCGCATTATTTGCTTGTTTGTGCATTGTATTTGGTTGTTTTTGTGAACGTATTGTATGGAAAAGGTACAAAATAATATATTAAGGTTTAGGTACAATCAAGTCCAAGGAATAGCTAGAAATATGGAGAAAAGTTGTTTAAACAAGAGCTTTTGCACAACAAATTGTATTCGTCCCATAATAAAGACCTCGGGAAGATCGTCAACGATAAAGAATCAAGTTATAAAGACTTCTGAGCTTAAGAAAAGATCAAGTGTTGATGATATGAATGAAAGTCACATGCAAAGTTTGTTATAAGTTATGTTTTTCTTCTTCTACCAAAGGCTCAAGAGATACAACAAAGGTTTAAGTTCAAACCTAAGGTTCAAAACAAATACTACGAATCTCAAGCTGAAACCTGAACCTTGGGTTGAGACTCAAACCTTGGGTTCAAACCAATGTTTTAAAAATCACGCCTAAGGCGCGCCTACTCCCTAAATCCCATGAGGCTCTAGCCTTTGGGATTTTTTTAGATCGAGGCTCACGACATGCATGAATCCCGTAAAAATCGCAGCGCCTTAGGGATCTTTGCACTTTAGCGCCTTGGGGATTTGTGCGCCTAGAAGATGTAACGGGGTTTTGGCCTTTTTTTCTTCATAGTAAGATACATTTTGGGCTTACATGTTATATACATTTGGCCCTTTAAGTTATAAAGTATCTAATAACCTTAATATTTTAGAAAATAACTAAAACACACAATCAATAAACAATTATGTTTTTTTTTTTCTTTTTTTTTTAATCTAATGTCTAAGAATAGTAGCTTATTAACATATACAAATATTGTTTCTTTTGTGTTAAGTGTTACCAAACAACTATAGATTTTTTGTTGTTGATAGTTGATAGTTTGATACATGATAATTTGTTAAATTTTTTAAGTCATAAACTCATATATTGTAATGTATATTCAGGAATTTAGGGTAGTTCATGGATTCTGAATTGCTGCTTGCTTAATATTTTGGGTTTAAAAGCAACCTTTGTTAGATGTAATAACTATTAAGTGGCATTATGCATTGAACATTGATATTTTTGTGTTATTTAAGCTGTATAAGTTGTCACATATGTTATAAAAAAAAACCTAAATGTATAGTGCGCCTCATATTTATGAATCCCGCACCTTGGTTTGCACCTCGACTCTAGGCTCTTTGACCTCCTTTGCGCCTTAGTGCGCCTTGAGCCTTTCAGAACATTGGTTCAAACATTCCTGGCTTCTTTAATGGTTACTATTAATGATCCAACTCTTTAAAAGGGTTGCCATTATGCTTCATTTAACTTAAGTGCAGAAATTTTATGACACTTTGTACCCAAGAAACTTGCTTGTTGGCCAAGTGTAGCCTTTCTATTAATTAGAAGCCTAGCAATGAGAGAAGACACCAATCTAATACCTACTACTAATCTCGTAACCAAATATTCTCAAAAGAAGGCTACAAAGAAGAAAAACGCAGGAAAGAGTTGGCTTACATTCATCATCAATCTTTGTAATCATTCAAGGAATCATTGTTGATCAATTCATAAGTGTTTCTAATTCTTGTAATCATCAATACAACATTTGTAAGACTCTTAATTATGTTTTCAAGTGATATAATTTCTGTGATTATTTCTTTATTTGCCATGAGCGGCTAAGTGCCTTATGCACTTGCTTAGATGATGTTTGTTGCATGAATGTTGATTGATTATGACTACATGGTCCTAATTTCATGAAAAACCAATACTAAGATCGAATTATGCCTTCAAAGTTTTCGTAAACAAAAAGAGTTATCAAGTTTGGTTGATTATTAATGGTGTAATAGGTCGAAAGAGACATTGTGATTTAATCAATTGCAAAACCTTTGTCTATGAAGGATTTACCTTATGTATTGACCATTTCATAAGTAACTTGGGTAAACTTGGAAAACTTGAAAAGGATAGTTGTCAATTACTTGTGAAACGATAGCGAATCAAGCGATTGAATTGTGTTAGTTTTGTTTTGATCAACTCTTAATATTGTTTTTGTCATCTTAAAATCTTGACAAGGATTGAAAGTGTTGAAAACAAGAGGATTAGTACACCAACTAATCAAATTAGAACACCATCTAATTTATTGATCAAAACCGGTTTGAACCATTGTCATAATCATATCAAAGGAATTGTGCAAACTAGTCTCGGTAAGTGTAGTTTTTAATATATTGAATTTACATCATCATCATTATTTGCTTGCTTAGATTTGTTAATTAGTATCCGTTATAATCAAAGCCCACGTTTCATAAAACTAAACAAATCCTTGTGAACGACCTCAGCTTACCGTACAATCTCTTATTACACACGGACGAGAATACTTGCTCGTATGTGTTTCGTTTGAATCATTGGTAGATCGTGTTATAAATTTAAAACTTGCACAAATAGAACGCATCAGCCCCGGTAGCTAGAATTAGTTCCATAGGAACTCTTATAGCAATTTTTACAGTTAAAGGATTATACATTCATCAAATTGTTGTGCAAACAACTTTTCTAAACGGTTACTTAAATGAGGAGGTTTATATGGAGTAACCCAAAGGTTTTGTGATACAAGGACAAGAGAAAAAAGTATGTATACTTGTGAAGTCCTTGTAGGGTTGAAGCAAGCACCAAAGCAGTGGCATGAAAGGGACACTACTATTACTTCTTTCGGGTTTTAGCACAGTAGTGCTGATAGGTGTATTTGTACAAAAAGCACGAAAGAATATACAGTGGTGATTTGTCTCAATGTTGATGATATGGTATATTAGAGATGAAGTCTTACTTATCCACGAACTTTAAGATGAAAGATCTTGGAGAGGTAGACATCATTTTAGTAGCTAAAGTGATAAAGACAATTAAAACATTTTCTCTAAGTCAGTCTCATTACTTTAGTAAGATATTGACTAAGTTCTAGCACTTAGTATTAAGGAATGTAACACTCCTTTTGAAACAAGTGTGAAACTTGAAGTAAATTCTAGTTGTGCAGTGGATCAACTATAATATGCATGTGTCATTGGTAGCTTGACGTATGCCATGCATTGTACTTGACATGATATTGCTTTTTCTGTGAGCAAGTTAAGTCAGTATACAAGTACCCGAGTTTGGAACAATGGGATGCAGTGTCAAGAGTACTAAAATACTTGAAGAGAACTAGTGCTCTACAACTGACTTATACGTCATACCATGGAGTTTTAGAAGGGTATTCAGATGCAAGTTAGATAAATCACTTTGGTGATTCCAAATCAACAATTGGGTGGATTTATACACTTGTGAGAGGAGCTGTTTCTTAGGCTAGCAAGAAACAAACGTGTATTTCTCATTCAGCTATGGAAGCTGAGTTTATTGCCTTGGCTGTAGCGGGAAAGGAGGTTGAGTGTATTCGGGATTTGTTGATGGATATCCAATTGTAGCCCGGTCCAATGCCCTTAATTCCTATGAACTGTGATAGTAAAGCTGCTCTGTCTATAGCTTACAACTCTGTGTATAATGAGAAGTCAAGACATCTTCGTCTTCGACACAATTATGTGAGACAATTAGTTGAGAATAGTACCATTAGTGTTGTTACCTCAAGTCGTGTAGAAATTTGGCAGATCCACTTACTAAGCCTCTGACGAGTGACTTAGTGAGAGGATCACTTAATTTGATCACACACTATGAGGTGTTGGACCTTTGTAATGTGTATATGTGATACTTTGAGTGAATATGATTAAGTATGAGGAATCTACTTAACCACACTTAGAATGTTTATTGGAAATGGAACAATGATGCTTGTGTTTATTTAACAAAGAACAATGAAAGTATATCACCAAATGATTCAATATTATTCAAGATAATATGAGTGATCTTCACTATCACTAGGGTTACAAAACCTTGAATCTTGTGTTTTGTTCTAATGTATTTGTTTGTTGTATTTTTCATCTACGTCTACATATATTTTTATGTCTTATCTAAGATATTCCTTTTATAGTCCAAGGAAAGATCTTTTACAATCTATAAGTTGGTGAAGCAACAAATACCACTTGTGTTTGACTTGTTATATGGAGACCTTGTAAAAGGGAAGTGGAAGCAATCAACTTCCATATTCTCCTTGACTTAAAGAAACGATTGTGACCACATCATACACATCTTTCAGTTAGTTACCAAGGTATGATTTGTGTATAAAAGGATACCTAGAGTTCTTAAAAAAGACAACAAAACCATACAACAAATCCTATAACTTTTGCTGCCATTAATGCTTCCTTTTTAGTTCTCTGTTTACCGCAATTTCGTTGCAAACCTGTCTTGTTGCTACTAAAGGTTTGTGTATGCACTGTATGCATCCTGGAGTGCCCGACTCGTAGACTCCAGCAACTTTACGGGGTACCGATCGTATTTAAAAGGACAGGGAATTCGATCTTGTGCAATTCTGTTTAGTAGTTGTTTGGGTTCTATCATTGCTGCTGTCCAGGTGCAATATGGAGATGATTTTGATGTTAATAGCTCTTATTCTTGATACTCTTTCGCAGCAGTGGAATCATAATATTAAAGGGTTTAAATGCTACCATGTTAGTTATAAGTTTGATGCTGCTAATATTTAGATCAGGTTCGATTCATCTATGTTAATCACTTTGAAGTTGATCCATTATTGTTGGAGCTGTTTGGGTCTATGGTTGCTGATACAATACAAGTTTGTCACAAACTTATGGATATCTTATTTACTACTGATTAAATATCGTTATATGCAAAAGGTTTTAATGATGGCATCAAATAATCATGACTTTTTAGTGTCAATTTCCCCCTAATATGGTCATTATTTGTATCATTTTATATGGATATATACTCTGATTTCTTTATATTCTGTTTTCAGGTTATAAGTGAGCATAGGAGCAAAAGAGACGCGGATTTGGAAAAGCACTTATAAGATTATATACTTTAGTATGCTTAGAAGGAGTTACGGCGTAACTCTATTAATTCGTAGGTAAGAATTTATACATGAAGACCAAGTCAACGCTGATCATGGATTATGGCGTAACTACCGCTAGAGGTTACGCCGTAGCTATTTGAAGACTTAGAAGAATTTCGAGACAAAGAAGGTTACGCCGTAACCAACACATGAGGTTACAATGTAAATTTTACACAAAATGGGGTTCAAGTTGTTGATGAGATTACGACGTAACTACGCAAGAAGATTACGACCTAGAGGTAAATCCTAAGAAGATTACGGTGTAGCCATGTATGAAGATTACGACGTAACTGACCATCTAAGTTACGCCGTAACTATCACTAATGGATAAGATCATCCAAGGATTACACTAGTTACAACATAACCACAACTCAAGATTACGCCGTAGCTTTGATGGGCTAATAAATACCAGCCCTATTTCTTGTATTTTACACATCTTCCACACTACTAAAATTCAGAGAACGAAGCAGGGCTCCAGAGAGACATTCTCCATCAGCATACGGGGCATTTTTCAATGGAGAGATCACGTCATAACATCCATAAGTTTTAGTCGTGTGTATTTAAATTACTTTTTCGATTCTATGTCTTCCAATATCAAGCAAAACATTGAGTCAATGGTACTTTTCAATATCATCGGCTAAGCACCTTTGGTGCTAGCCTAGTTATGATTCCTTAATTGTTTTGATTATGTTTTTTCGTGCTTTTATTATTGCTTCTAGTGTGTGCATGCTTAGTTTTTCGTAAGATCATCTAGTTTCGGTTTTTTTGAAGAGCGGTTGTATTTATTACACTAGGAGAATTGACCAGAGGACCCTAGAGTAATAGGTTGCAAGATTTTGTAAGAATTGACAAAAGGACTACCAATCCCTTGTGTGCGTATTGACCAGAGGAGCACCTTCCGTGTCGGATGAATTTAAGAAGTTAGATGTGTGGTTTAAGATCCGAAAGTCCGGATCACACAAAGAATTAATCTAGCATTTAGTGGCACTTAATGACTCGAACTAATCTACATGTAAGCCTAGACAGTCATAAAGATTCAGACCTTTGGTGTCCTGGTAGGATTCTAGGGAGATAGGCTAGGAGAATTGAACCTGAGGAGTCTAGTAATTTTTATGCCCCACTTAAAGCCATAAGAAGCGTAATTAGAAAACATAGTCATTGCATGATAGGATGTGTAACTAGTTTAGTACACTTTCTCCCTACTGTTTTACAACTCTATTTACTTTCAGTATTTCATATCTATTTATTTAGTTTAATTAATCAAACAATTCTAAACCTTTTTTTAGAACGTGACATAGACTTAAATTAGGATCCAAAACGCACAGCTCTTGGGAAGACCTCGGCTTTACTGATTACTACACTACACATGAATCGAGTACAATGCCCGTGAGTGCATAAGATAGACCATAGTAGACGAGACTTTTAGAAATATTAAAATCTGGTCAGAAATCCTGCATCATTTAAGTTTCCATGTCTTGTTTTATATTCATTCCTTATTAATCATAATGTATGATGGAATGCATCACTTTGTTCTTATATTATTCAACAATCTTTTAAGTATGATTCGCGCAAGTCCAGTTGAACCAAATGAGAGTCTTGTGAAGGCTGGAATTTCTAAGAAGAGAATTTCCAAACGCGGGCCATTAAGACTAAAACTGAGAAAACTAAAACAGAAACTAAATCCAGTTGTAGGTAAAATATCCATGTTAGCTACTGTCGCTCGAATACCCAGCGCTAACGGATGGTATTTTGACTCTGGAGCCATAATACATGTTTATGACTCGAGAGACAAGTTTGTAGACTATCACAAAGTTGGCTAACTATGATAGAGTTGTGTTTGCGGGTTTGGAACTGTGAAGCTGAAGTTCACTTCCGGAAAAGTTGTAACCTTATAAAATGTGTATCATGTTCTTTCTATTCCAAAATGCCTTATACCTGTTAGCAAATTGGACGAGCACGGTTTTAAAATCACCTTCGAGTCAAGGAAAGCTGTGATTTCAAAACATGGTGTATTTGTGGGAAAAGGATACTATCTAGGAGGGATGTATCATGTAGATGATAGTAGTGTTTTGGTTGGCAAAATTCAAAAGCTTAATGTTTATGTTGTTGGACTACATCATTTAGAAACTATTGAAAATTCCGTTTGTTCAATTTCTTTATGGCATAAACGTTTAGCACATACTGATTGGCCTGAACTAGTCAACTTTTATTAGTCAACCACTTGTGAATGGTCAACCGTAAAAGACAAACTAATCAAGCCAATGCTTCCGTGGAATACAGTGTTTCCCCGGGTCGTAATGTCCCAAGGAGGTGTGCGATGGTTTATTAAAAAACGAATCTGTGATCGAGTGAATATGAACAGGAAAGGTATAAGTGTGTGTGCGAGTGATTACACTAGGGTTTTATAAAACAAAATAACTTAGATAAACTATTTAAACGATTACGTAAAACCTAGATATCTAAAAACGTTTAATAACTAAAACGCGCACGTTTAATTTAATTCTACGTAAACGTACGAAACAAAAACAATTTTAACTAAAGTAGTAATTTGCATACCTTAGGGGCTTAAATGCAAATTA
Organism: Artemisia argyi; assembly: GCA_030686995.1. Lineage (NCBI taxonomy): Eukaryota > Viridiplantae > Streptophyta > Magnoliopsida > Asterales > Asteraceae > Artemisia > Artemisia argyi. The sequence continues at coordinate 41,049,670 of CM060676.1, read as the reverse complement.
AATAAACTTAAAATATTTATTTTATAATTACTTAATTATTTAATTAATTATTATTTATTTAATTACTATTATTAATTATCTAATAATTAACTAATAAATAAGAAAATGTAAAATAAGTCTAGAAAATTAAAATTAAAATTTGTAAAAGTCTAAAATAATATAAAACTTATTTTAAAAATAAAATTATATTTTTAAGACTATTTATCTAATTATTATTAATTAATTACTATTTAATTATTAATTAACTAATTATATGTTTTAAATTATTATAAATACTAAAAAGACTTAGATAATTAAGAAAATTTTTATAAATCTAATTAACCATCACAGGAATCCTAAAAAAATTATAAAAACTTTATTTTATATATTTTTAAACTAGTTAACAAATTATTATTCTATTTATTAATTAATTATCAATTAAACTATTTAAATTATAAAAACTAGTAAATGAACAGTAAAAATTCTAGAAAAATTACTAAAATTATATTATGACTTATAAAAGCTAGGAAAAATATAAAATCTAAGTGTTGCTTTATAAAAACTAATTATGCTATTTATAACTTAATTATTGATTAATTATTAATAAAACTAATTTAAATTATAATTAATACTAAAAGACAAAATAAAAATCTGAGAAAATTATTAAAAATACTTTAATATAAGAGGAAATTAATAAAAATATAAAAACATAACTTACTTAATAAAAATCTAAAAATGAAAATTAAAATTAAATTATATTAAATAGAAACTATCACTTATTATTATATTTGTTTTTCTGGATTTTTCTTTTACCAATCTATTTTATATCTAATAATAACTAACTTTTATGAAAACAATTATTTTATAACTTAATAATAAGCTGGTTATAAGCTAAGAACCTAAACAGTTGACTAACTAGGAATATAAACTCAAATGGATAATTGTGGGGCCCACAATGGATGATTATGATTCAATTAAGTTATGTGAACTTGTTTAATCAAGTTTCAACTGAATAAGCTCACAAGATAAGCAATTGACATCAAATAAGCACTTCCAAATACCAACTGTCACTCAGAATTGGGACAGACTTTATGGGCAATACCAAGTGGTGTCCACAATGTATCAGGTCAAACTATTGGTCAATACTTAAAGCCTTGTAGGAGGGGGGTTCAAAGGTACAAGGTTTGAGGTGTGGGGCCCGCTGTGGTGGCCACAAATCACCACCAAAGGTGGTGGTGTGGGTGTGATATCTGCTGCACAGGGGAGGTTTTCTCCCTGCAGTTGTGTTTAGCCAGGTGTGGGGCCCACAGATAAAATCACAAAAATAAACTAAAGATGGGATCTTAAAGATGAAGTGGTGGACTACAAATCCTAGAAGTTTCAAAGATTGAATCCAACTACAAAATTCCAAATAATTCACCTAAGAAATGGATTTTCTGCCTAAGGTAGGTTTTGTCTTTTATGATAAACTTGCAGTGTTGACTAAATTGAACTTAGGACCTAATTTAATGACTGAAATTAATATGATAAACTAAAATAAGGTTAAATTAAGCTTTAATGACAACTAATACAAAGATTTGAGTGAAATGCTAAGTTAAAACCTTGACAGTGAAGTCACAAGCTTAGATTGAATGAGATCTTGACTTTTCTGGTAAAACCTACGCAATTTTATGGCTTGTGTAACCTAATAGGTTCTAAAGAAACTTGTTTCAACAACCCATAACACCAAAAACACTCTGTATACCAGAGTAACCAGTTGATCCAAACACCCCCATAAGAAACTGAAAATGAGTTTTTCAAAAGATCTCACTGACCAAGTCTAAACAACTGATTCCAAAAGTATTAATATGATATCATTTGAACATTTAAGTACAAAAATACCATTATCCACAGTGTAACACATAAATCTCCAAAGATAATATTTTGACAGTCAAATTGAGAAAATGATGATTTCATAACACAACAGTGATATATGAGCAAAAATCAACCTAATAAGCAACCAATGACTGAAATAAGCAAATTTAAAAAGCAAACACACCCTGATAAGCAAAGCTACAGTACTATTACAAAAGTAGTGAAAATGGCTTACAAATGGAAATTGAGCAGTCGCAGATAACCAGGGACTCAAAACCACATCCTACACTCTCCTTTGGAGTTCTAAACCAGGAAAATCCAGAATGTAACCTGCTCCAATGATTGAATCACCATTTAGACTGATTTTTTATTTTATACTTATTTTATGAGTATTTTTGTGATTTTTTATTTTTTCTTAGTTAAAGAGTTGTAAATACTTTCTAAACTATAAATATCTTATAAGTAATATTATTTGGGTCTAATGGAACAGGAAATAACAACATTCAACAATATTCAAATGAATTTGTCAATTTCACTTGAAATTGGTAAATTTGAATTTAGTAAATAGAAATTGAAATTAACTTGAATTTAAGTTTGGAAATACATGAAATTCACTGAGTACAAGCTGTTTGAATTGAAGATACAACTGAAAGAGTAAACTAAATGACCTACGTTACACTATTTTTACTCTACTCCTAGATACATTTTTTCTTCTCCTTTCCTTCCATCTTTATAAGACTTTTTGAAGTCTAAGCAGCCTTCTGTGACTATCCCACACATTCTAAGCCATTGAAAAGGTCAAATTCATCTCAATCGTCCATTTGGAAATTTTGGCGCCAAAAATATCTTGAAGATATTTTTGTTGTGTGTGAGGATTTTCAGGGTAATTAAGTGGGTTTGGAAGGTTGTGGTGAGGTGTAGGAGAGTGGGTAGTGACTGGGGGTGTGAGGTGGAGGTGATACCATGGTGGTATTGGTTGCAGTGGTATGGAAGGAAGGGTGAGTGAGGAAGGTGGAGTTTGACCGTGGGTTTGACCCTGGTATTAATACCAGGGTGGGATTTGTTTGTATTTTTGGGCTTAGGGTGATTGGGCTAGGGGTGTAAAGGGTAGTGGGCTTGGATCGGTTATTTGTTGGGTGGGTTTTATTTTGGGTATTTAATAAAACTAAGGGTCCGGTTGGTTTTATTAGGTAATAAATCACAAGGACTAAAATTGTAATTTGGTAAATATTGAGGGGCTGAGTTTGTGATTCTTCCAAGGTTGTCACAAGGACCAAACTTGACAAGGATGAATAGTACAAGGTCATATTTTGATATTTTCCAATTTTTGAATTCCAGGGACTAAACTTGCCAAATGTGAAACTTCAGGGATCAAATGTGCAACTTCTTCAAAACTTTCAACCAAGGATCAAATTTGACAACTTGTGATTATCCAAGTACCAAAATTGACTTTTTATCCAAAATATTCCACCAAGGACCAATTCTGCCATTATTTGAAAGTCCAGGGACCAAAACTGACAAACTGTCAAACTTGAGGGACCAATTATGTAATTTCACCAAACTTCACACCAAGGACCATTCCTGCAAAATATTATTAGTACAAGGATCAAAATTTATTTTTCTCAAAGTTTTTACATCTCAGGGACCATTTATGTCAATTTCCAAAGTATAGGGACTAAACTTGTAATTTTATGAAACTTTGCACCAAAGGACTAAATATGTAATTTTGTGATTCAAAAAGGACCTTTGATGACTTTTTCATGTTTTTAGAATAACCAGGGACTAGTTTTGACAACTTTTAAAACTTGAGGGACTGAAACTGCCAATTATGCAAACTTTGTACGTTTTTCATCTGTTTTTGCATATTTTGCATATAAAACACACTTCTAAGATATTTCAAGTATTTTGATGCATATTTGAGTGTTTTTGGATGTTTTGGCAGCTCAGATTGGTATAAAATGATGAGTATTTAGACACTCATCACATACAAATTTGAAAAACATTAAAAAGATGAAAAACAACGGATTAATAAAATTTCAAAATAAAGATTTTGAAAAATGTGAAACATGTGTAAAATCAAAGTTTGTGAAGAAACCATTTCCAACTGTTAAACGTGAAACAACACTACTTGACTTGATACATTCGGATATTTGTGAATTGAATGGAATACTTACTCGAGGAGGTAGAAGGTATTTCATAACATTTTGTGTTGATTCTAGTCGTTACCTTTATTTATACTTTTTTACGATAAAAGACGAAGCTTTTGACTCTTTTAAAGTGTACAAAGTTGAGGTAGAGAATCAACTCGGTAAAAGGATTAAAATCCTTATGTCTGACAAAGGAGGGGAGTACTTTACTAGAGAGTTTGATGCATTCTACGAAGAGAATGATATCTAGCATGAGCGCACCTCCCTGTATACACCACAACAAAACGATTTAGTTGAAAGGAAAAAACCGAACCCTTGTAGAGATGGTTAACTGTATGTTGAACCAATCTAGGTTACCGACTAACTTATGGGGGAAGCCTAGTTAGCTGCATGTCACATTCACAATAGAATTACTAGTCGTGTAATTCGCATGAGTCCGTATGAGTTATGGAAAGGTAGAAAACCAAACCTGGATTATGAAAGAGTCTGGGGGTGTTTGACCTACTATCGAACATCTGATCCTAAAAGGTAAAAACTTGGAGCTCGAGGTATTAGAAGTGTGTTTGTTGGATACGCTAAAAATAGCAAGGCTTATAGACTATTGGATGACAAAACATGTGTAATAATAGAATCCAGTGGTGTGGAATTCTATGAAGATAAAATTTCAAAAGGAGAAAGATTTTAATGAGCCGAAACGGAGCACACGAGCTAGAAAGGAGAAAGATTTTAATGAGCCGCAACGAAAACTCTCATGCGCCGCTAGTTCCAACTTTTTGTGGTTCCTCTCGCGGAGAAACCTCCACAGAGATTAATGAGCCGTAACGGAGCACACGAGCTAGAAAGGAGAAAGATTTATGATCGGCTGTTTTCTCCTACTTGGTCGAAGGGACGCAAAAGAAAGTGACATGAGAGGTTATTTTCACGTTCAATATTGGTGACGACCTAAGACTTTCTCGGAAGCCATGTTATCTCGCGATGCTCCTTTATGGAAGGAGGCAATTAATGATGAGATGGATTCCATCCTTGGAAATCAGACTTGGGAATTAGCACAACTTCCTAAGGGCGCGAGACCTATAGGATCTAAGCGGGTGATTAAGAAGAAGCTTAACCCAGATGGATCGGTATCTGCCTTTAAAGCAATATTAGTTGCTAAAGGCTACAGAAAAAAAAGGGGGATTGATTACTTTGATACGTACGCCCCTGATAACGCTCATTTCGTACATGTTTTAATCGCATTATTTGCTTGTTTGTGCATTGTATTTGGTTGTTTTTGTGAACGTATTGTATGGAAAAGGTACAAAAATATATATTAAGGTTTAGGTACAATCAAGTCCAAGGAATAGCTAGAAATATGGAGAAAAGTTGTTTAAACAAGAGCTTTTGCACAACAAATTGGATTCGTCCCATAATAAAGACCTCGGGAAGATCGTCAACGATAAAGAATCAAGTTATAAAGACTTCTGAGCTTAAGAAAAGATCAAGTGTTGATGATATGAATGAAAGTCACATGCAAAGTTTGTTATAAGTTATGTTTTTCTTCTTCTACCAAAGGCTCAAGAGATACAACAAAGGTTTAAGTTCAAACCTAAGGTTCAAAACAAATACTACAAATCTCAAGCTGAAACCTGAACCTTGGGTTGAGACTCAAACCTTGGGTTCAAACCAATGTTTTAAAAATCACGCCTAAGGCGCGCCTAATCCCTAAATCCTATGAGGCTCTAGCCTTTGGGATTTTTTTAGATCGAGGCTCACGACATGCATGAATCCCGTAAAAATCGCAGCGCCTTAGGGATCTTTGCACTTTAGCGCCTTGGGGATTTGTGCGCCTAGAAGATGTAACGGGGTTTTGGCCTTTTTTTCTTCATAGTAAGATACATTTTGGGCTTACATGTTATATACATTTGGCCCTTTAAGTTATAAAGTATCTAATAACCTTAATATTTTAGAAAATAACTAAAACACACAATCAATAAACAATTATGTTTTTTTTTTCTTTTTTTTTTAATCTAATGTCTAAGAATAGTAGCTTATTAACATATACAAATATTGTTTCTTTTGTGTTAAGTGTTACCAAACAACTATAGATTTTTTGTTGTTGATAGTTGATAGTTTGATACATGATAATTTGTTAAATTTTTTAAGTCATAAACTCATATATTGTAATGTATATTCAGGAATTTAGGGTAGTTCATGGATTCTGAATTGCTGCTTGCTTAATATTTTGGGTTTAAAAGCAACCTTTGTTAGATGTAATAACTATTAAGTGGCATTATGCATTGAACATTGATATTTTTGTGTTATTTAAGCTGTATAAGTTGTCACATATGTTATAAAAAAACCTAAATGTATAGTGCGCCTCATATTTATGAATCCCGCACCTTGGTTTGCACCTCGACTCTAGGCTCTTTGACCTCCTTTGCGCCTTAGTGCGCCTTGAGCCTTTCAGAACATTGGTTCAAACATTCCTGGCTTCTTTAATGGTTACTATTAATGATCCAACTCTTTAAAAGGGTTGCCATTATGCTTCATTTAACTTAAGTGCAGAAATTTTATGACACTTTGTACCCAAGAAACTTGCTTGTTGGCCAAGTGTAGCCTTTCTATTAATTAGAAGCCTAGCAATGAGAGAAGACACCAATCTAATACCTACTACTAATCTCGTAACCAAATATTCTCAAAAGAAGGCTACAAAGAAGAAAAACGCAGGAAAGAGTTGGCTTACATTCATCATCAATCTTTGTAATCATTCAAGGAATCATTGTTGATCAATTCATAAGTGTTTCTAATTCTTGTAATCATCAATACAACATTTGTAAGACTCTTAATTATGTTTTCAAGTGATATAATTTCTGTGATTATTTCTTTATTTGCCATGAGCGGCTAAGTGCCTTATGCACTTGCTTAGATGATGTTTGTTGCATGAATGTTGATTGATTATGACTACATGGTCCTAATTTCATGAAAAACCAATACTAAGATCGAATTATGCCTTCAAAGTTTTCATAAACAAAAAGAGTTATCAAGTTTGGTTGATTATTAATGGTGTAATAGGTCGAAAGAGACATTGTGATTTAATCAATTGCAAAACCTTTGTCTATGAAGGATTTACCTTATGTATTGACCATTTCATAAGTAACTTGGGTAAACTTGGAAAACTTGAAAAGGATAGTTGTCAATTACTTGTGAAACGATAGCGAATCAAGCGATTGAATTGTGTTAGTTTTGTTTTGATCAAATCTTAATATTGTTTTTGTCATCTTAAAATCTTGACAAGGATTGAAAGTGTTGAAAACAAAAGGATTAGTACACCAACTAATCAAATTAGAACACCATCTAATTTATTGATCAAAACCGGTTTGAACCATTGTCATAATCATATCAAAGGAATTGTGCAAACTAGTCTCGGTAAGTGTAGTTTTTAATATATTGAATTTACATCATCATCATTATTTGCTTGCTTAGATTTGTTACTTAGTATCCGTTATAATCAAAGCCCACGTTTCATAAAACTAAACAAATCCTTGTGAACGACCTCAGCTTACCGTACAATCTCTTACTACACACGGACGAGAATACTTGCTCGTATGTGTTTCGTTTGAATCATTGGTAGATCGTGTTATAAATTTAAAACTTGCACAAATAGAACGCATCAGCCCCGGTAGCTAGAATTAGTTCCATAGGAACTCTTATAGCAATTTTTACAGTTAAAGGATTATACATTCATCAAATTGTTGTGCAAACAACTTTTCTAAACGGTTACTTAAATGAGGAGGTTTATATGGAGTAACCCAGAGGTTTTGTGATACAAGGACAAGAGAAAAAAGTATGTATACTTGTGAAGTCCTTGTAGGGTTGAAGCAAGCACCAAAGCAGTGGCATGAAAGGGACACTACTATTACTTCTTTCGGGTTTTAGCACAGTAGTGCTGATAGGTGTATTTGTACAAAAAGCACGAAAGAATATACAGTGGTGATTTGTCTCAATGTTGATGATATGGTATATTAGAGATGAAGTCTTACTTATCCACGAACTTTAAGATGAAAGATCTTGGAGAGGTAGACATCATTTTAGTAGCTAAAGTGATAAAGACAATTAAAACATTTTCTCTAAGTCAATCTCATTACATTAGTAAGATATTGACTAAGTTCTAGCACTTAGTATTAAGGAATGTAACACTCCTTTTGAAACAAGTGTGAAACTTGAAGTAAATTCTAGTTGTGCAGTGGATCAACTATAATATGCAAGTGTCATTGGTAGCTTGACGTATGCCATGCATTGTACTTGACATGATATTGCTTTTTCTGTGAGCAAGTTAAGTCAGTATACAAGTACCCGAGTTTGGAACAATGGGATGCAGTGTCAAGAGTACTAAAATACTTGAAGAGAACTAGTGCTCTACAACTGACTTATACGTCATACCATGGAGTTTTAGAAGGGTATTCAGATGCAAGTTAGATAAATCACTTTGGTGATTCCAAATCAACAATTGGGTGGATTTATACACTTGTGAGAGGAGCTGTTTCTTAGGCTAGCAAGAAACAAACGTGTATTTCTCATTCAACTATGGAAGCTGAGTTTATTGCCTTGGCTGTAGCGGGAAAGGAGGTTGAGTGTATTCGGGATTTGTTGATGGATATCCAATTGTAGCCCGGTCCAATGCCCTTAATTCCTATGAACTGTGATAGTAAAGCTGCTCTGTCTATAGCTTACAACTCTGTGTATAATGAGAAGTCAAGACATCTTCGTCTTCGACACAATTATGTGAGACAATTAGTTGAGAATAGTACCATTAGTGTTGTTACCTCAAGTCGTGTAGAAATTTGGCAGATCCACTTACTAAGCCTCTGACGAGTGACTTAGTGAGAGGATCACTTAATTTGATCACACACTATGAGGTGTTGGACCTTTGTAATGTGTATATGTGATACTTTGAGCGAATATGATTAAGTATGAGGAATCTACTTAACCACACTTAGAATGTTTATTGGAAATGGAACAATGATGCTTGTGTTTATTTAACAAAGAACAATGAAAGTATATCACCAAATGATTCAATATTATTCAAGATAATATGAGTGATCTTCACTATCACTAGGGTTACAAAACCTTGAATCTTGTGTTTTGTTCTAATGTATTTGTTTGTTGTATTTTTCATCTACGTCTACATATATTTTTATGTCTTATCTAAGATCTTCCTTTTATAGTCCAAGGAAAGATCTTTTACAATCTATAAGACTTATCTAACCACTAGCTCTAGCTTATGACTTATCTTCATTTTAGCTAGATGATGACTTATCTTGTCAGTCATTAAGATACAACATGTATCTAGGAATACACCTCACTTGGAGTGTTCAATTTGATGACTACAAAGAAGAGATTATCTAGTGACTATGCACATAATATCTTTGTACACGTATCAGTAGAATAAGTAGTACTTATCTACTCAGCAGCTGTATGAGTCATAGTAGCAGCAGAAACTATCAGCAGAAACATCTATGAGTAGTAACATTTTATCAGCAGGAACATGCTTTGTGCTTTATTAGCAGGAACATACTTGATGTATTTCCTTGAGCCTTTATGCTGATTCTTCTGATTATTTAATTCCCAACAATCCTCCCCTAAACATGTGAATTACATTCAAACATGTTTTTCTGAATTAAATGAGGACTTTGTGAAGATCTTTCAAACACTTCATTGTCAGACTGTTGATCTGAACTTTGTTCTCTTTTGAGTGATTGAATGCCTTTCTCTGTAACTCATCTGCTTTCTGTTCTTTGCTCCAATCTTGGACTAAAAGATGGTGCAATTTCCATGAATGAAAAATTATAAGAGGCAATGATGCTGTGTATCTTGGATGCTTGTTCCAAGAAGTAGAAATCATCTTTCAGCATGTCTTTGGAAGTGATGAACAAACGTAGTGAATTGAAATTGAAACCTTTCACCTTTTGATCTAGATAGAACTTTCTCCTATCAGTTCTGTTCTTGTTCTTTATCAGTAGAAACCATGTCATCATCTTGTATGCTCTTATCTTTTCCTTTTTTTCTTTGGATAAACTTCCTTTAAAGGGCTTTCATAACCTCCCTTGAGATTTATTTATGAGCAATTTCCTCCCCTGTTTGGAAGATCTCTCACAATCATATCATATCACAATCATCTGATCTAGCAATTTCCATGTTTTCAGACAATTTGTACATGAAGCCATCAATTCCTTAAGAGTTTAAATGTTTCTCTCATCACTTCTAGGTGTGTAACCTCCTATGAGTGGCGAATCACAGAGCATTGACTCATAATCCATCATTAGATGATTTTCTGAGCCTCTTTTGGAAATTCTTTTTAAGAAATATTTGACTTAGCAGTATGAATATGATTTTATGATTAAGAATCATACTGCTTTTAACCATATTGAAGGGATTAAGTGTGGTAACTAACACTTAATCAAAATTTCGGTTTAAAGCAAGCTCTGGTTGTGTGAGAACCAATGTTTTCAGTTATAAATAGGGGTGGAAACGAGCCGAGCCGAGCCCGAGCCTGCCAGAGCTCAAGCTTGGCTCGTTTAAGTTTTAAAGGGCTCGAGCTCGAGCTCCGCTCGTTTCGAGTCTTAAACTTTAAGCTCGAGCTCGGCTCATGGAATATTATATAGGCTCGGGCTCGGCTCGAGCTCGACTCGTTTATACGATTTGGCCATGAAAAGTTAAAGCTTGGCTCGAGCTCGAGCTCGGCTCGTAACATATCTTTATTGAGCTCGTTAATAAGCTCTAGATCGGCTCGTGTATAAGTCAAAATATCATATTTTTGTTAAGGCTCGTTTAGGCTCGCGAGCCCAAACGAGCTTTTTATGTAAAGCTCGAGCTCGAGCTCGATTAATAAATGAGTTGCTACTTAGGCTCGAGCTCGGGCTCGAGCTCGTTTAGGCTCGGCTCGTTCGAGCTTTTTACCGATCTGATCCCGAGCTTTTCACGAGCGGCTCGGCTCATTTCCACCCCTAGTTATAAATAACTGCCTGTGTACAGATAAACCTATTCAAAAGGCTTTCTTTACAGGGTTTCCAGCTCGTGGCATTTGTTACCTCTAACACAAGTGTTAGATTCACTTTTGCTCGTTGTTCTTTCTATCAGATATCTGTAGATTAGTCACATTATACTTGAGAGTATAAAATGATAGAAAGTGAGTTGTATCAGTTAATTACTGATCAACTAAATCATCAATTCAATGTGAAACAACATAATAATATTTTAAGAAAGAAGTTTTAAGGAGTTTTGAAGTCCCAAACTCTTTCTATCATGAACCTATTATATCAGCAGCAATGATCAGCAGAAATTTGTTGCTCACAGATTTCACTTGAAATAGCCTTTGAGCTCAAACATTCATACCTGAAATTGTTAGTCTAAAACCAAATGAACAAAGTACAAAGTACTTGTCTTTGAATTAAAATAATCATATAACTAACTGTATGAATTGCTTTAAATTGGTAACAGTAGTTTTAAATGACAAAGTTAGATGCATTAATAAATTCCATATACAAGAACACATTATATTGAAAATTTTAAAGATTAACCATTCCAATACTTGCTACCAAGTACTGAAATCTTCCAACATCAAAAGCTTTTGTAAGAAGATCTGCAAAGTTTTGTTCTAAAGCAATTTTCATTACTTGAATTAACCTCTTTTCATTGCAATCTCTAATAAAATGATGTCTTATTTCAATGTGTTTTGTTTTAGAATGTTGCACTGGATTTTTAATAATGCAAATTGTACTACTATTATCAATATGAATAATGGTATGTAAGAAATTGTACCCATAGTCAAGAAGTTGGTTTTGAAGCCATAGGACTTGACCACAACAATTTGCAGCAACTACATATTTAGCTTCAGTTGTTGAAGTAGCCACCATTGTCTGCTTCTTACACTGCCATGAGATAAGTCTACACCAAGGAATTGACATCCTCCAGTTGTTGACTTTCTGTCCAAGCTAGCACCAGCATAATCACTATCTGAATATGCTACTAAGTCAAAAGATGATTCCTTAGAATACCATAGACCCAACCTAGGTTGACCCTTGAGATATCTAAAAATTCTCTTGACTGCTGTTAAAGGAGAAACCTTAGGAGTCACTTGATATCTTGCACAAGCACAAACAGAGAACATGATATCAGGTCTTGATGATGTGAGATACATCAAAGAACCTATCATAGATCTGTATGTGTGTACATCCACATTAATTCCTTCTACATCTTTAAGAAGTGGCTTCTCAGAGTCCATTGATGTGCTTGCTATTTTGGAATCAGCAAATTGAAACTTTATAAGAATCTCTGCAACATATTTGTCTTGACTAATAAAGATTCCTTCCCTTGATTGTTTAACCTGCAGACCCGAAAAGAATGTAAGTTCCCCCATGGAACTCATCTGAAAGTTATTGTGCATAAGCTTCTCAAACTCCAAACACATCTCCTTCCTTGTAGATCCAAAGATGATATCATCCACATACACTTGAACTAGCAAAAGATCCTTCTTATGCTTCTTGTTGAAAAGTGTCTGATCTATCTTGCCTCTTTGAAATCCATTTGAAATTAAGTAGGAAGCCAGTGTTTCATACCAAGCTCTTGGTGCCTGATGTAGGCCATATAGAGCTTTAACAACCTTGTACACTTTGTCTGGATATCAATAAAACCAGGAGGTTGTGAGACGTATACCTCCTCTTCAATAGTACCATATAAGAAAGCACTCTTGACATCCATTTGATAAACTGTGAATCCCATAAATGAAGCATAAGCCAAAAAGAGTCTAATGGCTTCAATCCTTGCTACTGAAGCAAAAACTTCTTTATAGTCTATCCTTTCTTTTTGTGTGTACCCTTGAGCTACTAATCTAGCTTTATTTCTTATCACTATGCCCCTTTCATCCCATTTATTCCTAAAAACCCATCTAGTGCCAATTACCCTTACACCACTGGGTAAATCAACTAGCACCCATACCTTTTGAATCTTAAACTGAAGAAGCTCCTCTTGCATAGCCTCCAACCAGCTTGAATTCTCTAGGGCTTTATGAATATTCTTTGGTTCATCTTGTGAGAGAAAACATACAAATAAGCAAGAGTTTGAAAACGCATGCTGTTTTGAAGCATAAAGGGCATCAAGAAGCCCTTGTTGATCTGAAGACATCAATTGTTGTCTAGTCTTTACTCCTGATTGTACATCTCCAATCACAATTTCCAGGGAGTGGACTTTGTGAATCCTTGAGTGTGGAGTAGAAAGAACTTGATAATCAGGTGGAAGGTTGTTGAAATCCACCTCATTTTCTGAGAGATTTTGTTGTGTTTCTTCTGATAGATCATCAGCAGAAACATTTTGCTCATCAGTGGGAACGATTTGCTTATCAGTAGAAACAGCAGTGTTACTTCTGACTTGAAACTCTTGTTCCTCAGTTCCATCTTTCTTGTATTCATCTTCAACATCTTCTTTAGGTTTACTAGAAGAAGATTCACCATTTATTGAAGTTGAAACCACACTTGAATTTGTCCATATTGGCATCATCACATAATCTTGATTTGTCTCCTTCTCTAATCCTTCTACATTTGTTGCATCAACAGTTTTTGAAGCTGAAAATTCATTAGTTTCTGCAACAAAAGGCATATAATTCATTGATTTGGATAGAGATTCAAGATCAAATAGCCATTTGGGACCTTGACCTTCTACATTGGATTTATTTTCTAAAAATTCCACATGCAGATTTTCTTCTACTCTTCTAGTTCTTATGTTGTACACTCTAAATGCTTTGCTATTGATAGAGTATCCAACTAAGAATCCTTCATCTGCTTTACCATCAAACTTTCCAAGATGGTCTAAGGTATTCAGAATTGTCACATGACATCCAAAAGGTCTAAAAAATCCTATTTTAGGAGTTCTACCTCTAAAAAGTTCATATGATGTCTTATTGTGAGGTTTTACAACTAAAACTCTATTTTGAACATAGCAAGCAGTGTTGACTGCTTCTGCCCAAAAAGTTATAGGCAACTTAGAGTCAGCTAACATAGTTCTAGCAGCTTCTATTAGTGTTCTATTTTTCCTTTCAGCAACTCCATTCTGTTGTGGAGTTCTTGCAACACTAAATTCTCTTTTAATACCTTTTTCTTTGCAGAAATCATCCATAACTCTATTCTTAAATTTTGTCTCATTATCACATCTACTGACTTTTAATCTTTTACTTACTAGGTTTTCTATCTCTGTAATGAAGAACTTAAGAATGCTAGAAGTCTCATCCTTAGTACCTAAAAACAATACCCATGTAAATCTACTAAAGTCATCAGTAATAACTAGACAATATCTCTTATGCAACAAACTTCTAACAGTTGTAGGACCAAATAACTCCATATGCAGCATAAACAACGATTGATTGATAGAGTTAAAAATTTTGGGCTTACAAGTGGCTTTATGTTGTTTGCCTTTAAGACAAGCAATGCATGTTTGATCATTTTCAAATCGTTTTCGAGGTAAACCTCTTACCAAACCATCTTTGACAATCTTATTTATGGTTTTGAAGTTAATATGACCAAGCCGCCTATGCCATTTCATAGATTCATCCAATGTGGCCTTAGCAATAAGATAAGTAAGAGAATCTTTTGGAACAATCTTCTTCATATCAACACTGTACATGTTGCCTTTTCTTGGAATTCGTAGAAGTGCTTGACTTTCATCAGGCATCTTAAAATCAGAAGAAAATACAAGACATTCAGTGTCAGTAAATAGAACTTTGTTCTTTTTGTCACACATTTGTGAGACACTAAAAAGATTATACTTAAGCTCTTGCACATAGTACACATCTTCAAAATCTAATTTACCGGTTTTAATAGTACCTTTACCAGTAATTCTACCTCCAATTCCTCCTCCAAAGGTAACATATCCTCCATCTATTGATTGAAAATCTGAGAGATAAGACTTGTTGCCTGTCATGTGCCTTGAACATCCACTATCTTAGAATCCTTGATCTTCATCATCTGCTGATGAATGTCCCTACACATAAATAAAGGAATTAGTTTTGTTTTGGGATCCAAACCATTTCTGACTTGGATCCGCCTCTTGCATCAATGAAATGTAATCTTTTGAGAATAGTTGATGCAACATTGGATTTAAGAATCCAACATGCTGAGGCCTTAATAGCATTTGCCCTATTTCCCTTAGCAGTGATATGAACTGTTTGGCTATCAGCAGAAACTGATGGCTTTGCAGTTGTATCCTTTGGTTTCCAAACTTGTTTTTGGAATACTGCCTTTGTTAGAATGGGTCTTTTAACAACATTTAATGCATATTTGAAAGTTGTTTTAGCACTTTTAACTGTTGTTTTTGGGTAAACAGTCAGATATGGTCTATCAGCAGAAACCATTTTCCTATCAGCAGGAACTGAAACTGTTTTGGGTTTTGTTCTAGTAAAGTTAGAGTGACTTTTAGGTGTTTGCCTTTTTAGATTCACCCTATTGTTTGTATACCCAGATACCCATTTATTACAGAGAGCTGCAAGATGGTCAAAACTACCACATGTGTAACAAGCTTTGTTATCTCTTTGTTGGAGAGACTTGAGGCTATACCAATTCCTTTGGTTGCCTCTTGGCTTGTTTATGGTTCTATATTGTTCACAATATCTTACTGGTTGCCTAACATGTTTAACATTGTTTTTAGGTTTTTCAGTACTATGTTTGACTATCCTAGGAACACTTGTTCCTGCTTTCTTAAAGACTTCAGGTTTAGACATAACCTGTTTAACTTTTTTTATCATCAGATGTTAAGTCCTCAATGATTGGACCATCTGACTTTCTACATGAACACACCTTGTCCTTAGGAAGTGAAGTGTTACTCAAACTTTCACTCTCTTTCAAAGGTTTATTAACAACTACATTAGTTTTTGGTTGAACTCCATATTTTAATTCAGGTAGTTGAAATTCAGGTAATCCTGTGTGTTCTAGGTCAATTCCTAGGGGAGAAGGAATACCTCTATATGGTGGAGGAACAGATTTGTTTCCAACACCAGACTTAGCTTTATTTATTACTTGACATTCAATTAAGTTGGTCACACCCTTAGATGCATAATTTAGTGTTTCTACACTCATTCGAATGTTTTCTTTTGCCTTACTAAGCCTATCTACTTCGGCTTTCAAGTTACTAATGTCAACATCTTTAAACATTATCTCTCTTTCAAGAAGAATTTTGACATCAGTAAAGGTAGATTCATTTGTTTGAAAATGTATGACTTGTTCCTAGAATAGCTAAACCTCTTTTATGATTAGTTAAGTTATGAGCTGTATTGATTAGCTCTGTCCTTTGATTCTCATAACGTTTGGTTAAGATTTCTAAACTTTTAAGAGCAGAACAATTATTTGAACAAACTTTATCAGATTGTACCTCTGTAGAGAAAGCCATAAGAGCAGTCCGAGGAGAAGCTTCTTCTTCATCAGCAGTAAAGCTCCAATCGAATCCTAATCCATCAATAGCTACCATAGCCTTTGGATTGGTTGATTCCCCTGTTTTGGACTTGTTTCCAAAACCTCTATTCTTGCTATCATGCTGCCTTAGTCTTCTACATTCTCTTGAGAAGTGCCCCAACATATGACAGTTATAGCATTCTATCTTTGACTTGTCAAAACCAGCAGTATCATTGCTGCTGATGGTGAGTTTCTTCCCCGTCCTCTGATAGAATTTCTTAGCCCTCATGCTAAGAAGAGAAATTTGCCATTTTAGGTCCATCTCTTCTAAATCATCATCATTGATTTCTAGAAGATCTTCATGAGTGAGCATGGACCCATCATTCTGACTTGTGAAAAAGGCACAACAAGCCTTTTCATTTAATATACCAAAAGTACTGCTTGATGAACTAGCAGCACCAATTCCATTATCAACCTTTTCATCTTTAACTGGATTTGATATACTAGGAGATGACATAAAAGCCATGTTCCCAGTATATGAACTAGAGACACCAGTTTTCTTTACTTCTTGTTCCACAATTTTAAAGTTGCTATACAAATCCATAAGATCCATAGTGTCTATGTCTGGTTTATTCTTCCAGACAACAACATGCATAGCCCACTCTTCAGGTAAGCTTCTCAGAAATTTTGAGTTTAAATCTTCTTGAGGTATGTCAACCCTAAGAACAGCAAGTTGGCTCACAATTTTCTGTAGCCTTGTAAACATGTGGTCAAGAGATTCATTAATGGTTGATGAGAAATTTTCAAACTGTTGCTTAAGAAGAGTTTTCTGGGTCTTCTTGGTGGCTTCATTCCCTCCATACCTTGCAACAATTGCCTCAAATAATGACTTGGCATCTTTGAATTTGCTGAAGTTTATAATTTGATCATTTGGAATGGTCATCACCAGCGCACTTCTGGCCTTGAGGTCATTCTTCTTCTTTATTCTTTCATCAGCAGTTGTAGGGATAGTTTGAATAGTTGTTATAGCCTTACCTTCAACTGTTGATGTAGTGGTTGTGGGTTTGAAAGAGTTTCCTTCTTCAATAATTTCCCAGAGAGTGTAATCCTGCACCTGGAAAAATTGTTCTATTCTTAACCTCTACATTTCAAACTCATTCTGTTTGAGAACTGGCAACTTTGCAGCAACATTTGTTTGAATAGATTCTGTGTCCATTTCTTCTTCTTATTCTTCTAAATCAAAGATATCAACCTGGAAGCTCTGATACCAACTGAGAGGATCACTTAATTTGATCACACACTATGAGGTGTTGGACCTTTGTAATGTGTATATGTGATACTTTGAGTGAATATGATTAAGTATGCGGAATCTACTTAACCACACTTAGAATGTTTATTGGAAATGGAACAATGATGCTTGTGTTTATTTAACAAAGAACAATGAAAGTATATCATCAAATGATTCAATATTATTCAAGATAATACGAGTGATCTTCACTATCACTAGGGTTACAAAACCTTGAATCTTGTGTTTTGTTCTAATGTATTTGTCTGTTGTATTTTGCATCTACGTCTACATATATTTTTATGTCTTATCTAAGATCTTCCTTTTATAGTGCAAGGAAAGATCTTTTACAATCTATAAGACTTATCTAACCACTAGCTCTAGCTTATGACTTATCTTCATTTTAGCTAGATGATGACTTATCTTGTCAGTCATTAAGATACAACATGTATCTAGGAATACACCTCACTTGGAGTGTTCAATTTGATGTCTACAAAGAAGATATTATCTAGTGACTATGCACATAATATCTTTGTACACGTATCAGTATAATAAGTAGTACTTATCTACTCAGCAGCTGTATGAGTCACAGTAGCAGCAGAAACCATCAGCAGAAACATCTATCAGCAGTAACATTTTATCAGCAGGAACATGCTTTGTGCTTTATCAGCAGGAACATACTTGATGTATTTCCTTGAGCCTTTATGCTGATTCTTCTGATTACTTAATTCCCAACACTTAGTAAGTGTTACTACTAGAGACATGGGTCTGGAACCCTAAATGAATCGGTTGGTGATGGTAATCCGACTTGGATTTAGTGCTCCTATCTCCAAGTTTAATGGGTAATAATAAGTCACTGATCGATAGAAGGTACTATCGCATGATTGACCCATGTAGTAGAGATAGTACGACGTTGTCGAGATTTAGGATGAGATTATTCTCTTAACAAAGATTTAGAGGCAACTTAGCAACGAGATGTTATAGAAGTTTTGCCTATATGACTTACAGGTGGTGCCACCTTGAATAGAGAGTTTATGGTTTCTCTCTTAGAGGGCCATGAATCATGATATAGTGCATGACCATATTAGCGCTCAGTGAGAACGAGATGGTTACAATGGGAAATGTGTAGAAATGTACCGGTAATATCACAATATTCTTGGTTTAATCTTCGGACACGATATAATCGATTTTACTTTGCATATTTCAAGCAAACGGGAATTTAATCTTATTGACACCTTTGTAACATAACCCATAAGAGTAGAGGAAAACTTTCCAACCTTTTTTCCATGCTAGTGGGGGATTGTTTGAATATTGAGTTTGGAAGTTTATTATTCATAAAGCATGAGGTACAATTAGTTGATGCACTAACTGATTGTACATGGCACACAACATAAGGTATAAGTTGGTGAAGCAACAAACACCACTTGTGTTTGACTTGTTATACGGAGACCTGGTAAAAGGGAAGTGGAAGCAAACAACTTCCATTTTCTCCTTGACTTAAGGAAAGATTGTGACCACATCGTACACATCTTTCGGTTAGTTACTAGGGTATGATTTGTGTATAAAAGGATACCTAGAGTTCTAAAATAAAAAGACAACAAAACCATACAACAAATCATATAAGCTGCCATTACTACTTCCTTTTAAGTTCTCTGTCTATCGTCATTTCGTTGCAAACCTGTGTTGTTGCTACTGAAGGTTTGTGTGTGTGGATTGTATACATCCTAGAGTGCCTGGCTCGTAGACTCCAGCAACTATACGAGGTGTCGATCGTAAAGGACAGGGAATTTGTAAAAATGGTATTAAAACTACTAAACACAAGGTGTAATCACCCAACCAACCACCCCTTGTTGATCTATTCTTATTATTAAAACAATATACACCAAAGACTTGTCACCAACACGAATTCAAGCCAAGAACAATACAATCAGAAATATGGTAGTCCCTCTATTAGGTGCTACCTACAAAAGACTTACACTCTAAACCAAACCCTTAAACCAAAACAATGACAGAAAATAATTCTAGCCAACAAGATCAAGAAGATCTTGATGAATACAGCTATAGAATCAAAACTTAAACTAAACCCAGAAACCCAGAAGATGATGCACACTCTTTAGAGAGAAAACTGTGTGTGAAAACTCAGAGAATGAAAGTTGTTACTAAACCCTAGCTCGTAGCAATCTATATATAAGCGAATGTTACACTTAGAACCCTGCAAAAGCAAACACTAGGCAAACACAGCTAAACATAAGAGTTACAGTAAACCAGTTATAAAACTTTAACATAATTAACCCTGAAGTTTCATAAGTTTGACAAAAGATGTTAATACTGTTAACAGAATTCGATCACGTGCCTGTTTAATAGTTGTTTGGGTTCTACTATTGCTGTTGTCCAGGTGCAATATGGAGATGGTTTTGATGTTATAGCTCTTGTTCTTGATACTCTTTTGCAGCAGTGGACTCATAATATTAAAGGGTTCAAATGCTGCCATGTTAGTTACGAGTTTGATGCTGCTAATATTTGGATCAGGTTCGATTCATCTCTGTTAATCACTTGTTGTTGATCCATTATTATTGGGGTTGTTTGGGTATGTGGTTGCTGATACAATACAAGTTTGACACAAACTTACGGATATCTTATTTACCACTGATTAAATATCATCATATGCATATGGTTTTAAGTTTCCATGTCTTGTTTTATATTCATTCCTTATTAATCAAAATGTATGATGGAATGCATCACTTTGTTTTTATATTATTCAACAGAATATTAAATGCACCAATATTTAAAAATGAAATTACATATTTCATATTGTGTAAGTTTGTTCGAGCATTTAATATGAACAATTTCAAAACCGAAAAAGAAATCCTCTTGTGATGGCACGATCATAAATTTCTGTATTAAAAAGTGAAATACAAATGGAAGGAAATGACAGTACACCCTCGTGTCCTCCACCTCAAATAATTCGTAACTCATTTTCTTAAAACTCGGTGGTACGATCAAAATAAATGCAATACTTTAGAAGGTAATAAAGTAATGTGATTTTTAATGGTAGCCAAACATCAAATTCCTTTCAATCATAATAACTTTTGTTAATAATTTAGAATAGGGCTGAGCAAATTATCCGAATGGATTGGACCGACCGACAGACCGATTGAGACTGGACCGGATTGGATCGAACCGCGACCATATTTGATCCGGTCTTTGATATCGACTTTTGGGCTAATTCGGTCTCGATCTTGGTCGATCAGGTCCGGTATGAACCAAAAACCGATGATTTTGCCTTGTTGGACCGGACGACTGACGGACCGACCAAGACCGGACCGGACCGACGACATTCGGTCTAGTCGTCGGTCTTGGCTTTTGGGCTAATTCGGTCTCGGTCTTGGTCGGTCCGAGACCGATGCTCAGCCCTAATTTAGAAGGTAATAAACTTGTAGAATTTTACTCACTTCGTATTAAAATTATAGCCCACATTTTCTTTTTTAGATATCTCAAAATAATTATTCACTTTCATTTTAAGTAAGAAAGAAAAGAATTTAGTGAAAGAATATTATATTTGAGTGGTTGAGATTTAAAGTGGTACCGCTTTTATTAAACTTTGTGATTTTTGTCTCATGTTAATAATATTGAGATGGAGGAAGCAGTGTGTAATAGTTATGATATAAGTTTAGGGGGTTAGTTGTAGTTTAGCTCAAAATTAAAAAAATTAGTCATGTATTAAGAAATTTTACAACCTCCTCATTATAGATTATTTGTTCATCAAGGATTAGTTTTCTCCAATCTCAGTTCTCTATAAACAGAAAGAGGGTGGGGTAAAATTTATTTGTACATTCTTTTCTTGTTCACGTTTAATAAATGTTTGAGCGTAAAATATCTAATGTGTTGGTACCACAATAAAGGATCATAACATTTTATCGAGGAGTTGTTTAAGTAGTTATTGATTTAGAATTCCGCTCTAAAAACCGATATGTTGAATTCTTTCCGACATAAACTAATGTGATTTTTAATGGTAGCTAAATATCTAAATTCCTTTCAATCATGATAACTTTTGTTGACCAATGTTAATTTTCGTTGTATTGCGAATTAACTAACGCCAATGACCTAGGAGTATAAAATACTACTCTACTATAAGGGGTGGTAATGTTGCGTTTATGAAGTTTATTTTTAATTGACCAATAAAAAGCATATAATATATTTTTTGCCTAAATATGCCTAAACATACCTTTTTAGTGGCAATGTCATGCTTAAGCATGCCTAAACTTTTTTTTTTTTTTTTTTTTTTTTTTTTAAGCATCAAACGGTAATACTAGTAAATGTTGCAACGGTCGAAAACATTAAAAGCAAGCATTTTACCGAATCGGTATTATATGCCGCTTTGCTTGCCGAAAACATCATGCCGATCCACTGCCTTTGTGATGCCGATCGATGCCGAGCCTTGCCGACCTTCATGCCGAAACGTTGCCACCCCTATAAGAGGTCCATGAATAGATTTAAGAAACTTGAAAAGATCTATATCTTGTTTCAACCATAATGAGAAGTCTATGTGGCATGAAACGGTCCTAGTTGTTGGCCCTCTTCATAAACTCAACACAATTAATGCATGTGTAATGTGGAGTATGTATAAAGTTGTAACACATTTTTAATAATAGTGAGAAAAGGCTTATAAACTCAAAAGGTTTATAATTTATTGATATGTGAGGACATGAAACATTTATAAAGCTTTATAAATTTTATACATAGTGGATGCGCTTAGTATCGTTACGTGAAACGTTATTTGATAAAAACATTTTTAATTAAAGACGCCAAACTTTGTTTGAAAGGCAAATGTTACACATTTACAATTAGGGGACCCTTACAATTACCATTTTACACTACGTGCAGTTGAAACTTAAATTGACATACATACCACTATGCCATAAGACATTTGGTAAAATAAATAAAGAAAACGAAGTTTTTGATTCTTACCATCGGGGGAGAAAACGAAGTACATATACACAAAATAAAATATAATATACACTTGAATATATGTCTAAAAGCGCCTATCTGTATTGTTATTGTGGAAATTTTACTTATTGATAAATCTCATAGCTATGATATTGTTAGGAAAATATAAAGAAAAAGCATCGAATTAATGTTATAGAAATACAATCTCAATCCAAATATTAATATCACGTTGATAATAAAACTTATATGAGCGACTTCATTTTCATATGGGGTACGTTATTCTCACGGGCCCTATTTCTATTAACAAAACCCTCTCTAAAATTTAGCCCACTTTTTTTTTTTTTTTTTTTTTTTTTCCTTATTTTGTCTTTTAGTTGTCTTTTTTTTTTTTTTTTTTTTTGTAATGTTTTTTTGTAATGTGTTTATGGTATAGTATATATTTTTTATAATGTTTTTTTGTAATGTTTTTGTAACGTCCAATGTGTTTTTATTTAATTAATAACAACAACAAATAGCATGTTAAACGTTACCACATTAAACGACTATGACAACAAACGTTACCAAAAAAACTTCAACTTTTATTATTTTTAACAAAATACTTTTTTTTAAAAACTTTTATAACATTTATTACAAAAAAAAAAAAAAAAAAAAAAAAAAAAAAAAAAAATTACAACTTTTATTTTTTTTACAAAAAAATTTCAACTTTTATTAGTTTTAACAAAATACTTTTTTTAAAAAACTTTTATAACATTTATTACAAAAAAAAAATTACAATTTTTTTTTTTAAATTACAAAATTATATTAAAATTTACAACTTTTATTTTATTTACAAAAAAATTTCAACTTTTATTATTTTTAACAAAATACTTTTTTTAAAAAACTTTTATAACATTTATTACAAAAAAAAAAAAAAAAAAAAAAAAAAAAAATTACAACTTTTTTTTTTTTTTAAATTACAAAATTACACAAAAAAAAAAAAAAAAAAAAAAAAAAAAAAAAAAAAAAAATACGGCCGCACTTTTTGACCATGGCAGTGGGGGACAAAAACAGAAACATGGCAGTGGGCTAGGGACAAAAACAGAAACATGGCAGTGGGCTAGGGGCGTAGAGCCCGCCCGGTTAACAGTACCCTTTCATATTAACATCTGGCACAATTATTTAGGTGGGTCGTACACATTTGTAGATGATGTGATACTGAAAATACAAATTTTACGCCGACATTATACGTCAAATATCTTCTTTTAATTATCACAAACGTTTAGAGTGTTAGGTGCAGTTTGTTGATGGTGCTCACCGTTCTTAGTTGCTACATCGTCCCCCCTTTGCCGTTCTTCTTCATTGAGCAGTGCATCGTGGGCACAGTGAGGCCAAATTTTGTAAGGGTTGCAGCTTTTTCTGATGAGGAAGGGTTGTTGTGAGTAATTTGTAAGTGGTGAGGCCCAAATGAGTAAGTTGAGGTTTGTTGTTTGGTGATAAGAGTTTAGTTGTAAAGAGATGTTGTGGTGATGTGGCACATGTGAAACCTGAATGAGGAGAAAGAGGTTGCCATCTACACCTAGCACTCTTACATTCAAAATTTTCAACCACAATAATAAAAAAGTTATACTCCAATTACAAAAAAACTTATTAAGTCATTTTTTAATTATAAAAACTTGTTTTGAAAAATCATATGAAAATACTGAAAATATATAATGATAAAATGAAAGGTCCATTCGTCAGAGATTCACAAATAGAAAAAAATAACATACTTTATCATATTTCAATTAATTTACAACACATACAACACATGCTACTATAATATATCTAAAAACATAAGTTAGGAAAAATACCATATTTTAGAACACAAGTTAAGAAAAAGAAAAAAAAATCATTTTCATGTAATTTACAAAACTGGTAACCATTAATTTATTCATGTCTTTAACTTCAACCAAACAAAGTTTACATCATATAAAAGAAAAAATTGTTAACACAGAACTGCTTTTGTGTATTTCTAAACTTTTCCTTTTAAGTTTTTAACCATACGTAGGTAGAAAAATCAAATTATATAAGAAAAACGTTTCGAGCCAACATAAAAAGTGGCTAAATTATGTGATGTGCGAGAGGAGCGTGTAATTCACGTTTAAATGGGGGCGCGTAGACACATGATAGCGGTGATTAGGCGAAGAAAATATTCAGCGTAGTCAATCTTGAGTTTGACAATGTGAGTAGGGGCATGACGTTGCCTTCTTAAAAGCACCTCATTTTGCATTTAGTCCATAACCGTATTATATATTTTCATATTGGTCCTCAAACTTTTTTTTATTATTTTTTATTTTTTTTATTTTTTGCAATATTAAATAGCTACTAATATGATATTATGTCATTTTCTCTTTAATTCTCATCGTTCATTTTTCTAAATCAACTAATCAAATTATTAAGTGCATAATAGACGTGCTATTGGCATAATAATAATAATAATAATAATATAATAGTAATAATAATAATAATAATAAATAAATCATTTTTCTTCTTTAAAAGCAATCTACTTGTTTTACCAAAATCATTCTTAGTAATATTTTTTTAATTACCTCAGAGAATATTTGTAGTTATTGCATATAACTTGTATCTGAAGTACAAAAACCAGAATGAACCCTTTGTATACAAATCTATTTGCGATGTAAATGACACAATGCCTTAAAAGTTTAACATGATATTGTTATTAGTTTAAACATTTACTTTTTTTACAGTGATATTTTATTATCATGATGATTTGCAAATTAAATATTGTGATGCCCTAAAATTGATCTACTTGGAAAGCTACAAATGTTTCAGAACTTATGAAATATTAAATTTATTTAAATTTATTAACAGTATGTCTTTTTAACAATAATTTACATTATGTTTTTATAATATGATTTTGTAAGAAACAATTATACTAAAAATATATAATTACTATTTTGACATCAAGTTAGTTTTATCAATTATTAATTGTTTGTTTGAGATTTGATGGTTAATTGTGAGTCATATTAGTTAATATTTTTTAAAAGTTAGATTTAGTTGAGTATATTTACATATTCTATATGAGTCTAGTTTAATATTTTGAATAAAAGCCACCAATATGCCCACCACTGCTGCACCACAACAAACTTAACGACCTTTTTTGTTTTTGTTTTTTTGTTTTATATATATATATATATATATATATATATATCTTTGAATGATTATTATTTAGTATTAAACAATTTTTTTCCATGTTAATAACTTATATTGTATGAAGTATGCAGTTAACATGGTAACATGTTATAATACATTAAATCCCGTTGACATCAAAAGATTTATAAATTTTGGAAGTAACGTTTGTATTATTTTTCTTCGTTGATTCAATATTTTCTACAAGTGTTCACTCAAGTATGTTTGCCTTGGTGACGTAAATGTGTAAGTATTTTTACTCCATCGTGTTCTCTTGTAAGTAAGCGAAAAGACATACCTCCATCTGAGAACATTTTATTTCCATGAGCGCACCAGTCATCTTTACAAGCCGGTATGAACACCTACCGAAGGACTCAAAAACCACACCATGTCCATATCAACATTGCAATTAGCAAAGTAGCTAGAAACACAAGTTTTATAGCTAAGTTATAACATGCCACAAAGATGAGGATTAATATGCAAATTTAGAGGATGTGGGGCCCTTGTTATGTACGAGAACCTTTTTTAGTGACGGCAGGAGAGAGAGTGTGTATGCGTGCATTCTATCTCTTCACATTTATTGGATTTTATGTTAGAATTCTCATAGACCGGTGCTTCATACAACAACATCCGCTTCTGCCGCTCCCATAATAAATTCATTTCGTCAAAAATGTCAAACCATATTTTTAATTCGTTTAAATGTTTAATAGATAATATTCAAATCAAATTTAACAACCTTAAACTATTAAAGCAAACATAACGTTGCAATTGCTAGTTTGTTACAATATATAGCTAGAAGTAAAAAAGAGGAAATTTCTAACATGTCCATGTCGTTTGTCTAAATAAGTAAATAATAAATGCAATCTCAAAACTTTTAAAAGCGTAGGTCCAGTATTTGTGAGAATTACTATGTCGTTTAAAACGACGCCGTTCAACTATGTGGGCTACACGCAACTTTTTTTGGCCTGCAAGCTACAGCCCAATCCAATGGCATCGTTTCTGGCCTGCGCAATACAACTGATAGTGCTAGAACACTCTCGAGAACACAAGCACCGCCTTCTACTTACTTCATCTCTCATCACGATCCCATTTTTTACTGAAGGTGTGGTTGGTATGTTTGATGTGGAACATACGTCGGTTGGCATCCTGATGTTAGATTTTGTCATCGAGAAAAAGCAGATTATTGGTTTTTCCCAAATCGATTTTGTAAGTTTCGACTCATTTTTTTTGTCACTTTTGTCTTTAATCATATATTCATATAGAATCTTCAAGATTAGTTTTCTTCTTTATCAGATTGATGAAAGTTTACTTAAAATTTTTTTAAGCAATTTAATGAAGATTCACTTTTTGATTGTTGAATTCATGGTTTAATATTCTTAGAGAGGTGTGACCTTCGTTTTTTGATTTAGGTTTCAGCAACTTATGTTTGCAATCAGTATCGATAGTTTTTGCTGGCTGTCGGTTGGCGCTGACGATAGTGGATGCGGGGTTGGTGAAAAAGGTATGACCATTTTATGTAGAGGGTAATTCTAAAGCAGCCCGTTCGTTTATATGCTGAGTTTCTTGGTAGAGATAAAAATACAAAACATAGATGGTGTTGGTTATTGCAGTATTGTACTATTGTGTCCGTGATATACATGCAATGTTTGGGATTACTTATACAATGTGCTTATGCATTCTTTACCGCCGCCCGTATATTGGCAGGTCAGCCACACCAGGATTGTAGTTGTAGCCATGTGATCGCACTACATATAGATGGTTTGGTTGTTGGTTGTGTTTCACTTGGCTGTGATGACCATTTAACTATGATAGTATTTCATTACAGTTTTTCGGTTATTTTTTACGAGATTATGGAGAGGTCTTTCAAAAGTCTTGAAACACTCTACTGACTTACCTAATGCAAGAACAAATCTTAGTTAAGACTTTCCTATTAGTGTATTCAGATTCAGTTCTATGGGATAAAGAGTGTGTTTTAAAGTTCTATATTAAATTTTGTTATTCATGTGCTTAATATATTGTCTAATACAATACAACTTATTATACAAAATTATGCACTTTAGGGGTGCTGACTTTCTACTACGGCCTAAGTTGTATGGGAACTCATGGTCAAGATCAGGGCCTCAGCAATCTGGAAGCTTGGAAGGGCTGGAAATAGCACGGAGATCTCAGTGCAACAGAAAATGGAAAAGTTCTATGAATACAATGTAGCGTACTAGGTAGTAACTTGGGTAGTTTTTCTTTCGGCCGGTTTGTTCACTCTTCTGTGTCACACTCCAGTGTGCAATGTACATAAAATTTCTTAATGTGTAGTTATTTTCTAAAACTATGGTCTTCTTTTTAGGATTTTAGTTGTTTTTATAATAGATAAAAACTTAGCACTATAGTGTTATGATCTTTTGTAACAAGAAACATGATGAGTTGAAAGTGCTTACTTTGTCAATTTCAATCGAAAGTCAACAAGGAGATGCCATCGGTTCAGGTTATTTGATTTTAAGCAAAGGTAAGTTAAACAATTCCATACACTCCTATTTTCTTATTTACTTGAAAATTACTAGCTGTGTGGAAAACTAGAAGGGGGGTTGAATAGTTTACCGCTTTTTATTATTAATTATCTATTAAAACTTTACGTTTGTTTAACGATATAGACTCAGATTACTTGTTTTAATCTTTGAAAAGCTTTACGTTTGATCAAAGATATAAACTCAAAATACTTGTTAATCTTTGAAAAGCTTTACGTGTAATTAACGATTCTAAATAAAGACAATATGTAATATGCAAAGATAAAGAAAGAAACGATCAAACCACAATACGATTGTTTATCTTGGTTCGGCTGCAAGGACTCTTTTTCCTTGCCCTACATCCACGCCCTGAGTTTCCAACTCGAGAGTTTCAAGCACTAGTCAACAAACTCCTTTCACTAGTGGAGAAACCTTTACAATCGTCACTTACACTTTATCCGGTACAAAGCTAGATACCGGGTCCTAGTTCAAGGTAGAACCAACCTGACGTCGCCTATTCACTATTTATGACACTAAGCTAGATGTCGAGTTCTTTTACAAGGGTACAAGCACTTCCGATACTTCTTTTACAAGGGTACAACAACTCCCGACACACTATGTATTTTGAGGCCTAAAATACTAACCGATCACTTCTACACAAGATACAAGAAGTATAAACTACCAAAGTTCATACATAACAAAGCTAACAAGTCTTGCAACTTTTGAGTTGAAACTTGTAACTTCTTGGAAGAACTTGTGAACTCCTTTGCTACATAAGAGGATCACACAAGTCAAATGTTACTTAGTTAGATGAGAGAATATGTGAAATATATGTCCTAAAGTGATGGGTAAAAACTAGTAAGTGGCTTGGTATTTATAGCAAATCCTTCAGCAGGTCTGGCGGATACGGCGGAACCCTCAGATGGGTTCCGCCCGTGTACCTTCAGGGTTCCGCCAGGCCTATAGTAGGTTTTGCAATAAATCTTTCCAAACCAACCAAAGTCACATCAACAAAATTCTAGTCAAATACATTGAATCAAAAGTGAAATGCTTCCAAAAATGTGTAAGAGCTTATGGTAAGTCAAACACACAAACTTACCATAAATGCATGTTGATGTGATGTGACACTTAGTTATTTAAGAAATAAAAACAATGTTATGTTAAAAGAGAAATGTAAAATCTAGTTATTCAAGACTTAAAACTAAAGTGATGTTTTTACTATAAACAAAAGTTCATACTTTGTCATTAACAAAACTTAGCAAAGATCGTAAAATATAAATAACGTTTTTAGGCGATATTTGTATTAACAATCTCCCCCTTTCTGTTGATGACAAAACATAAACTTTATTTATAAGTAAGCCACTAGTTTTAGTGTTAAGTCTTATAAAGTTTGTATTAAAACTTGTTTTTGCTAAGATGATGTGATATGCAAGAGAAAAGATGAGAACAAGTTTAATATAAATTCTCCCCCTTTTTGTCGAAACAAAAAGAAGAGTAGCGAAGCAGAACTATGCACGTGCTCCCCCTTGGTTGATACTCCCCCTAAAAGGAGTGCCAAGATAGGAGACATGGATTTTGAACCTACAAAAAAAAAGTTAGTTGTCTCAATGGACGAGCAAAGAGCAAGTCATAAGGTGAAGAGTTGCGAAGTGGAATAATGCAATTCTCATGCTCCCCCTTGAATATTACTCCCCTAAATGGAGTATCAAGGAAGGGAAACATGGATAATGATCCTAAAAAAATAGTTTCTAAAACACAAGATAAATGTATGCTACCATAGCAAGGCAAAGTTTTACTCATGATGCCTAAATGGTCAACAAACAAGGCATACCTTATAGTAGAATGAAATTCATTTCATGTAAAATTTGACTTTAAGAAAGTCAAAGACAAGAAATTAGAAAGTTAACATCCTACTTCTAAAAAGAAAAATAAAACGAAACTAAGAACATAAAATCCTATATCTATGAAAGAAAGCAATCATTTTCCTTAATGAGAAACATTTTCAAAAACAAGGCTAAGGTTGTTTAAGGATGAAAATGTGTGTTGGAGGATGTAGCGGGTTTCATTTTGTATGTTGTGGAAGTGAAATGCTTTTGGTTTGTTGGTTTGTGTTTTTGGTGTTATTATGATTGGGTCCCTATTGTTAGAGACTCTAGAGTTGAGGTGGGTGAGACAAAGACTCTAGACGGTCCAAAATGTGGTTTAGGATAAACCTCATTTCTTTGGTTAGCATGCGAATATCCGTTTGACACCCTTCACTAATGTGAGCAGTTCTATCGCAATGTCCGCAATCATGGCGGGGAAAGTTTGGTGGAAGAGAGGTTTGATTTGTTGGTGGTGGATGGTTTGAACTTGAAGGAGCAAATGTGGATGGTTGAGAGGTGTTTTTTGTTCCTTCACTAGATGAGTGTAACGTTGTTTGTAAAACCATAATATGGTTGACTTGAGAGTCAACCATACGTTTGAAGGCATGAAGGTGGTTTAAATGAGTGTCAATCTCATCATTAAGGTTTGGAGATTTTTCTCATATGGATGCTTCTATTTTCTTATACGAAGGAAATAGAGATTCAAAGTGTTGGGAATGCTCTTGTGGTGGTGGTTGTTGTGGTTGTGGTGGTTCTTGTTGTGGTTGTGGTTGTTCTTGTTGTTGAACAAAGTGGTGGAAGCTTGGTTCTCTGGAAGGATTACCATGAAGGTCTTTGTAAATTGGGTGAAACACAAAAGATTGTAGGTGTGTATGACCTTGATCTTGTGGAAAAATTGATGGTCTAGCATAACGGTAAGCTAAACGTTCAACCAATGATGGTTGATGAGGTGCATCATCTAATGACTCATTTGGTTGAAAACTTGGTTGTTGTTGGGTTTCCATTTGAGCAATGGTGTCAAAGAGTGACAATGACGTAGGGCTTGATGATTTAGGTGATAGGTCTTCTAAAGTTTTCAAATAGGGTAGTGGTGATGTTGCTGGTGTATGGAAAAGTTCCATTGGTGTAAGTGTTGGTGATTGAGGTGATGGAGTTTTTGATGGTTGAGTTTGTTGAGAAGGTAATGTTGAATCACTTGAAGGTCTAGTTGGTGACGGAATAGTGGCTATGTTGGTGTTGCAATGTGTTGGAGAGGGTGTTGGAGTAGCAAGATTAAGCAAATCTTGAATATTGATCACATTGGTATTGCAAGGTGTTGAGGTAGTAAGGTTAAGGAAATCTTGGATAGGTGAAGAAATGTCAAGTGATGCATCACTTGATGATGATGAGCTTGATTTGATGGTTTTGTTGAAGCAACACAGTTTTACACTAATCCTAGTGGTTTTTGCAAGGGATTTTGATGATTCGGATGAGGTGTTGGATTTAGTCATTTCAAAAGTGAGGTTTTGAAGCTTTAAGAGAAGGGATTTTGATGGTAATGGTGTGATTTGAAGTGTTGCAAAAAATTTATAGAGTGGAAGAGATGTTGGAAGGGGTGTTTGGATTTGATGTTTTACCATACAAATGTTGAGGTTTCTAATGATTTAGAAAATTTCCAAGAATATGTCAAATCATTGGATGTCAATCCAATGGAATTGGGTGGAGTGAAAGACTAACTTATGCACTCAATGCTAAGTGATCATGGGAAGTGATTTGGTTGAAAATGTTCTAAAGGTTTTGAAGGATCCTTTGCAAGGGTTCCTTGGGTTAGTTATGTTTGAATTTGAATTTTTGGCGGGAAATGACTTCCTAATTGTTCTAGTGAGTGAGAGTGATCCTAATATGTTTATTGGAAGTAAGGGAAGATGTTTCTCACTAAAGATAATGATTTGACACTTTACAAATTTTGAAATTTAGAAAAATGACAAAAATTTTCTGCAGGTGACTAGCGGAACCCTCGCAAAACACAGGCGGAACCCTGTTTTGGGTTCTGTCTGGTCCGTTGGGCCAAAACTGGGTTGCCCAAAATTTACACTGGAGGAACCCATTTTAGGGTGCCGCCAGATCCGTCAGGCCTGAAAAACAAGGCAGTCCACGTTTTTGATCCGCGAGACGATTTTCAAATTTTTCAAAAATTCTTAAAAATGAAAATTTATTATATTTCTGATTAGGAAATACAAAAAAATGAACATTTAGACATTCATATCATAGGACTTTGAACGGGGGCTAGCGATTTTCACTATACTTAGTGAAATTTTCCATAAGCATAAAAAATTGACAAACACCTCAAATATTGTCAATATGCATAAAGGCTCATACAAAACATAATCCGACTAAAGTAATAAATCATGGAAGTAAAAATCAATACAAATCACATAGTTTAACACATACAAAGTTCTAAAACCTTCAAAAGCCAAACACTCCTTAATCATACATCTCACAACCGGTCTATCTTCTTATTCAGCTTTCTTAGGTATCTTCCAAAGCACTTGAAAATTCCTTTGGTTTGCTTGAACTCTTCGGATGCATTGCTAATGACGGGAAGTTCTTGAAGGTAGTCTAAAGGGGGTAGCTTAGAATTAGGAAGTTTATCGTCATCGCTCATATCGGATGATGATGATGATAGTGAAGGAGAGCGAGTACGCTTGCCCTTAGCTTTGAAGACTCTTTTATCACTTAGAAGGACGAAAATGTGAGGAACGAGAGAATAGTCAAGGCACATTCCCTTATCATTAGGAGGAATGGGCAAGATTGTTCTAAGGAGGCGGGTGAGAAGCATTCCATAAGGAAGAGCGGTTGTTCCTACCAAGGATATGTCGGCCATTCTTTTGGCTAGGTAATAGGCTAAGTTAAAAGGTTGACTGGTGGAAATGCTATAGATCATGTAGCTAAGACATGTGTTGGCATGATCTCTATTTCCTATGGAACTTATAACGTTGGCTCTAAGAATTTCTTCCCATTTCTTAAATTGTGGTTTAAGCTCATTGAGTTCCATACCAAAAGGGTCCTTATCTACCTCATTTCCCGAACGATTCTTCTTAGTTGTTAAGGTCCTAACAAAGAGATGCTCACGAATTTCTTCCTTATTAGCAAGAGGAGTGTCGTATGGATGATAACGCTCAATGGAATCAAGACTAGAAAGGGGCCACTTATCCGTGTAGAGACATGTACCCACATTAGGGACACCAAGAATTGTTGCAAAATTTTTCAAGGGTATGATGTTTGGTATTTGATTGGTTGTAAAGGTTAGTGAGAACTCACCATCGTCATCGAAGAAAAGGCTTATGGTTGCATAGAATTCTAAGATGAACCTAGGATAAATTTGCTCATCGATGTCTAGGAGGCAATCAAAGTTGATTGCGGCAAAGTTTTGACGAATGGATGTTCCTTTTAGGAAGGATGGATCAATGGTTCTTCCTTCATGAACGTAGCATTTTTCTAGACTCTTAAAGGTTTCAACTTGATCTTTAGTAAGGCCTTTGGTCCTATGGTGTTTGGGTAATTCCTTGTGATCGGAGAATGTTGCGGGAGGCATGTTGATTCCTAGAAAACACAAAATTTAAGTTTAAATTAATGACTTTTATAATGTGGATGTTCTAGTATAAGCCTATATGAAAACAATGCGGAGGTGCGGTTATCTTGACTCATTTTGATGCTTGAACCATTTTTGTAATGCAAGTTATGTTATAAACAAAAGATAACCCAAACGCTCCTGGTTCAATATAGCTTCGTTTGAATGTGCCCGAAAATACATATTAGTTATGTATTTCCTTTAGCATTCAAGAGACATTACGCAAGTGATGTTTTAATGACATTTTTCATTTGTTTTAACAATGTGGTGAAAGGTGGTGTTCTAGTGATTTTTGAAAGACAATGAACTTGGTGTGTTTGGTAAATCATGATAGTAACAAGAAAAGTACAATTCCTAACTAATGGAAATTATGATTAGTTTACAACCAAGGTTTTTCATGAATCAACAAGTTTATACATAAACCCTAAGATTCTAGTTAATGTATGTAGATGAAAATGATAGACTTTGATTGAAAATGCAATTATGATAAAAATACTTACAAAGTTGATTGGATTGGAAGAGATGTAAGTGAGAGCCCTAATTTTTGTGTGGTAAGGTGTTTGTGAGTGAGGGATGGTTGTTGGTAAGTTGAAGTTGTGAGTAAAGAGGTGTTTGGTTTTGAAATTAAAATAAAACATGCTGCAGATTCGGCGGACCAGGCGGAACCAAAGGGAGGGTTCCGCCCGTTTGGTCTCAGGGTTCCGTGGGTACTGCAGAGGAAAAATAAAAAAGGTTTTGTCTTGATTTTTGTGGTTTTATCCTAATGTTCAAAACTAAAGTTTTAGGTCTCATGAGTCTTTAACTAAGCCTAGGGGGGATGAAAGATTCTTATTCAAGAGGTTTCGTGAAAATGTCGACAATATGGTTATCGAGTAAGACTTTCTTGGTTGAGATGTTCCTCAATGAACATTTTTACCAAGGCGATGATGATGGATCACAATATGTCAATTAAGAACATAATGGATTGGATTGTCGCTGAAGTCGATGCTTCCTTTGTTGAAGGGATAAAATTGTTGATAAGAGGAATTCCGTTTGTTGATGCGGGTTTGCTTGTTCTAGAGGAGCTTGTTGACGTGCTTCTTCATCCGATACTAATTTGAGAACCTTAAGCGTTTTGGAGAATCATTGGATACGTAAGTATAAAAGTGCAAGTACAACTTGTGCTTTTCTTATCAACTTGTTACTGACATAATTCCATTTGGCATACACTATGGTTTCTATTCCCGTTCTTTTGGGATACCATAATCCTAGTTGTGTAGTGCCTTTTGATGTACCCAAACAAGCTCTTCCGAAAGAGTTGTTTTAGGATCTTCTCTTAAAAACGAGCACATAGACAAGCACTAAACATAATGTTGGATCTATTTGTTGAGAGAACAATTAAACTTCCAAACATTTCTCTATGTTTAGTTTTACCTACGGATTCACTAATCTCATTCTTGATAAGTCATAAAAGACTTAATCATTGTGAACTTATGAATAACTACGAATGTCTTTGAGTGATTATTCCTTGCTTAGGTTATTAAAAAGTCTTTCATAGATTTACATTATTTTCTATTTTGAAAGATCTATTTTGTTTTAATGGTTGCTTTACTCTAATGTCCAAAAACTATTTTTATCAAATTTGTTTTAATCACAACTATGACTCATGACTCAAGTTTTTATGACCATGTCAATATTGCTTGACTCAATGTTTGACACAAGACGAAAAGATGTTGTTTTTTCATTTTTAATAGTTCATCTTCCTTGTTATCAATCTTAACTTACTTGTCTTATCAATGTTGGACTTTCGACGAAGTCGTCATCTACCAAAGATGATATCTTAGAAGGAGGTAATCTTTCATCGAATGTTAAATTCAATGACTCCTCGACTCTTTAGGTTTATTTACTTAAAACATTATAAGTGTAAATGTCCAAGAGATACAACATCATAAGACTATGGGTCGAATTAGATGTGCAAATCTTAGATGTTTATAAATCATTTTCTCCCAATCATCCTAATGTATTCGAATGATTTTTCTTTGTTTGTCTTATATGGAACTTTAACAAAAGAGTGATTTGAATTAAAGACACGATTGAAAATATAAGGTATAATGTCAAAAGATGTGGTACCACAAACATCTATGAAATGTTGTGTTTTTGTTAGACTTGCAAGCATCACAAAAGTGTTGGTTGTTAAATCACTTAGGAGATTCTTAGTTAGCTCACTTGTAGACAAGTATTAAGTGAGACTCACTCAAGAGTTTCTCGTGTCTTTTTCCGAAAGTTTAAAGAGGTAAAACACCTTATATCTCCTAATAGATGTAGTGTCTAAATCCTTTAATCACGGAGGATCTAATCCTTGTTGTTACTTACATCACATAAACACCTTAGAGTAAAAACTATTTATAACACCCACGACAAAACTTAATGTCAATCAACAAGAAGCAATGAAATGTAAGTTGAAGAGACGTGTACCTTTTAAGCTTCATAGATGAACCACCAAGAAGATAATCTTTAAGCAAATTATCTTGACTCGTAAGAAAGCTAAACTCTAATACTTATGAATCCAAGAAGGTTAGACAAACATATAAAAGTATTGAACATGATATCTTTATCCTTTTATCATGAGCTCCTAATAGAGATAGAATTACTCCTACAATTCTCTCATAGGTTTCACAAGTACAACTTGTTTTGCTTTACATGCCGATGGTGCATTTGAGTCAAATCCTAATCCGGTTTTATCTCTAAATGACTTTTGACTTTTCAATAAGCTTTTGAGAGCTTTTGAATTTTCTTCAAATTTAGCAAGTATTTTTCCTTTTTCGTTTTGTCTTTGAATTTAATATTTGTAATCTTGACATATTTTGCATTCTAGATCAATTTCTACATTGCTTTCAAGTCTAGACATATTATCTTCTAAAATTATCTCTTTTTCAAGATTGTTCACAAGAGATTTTGAATGTTCATTGTTAAAGATAGTTTTTAGGTCCATATTACATAAAAGTTTAGACTCATTTTCTAGTTTAGAAAACCCTAGAATAAATGTGTCAAAGCAAAAAGTGTTTGGTTTCAAATTGTACCTTGTTTGATGTTTTATCTAGTTGAGAATCACAAACCGGATAGTTGGCTTCATCTTCATCCGTGTCATTCCATGAATCGTAAGCAAGGCCACTTTGAGCTTGACATAAGTAATCATCTTCACTTACACCTTCATTTAAAACATTTAAACTAGTAGCTCATGTATTTATTTCAACTAAATGTCTATCTATTAATTTTTCTAAGACTTCTAATTCATATGTGAGATCAAATTGATCATCTTTGACTTGACATATTTTTTGATGAAAGTTTGACATATTTTTCCAAATATCGTTAGCCGTTTGACAAAAATACACTCTTTCATATTCGGTCCTTGGTAAAGCTTTATAAATCATTATCTTAGCTTTAGTGTTTTTATCAAGTTCAACTTGATTTTCAAAACTTGTTTTCGTTAGTTTGAAATCACCAATAGAAATAATATGCCAAAGATCTTGATCAATTAATTTCACATAGTTTTCAAATTTACTTTTCCATTCAAGGAAGTTTTCTTTTTCAAATAGCGGTGGCTTTTGAATAGGTTGCCCTTCTTTGCGATTTTCAAAATCCATGGATCGATCCAAGTTTTAAAATACAATATATTTTAAAGATCTTGAGTAATGTAGCTCCTGATGCCAATTGTGGAAAACTAGAAGGGGGTTGAATAGTTTACCGCTTTTTATTCTTAATTATCTATTAAAACTTTACGTTTGTTTAACGATATCGACTCAAATTACTTGTTTTAATCTTTGAAAAGTTTTACGTTTGATCAAAGATATAAACTCAAAATACTTGTTAATATTTGAAAAGCTTTACGTGTAATTAACGATTCTAAATAAAGACAATATGTAATATGCAAAGATAAAGAAAGAAACGATCAAACCACAACACGATTTTTTATCGTGGTTCGGCTACAAGGACTCTTTTTCCTTGCCCTACATCCATGCCCCGAGTTTCCAACTCGAGAGTTTCAAACACTAGTCAACGAACTCCTTTCACGAGTGGAGAAACCTTTACAATCGTCACTGACACTTTGTTAATACAAATATCGCCTAAAAACGTTATTTATATTTTACGATCTTCGCTAAGTTTTGTTAACGACAAAATGTAAACTCTAGTTTCTAAGTAAAACATAATCTTAGTTTTAAAGACTTGCATAAACTAGACTTTTGCTACATTTTACATTTCATAAAACACAACACTTTTTATTTCTTAAAATAGAAATGTCACATCACATTTATGGCAAGTTTTGTCAATATACATTTATGGAAAGAAAATGTGTTTGACTAACTATGTGTTTGCTTGCAAGTTTTGTGTTTGACTAGGTGTAATGAGATGTGACATTGTTTGGTTTGCAAGGTGTAATGAGATGTGACATTGTTTGGTTTGCAAGATTTATTGCAAAACCAACTGCAAGCCCGGCGGAACCCTGGGGGTACACGGGTGGAACCCATCTGAGGGTTCCGCCGTATCCGCCAGGCCTGCAGAAGGCTTTGCTATAAATACTAAGCCACAAGTTGATTTTTGGCTTATCACTCTACATCATATTTACACACATTTATTCATTATTTCATCTAACCCTTTAACATTTCATATGTGAAGGTTCTTTTTGTAGCAAAGAGATTCACGAGTTCATAAAAAGTAACAAGTATTCAACACAACATTGCAAGACTTGTTAGCTTAGCATTGTGTAGACTTGTGTAGTTTACACTTCATTTGATTGTGTATTTTCAGTAGTGATCGGTTAGTATTTTAGTCCTCAAAATACAAAGTGTATCGGGAGTAGTTGTACCCTTGTAAAAGAACTAACGGGAGTGGTTGTACCCTTGGTAAAGAACTCGACATCTAGCTTAGTGTCGGTAAAAGTATAAGCGACGTGTAAGGTTTTCTCCGCCGGTGAAAGGAGCTTGTTGACTAGTGAAAGAAACTCTCGAGTTGGATACTCGGGGCATGGACGTAGGGCAAGGAAAAAGAGTCCTTGTAGCCGAACCACGATAAATACTCGTGTTGTGGTTTGATCGTTTCTTTCATTTACTTGCATGTTATATATTGTGTTTGTGTATATATCTTTGATCAAACGGAAAGTTTCAAAGCTAACTAAACAAGTTAAAAAGATTTTAAACGGTAAACTATTCAACCCCCTTCTAGTTTTCCACAATTGGCGTCAAGAGCTACGTTACTCAAGCTTTTAAAATATATTGTGTTTTAAAACTTGAAACGATCCATGGATTTTGAAAATTACAAAGAAGGGCAATCTATGCAAAGACCACCACTTTTCGAAGCAAATGGTTTTATATATTGGAAAAACCGTTTTGAAACTTACGTGAAATCTAAAGATATAGATTTATGGTATATAATCATTGATGGTGATAACATAGTTACTAACATTAAAGATGATGTTCAAAAGAAATTGATTGGTAAAAATAATGATGCTAAAATGATGCTTTACAATGCTTTGCCTAAGAAAGAATATGAAAGAGTCTTTATGTGTAAAACCGCAAAAGATATTTGGCAATCTTTAATTGTCACTCATCAAGGAAACTCACAAGTTAAAGATAACAAAATTGATCTTCTTGTTCAACAATATGAACAATTTGTTATTTCCGAAGATGAGATTATTGATAATGCTTTTGCTAGGTTTAACACTATTATTACTTCACTTAAAGCACTTGATGAATCTTTTTGTAGTAAGAACTTTGTCAGGAAATTTCTTAGAGCACTCCATCCGAAGTGGAAAGCAAAAGTGATGGCAATTGAAGAATCCAAAGATCTTTCAAGCATGTCACTTGACGAGCTAATTGGAAACCTCAAGTGTAACACCCCCAAAATACCGCAGCGGAAGACTGTGTCACAGGGGTGCTACTTCATAATACAAAGTACAAGTTATAGAAAACGAACTCTAAATGAGACGTTTTGAAAAGTTACCATTCGATTAATGAATTCAAAGTTACAAACATGAGATTTCAAAGTATGATACATAAATGTATACAAAGTGTTTTGAATGGTAAATGATAAAAGCGTAAGTCTTCAGAATATGCAGCTTGACTCTAAGTTCCACGCACTAGCTATCGCCTTACTAACCTGAGATAAACATGCTAAAGTGTCAACACAATGGTTGGTGAGTTCATAGAGTTTGTCTTAAAACAGTTGAAAAAGCCTCAAAAGAATGTTCACATAGCAAAGGCATTGTGAATCCACTCAGTTACAAGTCCCGCCATAAGAGACTTGTAACCTGTGTGTTCACAACCCACTGCTAACATATAGTATAATAAAGACATGTATAAGTTCATCAAGACAACTAAGCAATTAGTAGTGAGTCTCTACTTCATCTCCGAAGACCTCACTTTTATGATGTATCCAACATTCGCAAATGTTAGGATGTATCAAAGACAACTGGGAGCCACTTCCCAAAGAAAACTGGGAGCCACTTCCCAAAGATAAAAGTTTACTGGGAGCCACTTCCCAAAGATAAGACAGTCATGTATGTATGAAATCAAGTATAATGCAATCAAGTATAAGACAATCAAGTATGAAACAATCAAGTATAAATGTTTTGAGTATTTGTACAAGTAAGCAAGTAGTTGTGCATGTATCCCCCCCAAAGAGTTAAAACATGTACGAAAAGAGTAGGGGCTATGACTCACCTTAAGCTTATGTAATGAGAAATGAAAGTGGTAGTCGAATCGCGAAAGTCTCTAAGAGCAGCCTATAATAGAACGTTGCAACTTAGGTTTGGAGTAACGTCTAAGAATACGAATAATTGCCCATATATGTCTTG
This sequence comes from Artemisia argyi, assembly GCA_030686995.1. Classification (NCBI taxonomy): domain Eukaryota; kingdom Viridiplantae; phylum Streptophyta; class Magnoliopsida; order Asterales; family Asteraceae; genus Artemisia; species Artemisia argyi. Next base: position 41,009,078 of record CM060676.1, on the reverse strand, counting down.
CATAATGTTCATGATGTAGTACTTTAGTATATAGTGTAAGTCTTTGAATATAAATGGTTTATGAAACATGTATAGGTTGTATATCTCTTACTTTCGTTCGGGCCGACATAATTCAGAAGTCATGGAGTAAACGTTCGAGGAGCCAGGACACTTTAATTCGTAAATCCACAACTCGTCTCTACGGCTTACTTAATGAACTCCTCACATGAGGCTCCCTACTATTGTAGTATTTGATAACATATCTCTACATTATATATAACAGGAGGCATTTGAAGTATATGTCCAGTCATTGTCCAGTCAATGCCCAGTAATTCAATTTCAGCCATGTCATCAGCCATGTGTCATCACATTGTCGCCATGTAAGCAGTTTTTTAATTTTATTTGCATTTTTTTAATTAATTTCGAAATAATTAATTTTACTCAAAATTCGGATTTTTTTTAAAAATAATTTGCCACTTGCAAGGATCGAACTAAGGGTGTTTGTAACATTAACAAGCATGATAACCACTAGACCAACATATTTTTTTGATTATATCTAGCAAAACCAAATCTATAAACATAAACAACTAATTATTGACCATTTTTAAAAAGGAATGTATTTATCTTAAAAAAAATTATATAACACATATCACTGTATCACGTTTTCTTTTACAGGTCGAAAACCCTAATTTTCTTTCTTCACCCATTCAATTCATGATTGTTCCGGATTGGTAGTTATTAATTACCACAACTGCTGAGGTATATACGATCGTTTCATGTTTTTAATATGTTTCAAGAATTTTTGATATCATAACGTTTTTAGATTACCTTCTACCATACCTCTGATTGCTGTTACGTGAATGTACCCACTCTGTCTGCATAAATAACGATCTCCTTTTGGGTTCTCAGGTATTGGCTATGCAATTCCAGGTGTGATTGGTCACACAATTTCAGTATCCAAAACTCCCGTGGTTACCAGTATGTTTAATTTTCAAGTATGGGTTTGCTTGTGAACTTTGTTTTAACTGATTTACATTATGCATGCATGTTAAACTTTCTGGCTCCTTCATGTAATGCACAGCTGTATCAGATGGTTTACATCGTCTGATTCATCATTGATGCAGGTCCCTGTTCTTGAGACTGCCGAAGGCTCTGATTTTGAGAGTAATGCGATTGCTCGCTACGGTAAAAGACGTAATATCTTTTGGTTCAATTTTTTTTTCAATTTGGGGTTTTGTGCTTATTTTGCTATTCTGTATGCTGAAGTTGCCCATGGAAGTTCTCTTTTTGGTTCTTCAGCAATAGAATATGTAAGTTCTCTTTTTGGTTCTTTTCAATTGAAGGAAAATAATGATAGATATAATTGAATCCTAATTGTGTTATTGAACTATTCTTATAGGGCCAAATTGAGCAATGGATTGATTTCTCTTCATTTGAGATGGATGCCAATTTGAGAGGTTGGGACTTGCCAAGATTGGGATATGCCAACTACATCAAACCTATATGTTACTCCTTTTCTTCTACTTGCACTGTATTCATGCTTTTAGTTTTTGCTTGCTAATGTAATCTCTTACTGTCTATATGTGTTTGAACTTGAAATCTCTTACTTTGTTTATGTATTTAAAATTGGGAAACATATCTGCTTGACAAATGACAACTAAATCTTGGCAATGCGACAGTGTTCTCTGTTATTCTTCTTACAGCTTAGAACTTGGGCCATTTGTTTTACCTGACATCAATATGTAATCAAAATATGACAAATGGGTGTGTTTGGGATTGCTTATTTAGCATGCTTATCTCTTTGTAGTTTTCGATGCACATATAAGAAATTGTTACTATGTTTTATATTAATTCATGTAAGAAAAAAATATATACTCTTCCTTTTTATCAAAACCTTAATAATAATCCTGTATGTCGACTTTCTCTCTTTTTCTGGAAACCCTAATATGTTCATGTATTGTATTCAATTTGATTATGCTATATTTGTTTTGCAGCACTATTGTGGGAGATAACTTATGTTGTGTTGCATTTTGTATGCATATTTTTGAAAATGCAGTTATCGAAGTTAAGAATGCCACTTGTGATATCCATGACTCTTTAACTGAACAAAAGCAGATGCTGGATTTATCTGCGCAACAACATGAAGAGGTAGCAGTATCCCTATTATACCTCATATAATTTCAATTGTATTAATCTTCTTAGTAGCGTGGTGTAGTCATTAATATTTGGATTCCCAACATATGGTCATATGATGCTCAGAACATTAACTATATGGTTTTACCTAATATAGTCTTCTTTTTCTGGTTATATAGGTTTGGTGTCTGCTCACGATATCTCAAGAGCAACAGTTTATTTTTTCAACAATGTGAGTCATTGAGCAACTAAACTCATGGCTAGCAGCATTTGAGAAGAATTTCAGGATAAAATTAATAAACGATGCTATATTAGATCTGTACCCATATAGTTACGACCAAGTAAGTACATAAAATATTTATTTTTTTGTTTCACAGGAAGATGCCGCTAAAGAAGTTCTGCTGCAAGTTCTTATTTAATATATATTGTGTTTTCTTAGAATGAGTTTTTTTATTGATTATGTCTATTTATAATTGTATAAGGAAGAGGAAATTCTCATGACAAAAAGAAGATGACAAACTATCAATCTCCCCATTGTACGATTCAAATGGAAACATGTTTAAAAGTTAGTAGCATAGCTCAAAAAGCTGCAGTTTCCACTATAAGAATGAGATGTGCTGGTGCATATGGTCAGGTCATCTCCTCAAATACCAGATTTTCATATTAAACTTGTGCATGCACAATTTTAAAGAGCGAAATGTATATCTTTTTTTATTTCGAACACATAATATTATCATTTTAAAGGGCAAATGGATTCTCCTGATTTAAAGCTTCAAAAAGATTTGGCTAGAGTGAGCAGTGGGGAGATTGATACCGAATTCAGTCAGTGGACAAACAATGAATACCAAGTAAGTTTTCTTCCCAATGAAATTGCAACACATACGACTGGAGGTAACGAGTCACAACAGGTTCACATGGGTCAATCTCCCCACTGCTCACTCTAGCCAAATCTACTGGAACAATTTTAATGAAATTAAAGATACCTTTAAGGGATTACAAAAACAATATTTAAGAAATAATTGCATATCAACAAGACCATTGTTCCCGGAAGTGCAAGACACAAGACTGGCTGAACCACATACCATAGTGCAGCAATGTGCAAAAGTTAATGGTCATCATTATTAGGAATCTTTTTTTTTAAAGGCTAGAATTATCAGTATGAATCATGAATAGTTGGTTTCAGCAATTCTATTAAGAAACCTGCTCAACTCACATGTTCCTACCCAGCAGTCGCACATAAGAAATTGCTTATTCTGATTCCTTACCCTTTTATAACCTCCCCAATCAGGCCATTTTCCATCAAGAAGTTCTGTTTTGGGCGAGTCTTGCACAGAAGCAGTTACAACAGGTGATTGATAGAGAGCGAATATGGTCATGACTGACAACCTACGAAAGCATTCAGGTAATAACATTGACGTTTCCACTCCTCTTACAGTATAGCTCCACTACCATATAGTTGTTGCATTTAAGTCACTTACATATCTTTGGGTCCTGGATTCATTTTTAATTGATAGCTTGGTTAATGTGTTTATTTTGCACCAATTAAGGGTGTTTGGGATTGCTATTTTGTATAATCAGTTGTTGAGTTTGGGTACAATGAAACTGGATATGAGTAGGTGATCGTTAGGAGTAAGAGTAGGAATATCTGCAACAAAGGTATGGTGGCGATGTATGAAACAGGAAACGGTTTGCATGTCTAATATTTCTTGCTAATCTTTAATGCACACTTTGTGTCTATTTGTAATCTTTGCATGGAAAAGGTTAACGAGATGTTGAGCCTTATTCCACATGATGTTCGACCTAAATGTGACAGATTGTTTCGACTATTTGTGAGTTTATTTACTTACTTTTTGGTCTACTTTAATGGAAGTAGTTCTAATGAGTAATATTGTTGGGATTATTCCAAGCCAAGTTATACACAAGACCTTAAGGCGACATGCCTTACCTAGGGACTATGTGAAGAGGCGACAAAAGACGAGGGCCGAGTGAGCTTAATTTATATAGTTCATGTGATAGTGTGTAACATAAAATGGTGACAGAAAGAACTTAATACAATATTAAAGGACAAACATGCATACCTAAGATCTTCCATTTTTATACAAGATAAAGAAGTTTTAAACTAAATTATTTAAGTCTTCTTGTGGTAGTAAAGAGTATTCACACAACCTCTTATAGTATGAGTACGACAAACTAAACATCTTTCTATATATGTTTGATAGTTAGAACGACTCCAGACGTAAAGATGTTAGAAAGAGCATACTGAAGGTAGCTGAGAGAATTGTTTTAAGCTTCTATAGCGGGGTTGGTGCTTCAACAGCCCAGACATGGATTACTTTATCTGGTAGTGGGGCAGATGATGTTCGAGTAATGACCCGAAAGAGTATGGATGATCCAGGCAAACCTTCTGGTATTGTGCCAAGTGCTGCTACGTCATTTTGGTGACCAATTCCACCAAAACAGGTTTTCAGTTTTCTTCGAGATGAGAATTCTAGGAGTGAGGTAACAAATGTATTTATGTAAAACCTTATAAAACATATGTTCTACAAAAATCTGAAAAAATGGAAAATTAGAGTTTTGATGAAACAATTCTTGTGAGAGTGATGATTAAGAAAGTTAGATTTTATGGATTATAAGTTACCGATTTCTTTTTGTTAAGAAGTAATTGATATTTCTTTTATAACCTTAGCTACTGATCTTAGGGGATTCGGTAAATACTGACACTTCAGGTGGAGTGAAAAAATCTTCACCCAACTTTCAAGAATCGTACAATAACAACAGTAATAACTACTAATCTTATTTACCTGCATTCACTATGTATAAATAGTTTAACAATCAGAAAAAAAGTTTCGCGGGTCAATAAACCCCCTTGGTTGGTGACCGGTTGATATACTCATTTACAAAAGCTAACAAGGTTAATTGAGTCTCAACCCCTATATGATCTAGCCTTTAACTCTAACTTCCTTCATGTCAACACTATGAATCTTGGCCTTTTATGTATAAATAAAGAAATACTTCTGCGATGATTTTATTGTTTACTGTTATCACATGATTGCCCGTTTCAGGTTCTTTTGAGTTTTGGGAAGTTGCTGGAACTTATTGATTGTACTCCATAGCTCGATTAGCAGCCTAATTTTATGGTTCACATATAGGTATTTTGCTTCATTTTCAGTTCTGTAGCAGTAGGATAGTTTGTATTAGTTAGAACATCTTTTTAAGATATTTGTTATTGAGTTGTGCGTGTGTGTGTGTATGGTATTTGTATTTGCAACAGTTGGCTGTGATCAATCCTTTAGCCATTCATATTAATTTGGTTTTTCTGTTGATTAGGTCAACTTACTTAAACCTCGCCACAAATCAACCTTACAAGCAACTAGGTCTGGAATGCCTGCCAATGATAGTGGTTATGGTGCACAGAATGCAACAAATGGCACTCGGGATGCGGAGTTAGAGTTTGAAACTTGTCAAGAATCAAAGATTAGGGAAGTTAGTGTCGACAATAATGAGCCACAGGTAACATTATTGTAACTCCAGCTGCTTACTATAATCTAAGTCACAGTGCATTTATGACTGTTATATCTGTTACATGTTATCCGAGCAGTAGATCCGGTGATTAAAATAAGCTATAAAGAAAAAGGTCAAACAGGTTGAAAGTTGCTCAAAATGTAGTTTTTATGTACACCACCTCCTAAGTTATCATATAGAAGATTAGACCTTTTTTATTCGTAATAATATGGTCGTTGTGATCATATTTAACGCATTAACTATTAGTAAAAATGTCGAAAGTTGACCAAATTGTCTCAACTCATTTGATTCGTACCAAAAGTTACCCGAACCCCTCATGTATCCATACTCAAACTTACCAGTTTTTACCTGTACTTATTTGGCCTGCTACACAACGAGCCAATTATTTCCATCACCGCGGAGTCGACGTATTTAGATCTGTTTCAGTAATTTCAATAATTTATTTCACCTGAAGAATTTTTGTTGATACAAGAAAAATTGAAAACTTACTTGGTAATGATGACTGTTTGTACGTTCAAAAAAAATGATGACTGTTTGTTGTTGGGCTTGGACCCTAAATATGCCTGTCCAGATTGGATGATCCTGCAGGTCCTTCCAATACCACCAGCTCCAGTTAGACCATGTGTGATGATTGATACTTCGACCCGATGTGAGGTGTGTTTACAACGTGAGATTTTTTTTAATCTTAACGTTGTGAGGATATTGTTCAGTATAAAGGTGGCCAAATGAGCGGGTCAATAAGGTTGGGTAAAAGGTCAAAACAAATTATCTTTTGATATGAGTTCAAATGGGTCAGTTCCAAAATTTCACAAAATATTCTGATGTTAGAAGTATAAATTTACAGAATGTATCGAGTCAGCAAGAATAAAATATCTTGGTTTAGTTTTCACTCTATGCGTTGCTCTCTTTTGTTAATATGATATGGATATCGGAGAAAGTTGTGATGAATTATAATTTTTAGCATATTTTTATGTATTTAGAAAATGTTTGTTTGGGAGTCTGTATATGGTTCCACATCTGAAAATGCTAAGATATTAACGTTTAAATGTTTAATACCACATAACATTGACAAATCTTTTGTGATAGACACGGATACCTTTATATTGCAGTAAACGTTATGTGTAAACTTCTTATAAGTAAATTTACTTATACGGTTTCTTTAACAAAACATATAAAACTTATAAATCATAGCGTTATTCGGTTGCCATCCAGTTTAGTTAAAGAAACCATAAATATATAAAATATGTTATATATTTGTCGGTATGACTTTTTTCTTTCTACGTTGCAGGTGAAGAGAACATCGCCGCAATTTCAGCTGGCCTTATGAAGGGTCAACATGGAGAGCAGTCGCAAGACTTTCATGATCGAGCTTACATCGAGCACGCGCGGGCATGGGAAAAATGTACAAACGGATGGGTGACGAGAAAGCAAAAAAAAAGCGCATGTGGGTGACGAGTTAAAGGTATCCGTGTCCATTACTCGCGAGTTCCAGTCCTACACCAGACAGATCGCAATAACAACTACAAACCTGGTTGTAATTATCTATATAGTTTAAAAGATCATTACCTGAAAAGAATGAAAATATGATTAGATGATAAAAGGAATATATTGATGGTCGATCTTTAAAATTTATTTATGGCTATTATTTTTGTTTAGTATGCAAACGACAAACGCTCATTAGAAGTATATTTTTCAAGTAATGACTTATTTAATAGAGATATAGAATTAAACTATCCCAATCTTTTTTTAAATCAATAACTATTTTCAAGAAAAGTGTCGTGTCTTTTATATAATAATAACAATTCGGATAAACTTGAGGGCCTCGAAATTTGAGGCTCTAGGCAGTAGCTCACTTCGCACTGGAAGCACAAAAATAAGCTTTATACAAACATTCTCTAGACACACCAATTAATAAGAAATATTTTTTATTAGGACGTTTGTTTCTATAATTTGAGGAGCATATCGAATATATATGGTTGAGGAATAAAGAGAACACTGATAATACAAAATAAAACAATAACGGTCAACTAATTTACATGTTTAACCCATTAACAAACAAGCCATATATAACTAATATCTTAAAAGGAACTTTATAAGTCATGCCCGCCTATCGTGCGGCTTTGCAATATAACAATTAACAAACCTTGCTACTATATTTAAGACAATCGTTGTATAATATACAATTTTTAAAAACCGATAATTAACAAAACAAAAAAATGTAAACAAAATTACAAGTCACGCTTGCATCTGTTACAGGTATCAATGAAAAATTATTACGATCTCGATAACGTCATATGATTCGATTATTACATGCATACCATATAATGCTAATGGTATTACAAAATACCTGATGGAGGGCATTACATTATAATATAATGATAATGTGATGACATGGAGAAACCAACCGAAGACTGTGTTCCGTGCATGCCATATGCAGTCGTCACGCTTGCATCTGTTACATGTATCAATGACATATCTAAGTGCACAGGTAATTCCCTTCCTTTCTTCTGGTGTTCTTATTACTTTTATAGCAATATGGGTACAACCCTTTCTTTCAACATGTACACTTTTCAACCATTTTTTACCACCATTCTTTCGCTATAGTAACATATTCCAACGATAATTATAAGACATGCACGCCCGAGGGGGGCTATATGCCCGGGAGGGCTTATATGTCATGCCCGCCCTTGGGCAGGCCATGACAACTAAAGAATAATAGGATATATTAAAATTATACATAATTTAACTAAAGAATAATATAATTTTACTATATTAGTAAAAATTTAATCAAAAAACCTTTTATTATTCATTTCACTAACAACTCAAAATTACATTAAATATTTTATAACGAATCCATAATTTAAACTTTTCAAAATTTTAAAATGTATATACAAAATTATCACATGTCTAATGCGAATCACAAAACATGCCCACCCATTGAGCGGCCTTTGACCACTAGATATGCATTGTGTTTTATCTTTACCAACTTCTAAAGATATCATTGGGCTCATCTTCTTTTGTTATTTAATTGAAGTTATAAATGTTGCAGTAATCGATCAAAGTCAGGCGCTTCAATGAAATGTGCCGACTGTCAAGATTCTGGAATGAAGAGAGAGATCGTTACCTTCTGCTCATCGGCCCTTACGCGGTGATAATTAATTTGATGTGAAATTGTTTCATCTGCATTTTTGCATTACAATTAGAGTCTTAATGTATGTTATTAATGAGTCTATGATGTCTAACTTATAATATATTTTATTATGTTGTCTAACTGAAGTTATAAATGTTTCAGCTTCAATGAAATGTGCCGGCTGTCAAGGTTCATGAATGAAGGTGTCAATCAGACATCTTGACCCATCTATGATTTAGCAAATGCAACATTCATGTAAATAAGTTTGTAAACACGAAGGTTGTCAACCTTGAGATTTTCTCTCATATTCAATAAACGTATATTTCTTTTCGTTTTTAATCCATTCAATATATAATTTAATATGTTTACATATTTTTTTTAACTTACTTTAATTTGTATCTTTCTTCTCTCATATTCGACAAACATATATATTTATTTTCATTCTTAATGCAACTAATAAATAATTTGGTATGTTTATAGTTTATTTTGATTAACTTACTTTTCCAACGATAATTATAAGTCATGCCCGCCCATCGGGCGGGCTTCGAAGTCTAGTATGTATATATATATATATATATATATATATATATATATATATATATATATATATATATATATATATATATATATATATATAAGCTTTTTGATCTTTAATAGTTATATGGTCTTTAGCCGTGGCTTTGCCGTGACCTTGGTCATTGTTACCATGATCTTGAGACTCAACCTTGGCTTTAGCCATGGTTGTGGTCTTGGATTTAGGTCATTAGACCTCTTGGTCTCATCTAATTATAATGATTATATAGTAACTTTGGTCTAAAAATGGGCTGTTAAGAATTTGAAGAAATTATCACTCAGAAAGCATTTTCAGGGCTCGAGCTTCTTTGAGCCTGAACGAAAACGTCGTTCCGGACAACTTTCGTGTTTTAACTTTTTGATGAATCGGACCAGAAGGGTGACTTTCAAATTAGCAAAATGCAAAACAGTAGGTTATGGGCAGTTTCGGCGTTTTGGTTTCGCTAACTTCTAATGGCCGTATCTTTTGACTCGTGTACTCGTTTTAGGTGATTCAAATTGCTATGTTTTCCGTTTTAAGTCCTCTTTAACAGTAAGTAAGTGTCAAATATCATAGTTATACTATTTTGGTCGTGGTTCTCCATAAAAATCACTAGTTTGCTTGTTTACTTGTCATAAGTTAACATATGTATATCAACACTTGTTTTATCCATTTTTAAACATCATGAACACAATAACAAGAACATATATAGCATGAAAGGAACACAAAGAGCATGAAAATGATAATGAGCAAGAAAGTGTGATAGGGTTTGCTTACAACTTTTGGCTTTCTAAAGAAAGGAAGTCAAGTATAGAACTAGGACACTAAACCTAAGCTTGTAAACCCTTCACCATAACTCTTGTAACCCTTGCTAGCCTTGATCTAACCCTTGTGAAAACCATTTAACTTCAGCCCTAGTAACCTTGTGTAGCTCCTAATTCAACCATGGAATCACCAAACAAACTTAAGAACTAGGTAGAGAATACTAAGACCTTGAACTTTGTAGTGTAACTTGTATATTAAAGATCAAAGGATCATGGTGCTAGGATTAAAGGGTGTGGCATTTTTATTGATGAAAAGATGAAGATCAAAGTGTTTCTAGTTGGCTATTTATAGCATGAATGAGGAGGTTAGGAAGCTAACTAGGAAAGTGCTTAAACTTGGAGACAAAGTTGTAAATAAGTATTGATCTAATGGCTAAAGTCATGAGATCATGCCACAAGTGTGAATCCCTCCCCCCCCCCCCCCCTAGTGGCGGTTCATAAGGGATAAGGGTGACTAGATGAGTAGTCATGGTCTTTGGATGATAATATCCTAAGTATGTAGCTAGTTTTGACTCCGTAAATTGCTAACCGTAAGTTTTTAGGCCACGAAACGTAAAACCGGGTATTCTAAAAATATGAAACTTGAAAGTATGGTTAAACATGTCAATATAGTCCATAATAAAATATAAAATGAGTGGTAGGTTCTATCGGGTGCTAAAAGCCTGCTAAAAACTGGAAACACGGGTCTAAAACGCGTAATTCGCGTAAAACGCTGAACCGAAAAACGTAAAATTCCAAAACTTTTGGAATTGTCCTAAAATGAGAGAAAATCATATTTCTATTGTTTATAATATTTTATAGACATATCGGGATGCTGGAATGACGTTTAAACCTAAAAGTAAATCTCGGACACGGCTTTGTGATTTTTGCAGAAATGATCCGACGAGCGTCAAACTCTCGGATTATCGTTAAAATAGTTTAACTTACGAGAATATGAAATAAAAATTTCTGAGATGAATAGTGAAAGTGAATAGTAAAAAGTGAATAGTAAAAAGTGAATAGTGAAATTTTCGGGAATAAAAGTTAACCTGAAATTGCGAATTGTTACATCAAGGTTCATGAAATGGTAATGGAAAAAGATTCAGAACTAGTTAGAGGCAAGATAGAAAAAGTTAAGTCCATTGCCTTGAAAGCTAGAGTCCAATCAAGTGATGATGAAGAATCTACTTCGGATAGTGATGATGAGGAATATGCTATGGCCGTTAGAGACTTCAAGAAGTTCTTTCGTAGAAGAGGAAAGTTTGTAAGGCAACCTAAAGATGACAAGAAAACTTTCTGAAAAGATCGTGATGATAGGAAAGGAAAAGTTGAAAGAAAATGTTATAGGTGTGGAGACACAAGTCATCTTGTAGGAGAATGTCCAAAACCACCCAAGAGCAAACCTCAACAAGCTTTTGTGGGTGGTGCTTGGAGTGACTATGAAGGAGATGACGATGAGCCAAAGAATGATGATATTGCTCTCATGGCTCACAACTCAAATGAGGTACTCTCCGACTCATCTTACTCCTCTATTGATGATGACACCTTACAAAAAGAATATAACAAACATTGTGAATTGAGCTTAAAAATCATAAACAAAAATAAGTTTTTGAAGACTAAAAAGGAATTTTTAGAAAATGAAGTTTATGAATTAAAAGAAAAAGCTAAGAGAGTAGAAAGGAGTAAAGGTATTGACACATCTTGAAATCATGTGAAGAACTCAAACATGAAGTTGAGAAACTTAAAATTACTCAAAAATGATCTAATAAAACAAACCACAAAGTTTAAGAAGTTTGATAAGCGCATTTCTTGTGCGGATGAAATTATGAAAATTCAAAAGTCACCCTTTGATAAAACAGGTCTAGGATTCATGAAAATAGGAACGTCAAAGGGTCAAATGAAATAAGAAAAGAATGCACAAGAAACTAACAAAACTGCTACAGTAGCCCGCGGAACAGACGGAACCCAATCCAGGGTTCCGCCCGTTGGACCCGAAGGTTCCGCCAGGTCTGCTGCAGCAGTAACACCATCCACATCGGATCGTTCAAAATTTGTTAAAGTTACGTATAAAAATGGAACAAAACCTGCTTTTAAAACTGGAGTAGGACTTAGTAAAAACGAATTTAGAGCTAAGACTACTCAACCAAGACCTAAGACTCCAATTCCCAAACGCCCCTTTCCAAAGAGCAACTTCAACGCTCGACCAAACTACCAACATGTTTAGAACCAAAACACTCCTAGACATTACCAAACTCCAAATTACATGTCATGGAACCCTTTTGTTCTATTGTCATACTTGGAACAAGTTAATGGTATGCTTAACCAAAATGGACCCATGAGAAATTGGGGACCAAATGTTTGAGTGTTTTTCATAAAATAGGTGTGCCTCAAAGTTTGTTTGGAACCAGATGAATGGATTAAAGATAGCGGTTGTTCAAGGCACATGACGGGTAACAAAAGCCTCTTCACTACTTATGACAAATGTGACGGAGGTAATGTTACGTTTGGTAGTAAAGCTAAGAGCAAAATCATCGGAAAAGGTACAATCTCTCATGACTCCCTTTTTATAGATGATGTAGCTCATGTTGATAACTTAGGTTTTAATCTCCTTAGTATTAGTCAAATTTGTCATAATAAGTATAATGTCCTTTTTAGTGAAAACGGAAGTAAAATACTTAAAGATGGTATAACCATTGCCAAAGGTGTCCTTAAGAACAACGTATACGTCATGAAGATGGATCCAACATCTAGAGACAAACTTTGTCTTACCTCATTAGATGAATCTTCAACTTTATGGCATAGACGTTTAGGACACGCTAACATGAGACTAATCCAAAACAATGAGGAATCGTTAAACGTAACATTTGACGAGAGTCCACCTCCCTCTAAGACATCACCTTTGGTAGATGATGACTTAGTTGAAAGCCAAGCAATAGAAAATCAAGAGATTTTAGGTAATGACAAGGAAGATGAACTATTAAACAAAGAACTTGTCAATGTCAAAGAATCTAAAAGTCATCCATTAGATGGTGTCATAGGCAACATTAACGAAAGAACGCTAAGGTCAAAAGTTCAAAATGAAAGCAACTACTTTTGTTTCGTGTCAACCATTGAACCTAAAAACATTAATGAAGCCATTAAAGATGAGTCTTGGGTAATTGCAATGCAAGAAGAGTTAAACCAATTTGTTAGGAATGATGTATGGACATTAGTTCCTCAACCAAAGAGTCAAACTATAATTGGAACAAAATGGGTCTTTCGTAATAAAATGGATGAAAATGGAATTGTGTCTAGAAACAAAGCTAGGCTAGTTGCACAAGGATATAACCAACAAGAAGGCATTGACTACGATGAAACTTTTGCTCCGGTTGCTAGGCTCGAGTCAATTAGAATCTTACTTGCATATGCATGTGCACACAATTTTAAACTCTTTCAAATGGACGTCAAAAGTGCATTTCTAAACGGAGTCATAAATGAAGAAGTGTATGTTGCTCAACCACCGGGCTTCATCGATTTTGAAAAACCAAATCATGTTTACAAACTTAAAAAGGCTCTTTACGGACTTAAGCAAGCTCCAAAAGCATTGTATGATCGACTTAAAACCTTCCTAGTTGACCATAAGTATACCATGGGCTTAGTTGATAATACTCTCTTCACTAAGAAGAAAGATTCACATATTATCATAGTCCAAATCTATGTTGATGACATTATATTCGGATCAACTTGTCAAGAATTATGTGTGGATTTCTCAAAAATCATGCATGACGAGTTTGAAATGAGTATGATGGGAGAACTCAACTTTTTCCTAGGACTCCAAATTAAACAACTAGAAGATGGTATCTTCTTTAACCAATCTAAATATATTAAGGACATGCTTAAGAAATTTGGATTAGAGGATTCGAAACCTATCAAAACTCCAATTTCCACGGAAACTAAACTCACCAAGGATGAGGAAAGTAAATCCGTAGATAGCACTAAATATAGAGGTATGATTGGTAGTCTACTTTACCTAACGGCTAGTAGACCCGACATTATGTTTAGTGTTTGTCTATGTGCTCGTTTTCAAGAAGATCCTAAGACTACTCATCTCGAAGCCGTTAAAAGGATTTTTAGGTATATTAAGGGCACTACACATTTAGGTTTATGGTATCCCAAAGGAACGGGAATAGACACCATAGTGTATGCCGACTCGGATCATGCCGGTGACTATGTCGATAGAAAAAGTACAAGTGGTATTTGTACTTTTGTTGGACATTGTCTCACCTCATGGTTCTCTAAGAAACAAACGGCTCTTGCTATCTCAACAACGGAAGCCGAGTACGTTTCGGCCGGAAAGGCATGTCAACAAGCTCTTTGGATGAAGCAAGCTCTTGTCGACTACGGAATTCAACTTAACGACATCACAATTCTTTGTGACAACAAAGGTGCCATTGATCTTAGCAAAAACCCGGTTCAACATGCTCGTGCCAAACATATTGAAATCCGTCATCATTTCCTTCGTGACAACGTTTAAAAAGGAAATATCTCAATTGAGAAAGTTTCTTCCGAAGACAACATAGCCGACATTCTCACAAAACCCCTTAAACGTGAACCTTTTAACCTTCTTATGCTAGTCTTAGGACTCATGGAACCTACGTTGTAGTTCTGAACATTGGACAAAAATCAAAACAAATCCATAACTCTTTTTCTCAGCAGGGTCGGCAGAACCCTCAGACACAACGGACGGAACCCATTTCAGGGGTCTGCCGTATCCGCCGACCTGCATAATCAATATTTTTGTTTATATTAAACCAGACACCCATTATCTCATACCACCACTTCCAAACTGTTACTATTCACTTTACCATCCATCCATACCTACAATTTCTTGGTCTTCCTTTCACTCACATTGCAAATCAATCATCATTGTAAGTATTCTAAACTTGATTACAATCCTGATCTGAGTCTAGGAATTCTATTTTTGCACAAAAACAAAAACTTGGGGTTATGCATTAAACTTGAGAAACTCATACATAAAATTAGGTGTTTAACAAAACTAATCATGTTCCCCATAGTTAGGAATTGCATTCTTACTTAGTATAAACATGTTTGCTAAAACACCCCATGACAAATTTTTTCAAAAATTTCTCACAAATAGGACAAATATTTTTTTGTTTCACATTGAGAATACAAAATCAAAATGTTATGTTTAAAACATTACTTGCATAATGTCTCTTGAATGCTAAAGGGAATACATAACCAATATGTATTTTCGGGTACATTCAAACGAAGCTACATTGAACTAGGAGCGTTTGGGTTATCTTTTGTTTTATAACAAAATTTGCATTATAAAACGTTTTTTAAGCATCAAAATGAGTCAAGATAACCGCACCTCCACATTGTTTTCATATAGGCACACACTAGAACATCCACATTATAATAGTAGTTTACTTAAACTAAAATGTGAAATTTTGTTGTTCTAGGAATCATCATGCCTCCTCTAACCCACTACGACCACAAGGACACCATTAAGTACCTACCAAAACACGACAAAACCAAAGGCCTTACCCCAAACCAAGTCAATGTTTTCAAAGCCTTAGAAAAACACTATGTCCATGAGGGTACAACCATTGACCCGTCTTTCCTAGAAGGCACAAACCTTTACGCCGAATTTGCCACAATCAACTTTGAGTGTCTTTTAGAAATCAACGAGCCTATTTGCCCTAGGTTCATTTTGGAATTCTATGCATCCGCCGTCCTCTCCACGGATGATTATGGTCAAATATCTATCAACTTTAGGGCTAGTGGTCATCAATACTCCTTCACTCTTGAGGAGTTTGCTCAAATCCTAGGTGTCCCAAACCATGGTACTTGCATTTATTCTGACTTGCACTCCCTCTCAACTCTTGACAACCTCCATGACCACATCCATCCTTATGACACACCTCTTGTGTCAAAAGATGTACTCCGTGACCACCTCTTTGTTAGGACAACCAACACTAGGAGAACCCGTTCGGGAAATGAGGTCGATAAGGACCCATATGGAATGGAAATGAATGAACTCAAGCCCCAGTTCAAGAAATGGGAGGAAGTCCTTAGAGCAAATTTCATTAGCACCATAGGAAACCGAGATCATATCAACCTTTGCCTTTGCTACATGCTCTACTCTTTGTCCGTTAGACAACCCTTCAATCTTGCCTACAACATGGCTAAGAGAATGACCGACATTCCCGTGCATGGCACAACGGCTATGCCGTATGGAATGCTCTTGACCCGTCTCTTTAGGTTCATTTCACCCATTCCACCAACTCCAAATGGTCTTCGTCTTGACTACTCTCTCATTCCACACACCTTTGTTCCACTTAGTGATAAGAGAGTTTACAAAGCCCAAGGAAAATGTCCTCATCCTCCTACCTCATCATCATCTTCCTCAATGAGTGAAGATAACTCTTTGCCAAACTCTAGGCTCCCACCTCTCGAATACCTATCCCAACTTCCGGATATTCCAAACGAGTCAGCGGAGTTCAAGCAAACAAAGGGGATGTTTAAGAATCTTGGAAGATTCCTTGGCAAGCTCAAGAACAAGATCGACCGTCAATGAGTGCGGGTGTGTAGGAGTGTTTGGCACTAGGTGCTATTTGAACAAATTTGGTTGTTTAAATAATGTTTGTGATGTACTTGTGTGTTGGTACAATGTTTGATACTATTTGGAACTTGTATTATCTAACTTTGATGCAGGTAGACAACTTTTGGCAAGTTGTCAAATTTTCATGTTTATCAAATTTTCACTAACTATAGTGAAATTCTCGACCTCAAGGTCAAAGTCCTATGATATGTGTGTTTACGTGTCTATTTTTTGCATTGCCTAACCAGAAATGCATTATCTTTTTGATTTTAGGAGTTTTCGAAAATTTTGAAAATCGTCTCGCGGGTCAAAATCGCGGACTGCCAAAATTTTCAGCCCTGGCGGATCTGGCGGTACCCAAAATTGGGTTCCGCCGGTGCATTTTCTGGGCAACCCAAAATTGGCCGAACGGACCGGACGGAACCCTCAAACGGGTTCCGCTTGTGTATCCTGAAGGTTCTGCCAGTTTCCTGCAGAAATTTTTTTAGTTTTCAACATTTCAACATCCAATCACCAAAATACAATCCTTTTAGTTAGAAACCAATTTCCTGCAATTTGTTTAGCACAATAGGGTACTTATCATTCCTTATAACACAAACAAAACCATTTCCCGCCAAATTTCAAAAATAGCCATAACCACCCCAAGGACCCTTCACACATAAAGGAAGGAACCCTCCCAAAGGTTCCTTGAAATCCCTGAGATTTATCCTTCAACAAATTTACCAAAACCACTAAGCATTTAGTGCAAAACTTGTCTTCTCACTTCACCATTTTCATTGGATTGACTTCCATGACATGACAACCCACAATTAGTTTTCCAAATCATTAGGAACCTCCATTTTTGTATGGCCTAACATCAAATCCAAACGCTCCTTCCCACACTCCTTCATCACTATAAATTAAACCATCCTAAACACTATCAAATCACACCTTCTTCATCACAATTTCTGAACTTCTAAACCATTTTTAACCATGACTAAGTCAACAATCACCTCTCAACCATCACGACCCATCCGGAGAACCGCCCAGATAAGTGTTAAACCACTTTGGTCTAACCAATCCATCAACCTAAGCTCCTCATCTTCGGATGAATTCACCTCACCTATCAAAAATGAACATTTTTTGAACCTTGCATCTCCATCTCCATCACCCAATGAACCCAATGAGCTCACTCCACCACCAACTAAATCACCCATTGACCCAACTCCACCAAGTGCTCCAATCCAACCATCCAAAACTCCATCACCATCACCATTACCCAAACTTGAGCCTATGGAGTTATTTGGGTCTCCTCCAACATCACCACACCCTTTTGTTCAAGATCTCAATGATCTCCCACCAAGACCTACACAACCACCACCTTTTGCAAATGAATCACCAAGGTCAATTCTAGACCAAAATGAGCATTTTAACCACACCCAACCACCACAACAAGAGTACCATCAACCCAAACCATTGTTGTTTCACCCTATCTACCATGACATCGTGGTCCTCTTTATGGGGAACCAAACTTTGAAAACCATGATCACCCAACTCCACCACATTCTCAAGCCCAAACCTTTGAGTCTTTCTTTCCTTCATATGAGGAAATCCAAAGCATGGTTGAGAATCACCTCCATCAAGCATTGGAATTTCAAACCACCTTGCTTGACTCAATACCAAACCCATCCTCCACCCAAGAACCAAAAACCAACCAACCATCAAACCAAGAAATCAAAACCAACCCATTTCCACCCACTCATCCCCATGTTTGCTCAAATTGTGAGCAAATGGGTGCAAGCATCAAATTGTTTCTTCACCAATTCCAAGATGAATCCCGGTTTGCATTCCAACACGTCATAGAACGTTTGGATGCTCTTTCCCACCCAAACAAATCCTAGACAACCTTTGGAGGCCTTTTGCCCCACTTAGGAAAGTAGGATTTGATTTTCCTTTATTTTCTTGGTTATTTTTAGTTTTTATTTTAGAAGTAGAAGAATCTTTCACATTTCTTGTCTTTGACTTTTAAGAGTCAAATTTTACTTGGAATGGTATTTCTTTCTACTCACTTACTTGCATTGTTGGTTGATCTTTGTTGTGTTGTCATTGTGGTTGCAATGTGTGTGGTAACTACAAACTTGACTATATATATCACCAACTAACCATTTTTTTTTTGTAGGATCAAAATCCATGTTTCCCATCTTGGCACTCCTTTTAGGGGGAGTAACAACCAAGGGGGAGCACGTGCATTATTCCGCTTTGCTACTCTACTTTTTGTTTCGACAAAAAGGGGGAGAAATATATTAAATCTTTAAAACTTAATATGATTTTCATCACTTAAGTAAAACAAGTTTAATATAAATTTTTTTAAGTCTTAAAACACCAAGATTTTGTGAGTTACTTAAAAACAAAGTTTATGTTTTGTCATCAACAAAAAGGGGGAGATTGTTAATACAAATATCGCCTAAAAACGTTATTTATATTTTACGATCTTCGCTAAGTTTCGTTAACGACAAAATGTAAACTTTAGTTTCTAAGTAAAACATAATCTTAGTTTTAAAGACTTGCATAAACTAGACTTTTTCTACATTTTACATTTCATAAAACACAACACTTTTTATTTCTTAAAATAGAAATGTCACATCACATTTATGGCAAGTTTTGTCAATATACATTTATGGAAAGAAAATGTGTTTTACTAACTATGTGTTTGCTTGCAAGTTTTGTGTTTGACTAGGTGTAATGAGATGTGACATTGTTTGGTTTGCAAGGTGTAATGAGATGTGACATTGTTTGGTTTGCAAGATTTATTGCAAAACCAACTGCAAGCCCGGCGGAATCCTGGGGGTACACGGGCGGAACCCATCTGAGGGTTCCGCCGTATCCGCCAAGCCTGCAGAAGGCTTTGCTATAAATACTAAGCCACAAGTTGATTTTTGGCTTATCACTCTATATCATATTTACACACATTCACTCATTCTTTCATCTAACCCTTTAACATTTCATATGTGAAGGTTCTTTTTGTAGCAAAGAGATTCACGAGTTCATAAAAAGTAACAAGTATTCAACACAACGTTGCAAGACTTGTTAGCTTAGCATTGTGTAGACTTGTGTAGTTTACACTTCATTTGATTGTGTATTTTCAGTAGTGATCGGTTAGTATTTTAGTCCTCAAAATACAAAGTGTATCGGGAGTAGTTGTACCCTTGTAAAAGAACTAACGGGAGTGGTTGTACCCTTGGTAAAGAACTCGACATCTAGCTTAGTGTCGGTAAAAGTATAAGCGACGTGTAAGGTTTTCTCCGCCGATGAAAGGAGCTTGTTGACTAGTGAAAGAAACTCTCGAGTTGGATACTCGGGGCGTGGACGTATGGCAAGGAAAAAGATTCCTTGTAGCCGAACCACGATAAATACTCGTGTTGTGGTTTGATCGTTTTTTTCATTTACTTGCATGTTATATATTGTGTATGTGTATATATCTTTGATTAAACGAAAAGTTTCAAAGCTAACTAAACAAGTTAAAAAGATTTTAAACGGTAAACTATTCAACCCCCCTTCTAGTTTTCCACACACTTTATCCGGTACAAAGCTAGATACCGGGTCCTAGTTCAAGGTAGAACCAACCTAACATCGCCTATTCACTATTTCCGACACTAAGCTAGATGTCGAGTTCTTTTACAAGGGTACAACCACTTCCGATACTTCTTTTACAAGGGTACAACAACTCCCGACACACTATGTATTTTGAGGCATAAAATACTAACCGATCACTTCTACACAAGATACAAATGAAGTATAAACTACCAAAGTTCATACATAACAAAGCTAACAAGTCTTGCAACTTTTAAGTTGAAACTTGTAACTTCTTGGAAGAACTTGTGAACTCCTTTGCTACATAAGAGGATCACTGATGAGGCGAAAAATGATCCGTTTTTAGGGGGTCATTTAAGCCCGAATCCGACTTTATTTGATCAAATATTGCCCTAAATCGTTCCTTTTGTGATTTTAGGTGTTTGGAGAGTGAATTCTGGAAAAGAAGCCATTTTGGACGTTTTTGGAGCATAAAAGTGAAGAAAACGGCAAAGTATCAATTTTCCATGCTGAAGACACTAGGTGACGGCGTCAAGAGTTACACCCTGACGGCGTCAGACATTAAGAATAAAACACCGTAGTTGATGACGGCGTCAAAGTCCATCCTGACGGCGTCAAAGTCCCAAGAATAAAATACCGTAGGTGGTGACGGCGTCACATAGGCCGTCATAAGTAGATCAAGGCCGTCCGAGGAAGTATTTGGCGGCGAGGTGACGGCGTCACATGCTTGTCTTGACGCCGTCATCCCAGTTTTCCTATATATAGTTTTCTAGTTTTTTCATAAAGGAGAGAAGTTTTGGGTGAAACCCTAAAGACGAATTTGGTGCCTTTTTTACAGGTTTTTCAAGGGTTCCAAACCCTTGATACCTTGCATTGTAATTGAGATAAGTGTTCTTCTAATTCAATCAATATGTCTATGTGTTGGTTGTTTATATCTTGTTCTTGTCTCAATTCAATTATGCTAGGCTAGATCTCTCTTGTGTTTGCTTAGATCTAATGAAACCTAGATGTTGATTATGTGTTGATTACTTGTTTATTCTTGTTCTTGGATGAATGATTTATATGTTAGGCTTAAGAAAACTGGCAGATCTCCAAATGGTAACATGCTTGAACGTCTTAAGAAACATGAACCGAGGCGTACTAGGTCTTTATTGGTTGTATTTAATGCATGAGCCACTGTTTACAATCCCTATAGTTGTGCTGGGTCATGGTGTAGGAGGAGATAAGAGCTCATAGAGTTGGGGAGTTATGTATGCCACCCCACGAATGGTATTAAGGAATACAATCCGTCATCCATACAAGTATAACAAGTAATTAACGTGTAAAAGATATCTAGGGAGTAGTGAAGTCTAAGTAAACACAATTTCTCCAACTACTGCTCACAACCTTTGTAATAATTAGTTTGTTTTCATTTTCAGTATTTTATTTTGATTATATATTAGTTTTGGGTTAGTTGAATAGCAACTAATTCCGCCCACTCCTCCAAAAACCGAGAATTTACTTGCTTTCATAAAAATATAAAAACACAAAAATAATCATCCCTTACCTCTAGAACTATTAATTAGGTTTTCTAATCCTAGCGACACTATTCCTAAGCTGAACGATCAATCCCCCGGTACTTGTCACTATACTATACTACAACGATCAAGTACACTGCCTGGTGGGGGTTGTAAGCTTCTCGAGATCCCTCGAGAGGTAAAGCAAGGTGCGATTCCCACGCATCAAGTTTTTGGCGCCGCTGCCGGGGAATAGTTATTGTCTAGGTTAGGATTTCTTTTTATTAGGTCTACTTGCTAGATTCCTTTCTAGTAAGATTTTTATTTTTATTTTTAGGTTTTCTTTAGTCTATCTTATTTCTTCGTGTCTTTGTTCGTAACTCTTCACCGTCCACCATCATGGCAACCAACGAATTTTCCAACCTTAGGATCACTAGGAGTCGTAGCACCACTAAGGACCTTGTCTTGCCTTATGCAGAACCCGAAAGAGAAATGTGTAGGTTAAGACGAACTCACTCAACACCTGAACCATCCAGCATTGCTATCGACTTTGATGCACCTCTCTCTGAAGAAAATTCAGAAAATCACATCACAACCCCTAGCTCCCACAACGAGATGAATACCCCTATAATACCTCCTCCTAAGCGTCTCAAGGACTACTCTTCCCCAACTCCTCGTGGGTTTTCCAATGCCATTGTTTACCCAAACGAACACACCAACGAGGTCTTGCATGCAAATGATGTTTGGCTTGTCAAAAGTGTGTGTAAATTCCACGGACTTGATGAGGAAAATCCAATCCAACACATCAAGGACTTCCTAAAAATAGTGGACACCATCCATACGGATGGGGCTACTAGAAACACATCCCGACTGCGATTCTTCCCTTTCACCTTATACGAAAAAGCCCAAGAATGGTATAACAAACTCCCTTCCGAATCTATTTTCACATGGGAGCAACTCATATCCAAGTTCTATGAGAAGTTCTTTCCACCTGGAAAAACCTCAGCATTTAGGGATAGGATCCTTCGTTTCCGAAAGGGGAAGGATGAACCCTTCCATAAAGCGTGGACTAGATTCAAAGATTTAATAAGACAAGTTCCACATCATGGCATTGAACTTTGGCTCTTGGTCCAAATCTTTTACGAAAATATCTCCTCTAATGACCGGAACGGAATTAACCAATCTAGGAAAGGAAGATTGGCCAATCTTAGTGCCGAAGAAGGATGGGATAGGATTGAAGAATATGCTCAAGATCAGGATGACACTTGGGATGAACCTGAGTCGACTGTCAGCATTTCTGAGATCACCGCGGATCGGTTGAGCAAAATTCACAAAAGAGCGGAATACATAGCTGGATCGCAGTCACCTAAACAGCTGTCGAATCCCTACCTGATCTGCGATTACTGTGGAGGCCCGCATGAGGTAGAAGAATGCGGAGGAGCAGCCACAACTGAACATGCATGCTTGTCAGGAGGGGACATTTATGCTGATCCCTCCCTCTTACCTTTTTACCAAAATGATGATTACACCCTTTGGGGAAATCTGGTAAAGAGAAGAGAAGGGGAGGAAGGCCCTGAATTCAAAATCAGGAGCAATTTCGAAGATGACCTTGGTCACTTCACTCAAGAAAAAGACTTGCAAATGAAAGGGCTTAATGAGCTTTTCGATGAGCAGCAGGAGGGTATTGGAGAATTTTTCAACAAGCTTAACTCAGCCTTAGATCACCTCCAAACGCCGTTAGAAAGAAAAAAAGACCCCATGCTCGCGATAACCACACGAGCTGGAACGACAACCAAGGACCCCCCTTACCCAAACTCGTCCCCCGTCACCCTCGATTCAGACAAACCTGGGGAGGAGGAGCAGGATGTCGGCGTTGGCACCCAGACCAACCGCCCGTGACAACCCCTTCCCCATCAGCCCTTCCTAACCCACCTGTGAGAATTCCATACCCATCCCGATTAAGGAACCAGAAAACTGAGAATGATAACAAGAGGTTCTTGTCATACCTAAAAGACTCAGTTGTCACCATACCTCTCCTTGATGCTTGCTATCACATGCTAAAGTATAGCACATACTTCAAAAAGCTGCTCGCTAACAGGAAGAAGCTCGAGGGTCTTGTAACCCTGGGGGAAGAATGCTCAGTGGTAACCCATCGAGGGCTACCAAAGAAGGTAGACGATCCGGGCAGCTTCACCTTGCCTTGCTCCATAGGACCTCTATCAATCAAGAATGCTCTCGCCGATTTGGGAGCAAGTATCAATCTCATGCCTCACTCTATGTTCCGTAAACTAGGATATTCTGGATTGAAGTCTACCCGTATGAACATCCAACTAGCCGATAGATCAGTCAAGTACCCCGTAGGGATATGCGAGAATGTGCTAGTCAAAGTTGGGAAATTCAAATTCCCGGTCGACTTCGTAATCCTGGATATGGAGGAGGATGACTTGGTACCTATCATCTTAGGTAGACCATTTCTTGCTACCGCTCGTGCAGTCATCGATGTCTACGATGGCAAATTAACCTTACGAGTGGGAGACGATAGCACAACCTTCGACATTAAGGATTCTATGGACCTCTCCCTCGAAGCAGCCAACCGGCTCTACTTTATCGGGGAAGTAGATGAACTCACAGATGTCATTGATAGTTGCATCGATGAACAAATCGATGAAGGCTGGCTACGGGACGAAAGTTTTCTGCCTTTGCTAGAGGTGGAAAAGACGGAGGATGTTAATGCAGTCTCCTTCTACCCCAGACAAGAGGCAACGGAGCATCTCGAGCTCCGAAAGCCCGAAAACAAGCTCAAACCTTCTATTATCGAGCCCCCTGACGTAGATCTTAAAGAACTCCCTAATCATTTGGAATATGCCTTTCTTCAGGGGGAGGACCAACTCCCGGTAATCATAAACTCTTCCTTGGAAAAAGAACAGAAAGTTAAACTCTTAGAGGTCCTAAAAAAATACAAGGGGGTACTCGCATGGAGTGTGGCCGACATTAAGGGGATTGACTCAACTTTTTGCACCCATAAGATTCTTATGGAGGAAGATTATAAACCTACTGTGCAACCCCAGAGGCGAGTGAACCCTAACATTAAGGAAGTAGTAAAGAAAGAAGTTATCAAGCTTTTGGATGCAGGACTGATTTACCCGATCTCGGATAGCCCATGGGTCAGTCCTGTGCAGGTTGTACCTAAAAAGGGTGGAATGACTGTAGTAAAGAATGATAAGGGTGAGATGGTGCCCCAGAGAACTGTCACTGGATGGCGGGTGTGCATCGACTATCGAAAGCTCAATGATGCCACGAGAAAAGATCACTTTCCCTTACCATTCATTGATCAGATGTTAGAGAGATTATCTGGACACGAGTACTATTGCTTCTTGGATGGATTCTCTGGATATTTTCAAATCCCCATAGCACCCGAGGACCAAGAAAAGACCACGTTTACTTGCCCCTATGGAACATTTGCCTACAAAAGGATGCCTTTTGGGCTATGCAATGCCCCCGCCACTTTCCAACGTTGCATGACCGCAATCTTTCACGAACTCATGGAAGACAGCATGGAAGTTTTCATGGATGACTTTTCAGTCTTCGGAAACTCCTTCGACCGCTGTCTTGCTAATTTAGAAAAGATGCTTAAACGTTGTGAGGAAACCAACTTGGTGTTAAACTGGGAAAAGTGTCATTTCATGGTAAAGGAAGGGATTGTGTTAGGGCATAAGATCTCAGGGAACGGAATAGAGGTGGACCAAGCTAAAGTTGAAGCTATATCTAAGCTACCATACCCCACGACTGTTAAGGCAATACGCAGCTTTTTGGGGCACGCCGGATTTTATCGGAGATTCATAAAAGACTTCTCCAAAATTGCCCGGCCAATGACTCAGTTGCTTGTGAAGGATGCTCCATTCGATTTTTCCCAAGAATGCAAAGATGCTTTCGATCTCCTAAAAAGGGAACTCACTCAAGCTCCAATCATGATCACACCCAACTGGGAGTTACCATTTGAAATCATGTGTGACGCCAGCGACTACGCCATCGGGGCTGTATTAGGTCAACGACGTGACAAGCTTTTCCAACCTATTTACTACGCTAGCAAAACCATGAATCCCGCTCAAGAGAACTACTCCACCACCGAAAAAGAATTATTAGCCGTAGTATTTGCATTCGACAAATTCCGACAATATCTTGTCCTTTCAAAGACAGACGTCTTCACTGATCACTCAGCTCTTCGATATCTGTTTGCAAAGCAGGATGCCAAGCCACGACTAATTCGGTGGATCTTGTTATTACAAGAATTCGATGTTGAGATTCGCGATAAGAGGGGGGCAGAGAATCTAGCCGCAGATCATCTATCTCGTCTTGAAAACCCCTTGGATAAGCACGATAGAAGTGAGATTAGGGATTCGTTTCCTGACAAACAACTAATGTCAATGATGTATTCGGAGCCGTGGTACGCCGACTTTGCTAATTACTTCGCAAGTAGATGTAGGCTTGTTCCAGAACACCTGACTAAGTACGAGAGGAAGAGGTTCTTTTCCCAACTAAAATACTACTTCTGGGATGAACCCTTTTTATTCCGAAGGTGTCCTGACCACATTATAAGGCGTTGTGTTTCGGAAAATGAGGCAGTTAAGATTATGAGGGAATGTCACTCTGGTCCCTCTGGCGGGCATCATGGGATAAACGTTACCGCTCGAAAGATTCTCGATGCGGGATTCTATTGGCCCACAATTTTCCGTGATGTAAAAGAAATGGTGCAGGCGTGCGATGCATTTCAACGAGCCGGAAATATATCACATAGGGATGAAGCACCTCAGAACTTTATACAAGTTTGTGAAGTATT
Source organism: Artemisia argyi (assembly GCA_030686995.1). NCBI lineage: Eukaryota > Viridiplantae > Streptophyta > Magnoliopsida > Asterales > Asteraceae > Artemisia > Artemisia argyi. Next base: position 40,982,451 of record CM060676.1, on the reverse strand, counting down.
CGATGTTTGGGGGATTGACTTCATGGGACCCTTTCCATCCTCAGGGGGAAACGAGTACATCTTAGTCGCCATTGACTATGTTTCGAAATGGGTTGAGGCACAAGCCCTTAGGACCAATGATGCAAGAGTAGTCATTCATTTCCTAAAAAAGCTTTTCGCAAGATTCGGGATTCCGAAAGCTCTCATCAGTGATAGGGGGACACATTTTTGTAATGCACAAATGGAAAAGGTCATGAAGAGGTATGGAGTACCCCATCGATTCTCCACCGCCTACCATCCACAAACCAATGGCCAAGTCGAAAACACCAATAGAGCTATTAAAAGAATACTTGAAAAAACGGTTAGTCAAAACAGAAAGGACTGGTCATTCAAACTCGACGAAGCCTTATGGGCATTCTGAACTGCTTACAAAACACCTATTGGAACGACCCCATTCCGCATGGTGTATGGTAAGGCACGTCATTTACCGGTAGAATTAGAACACAAGACTTATTGGGCGCTTAAGGCATGCAACTTAGATTATAAAACTGCTGGGAATAATAGGTTTTTGCAATTACACGAGCTTGATGAGCTTAGACTGGAAGCCTACGAATCCTCCATCACATATAAAGAGAGAGCTAAAAGATGGCATGATCAAAGAATTAAGAAACCCAAAGAATTTTCAGAAGGAGACAAGGTCCTATTATACAATTCTCGGTTGAGATTATTCCCGGGAAAACTTAAGTCTAGATGGTACGGGCCGTTCACGGTAAAGAATTCTTCTAGATTTGGAGCGGTAGTGTTAATTGATGATGAAGGTAGGGAATTCACGGTTAACATACAACGTGTAAAACATTACCAAGAAAATAACAATGAAATGATTAATGAGGAGGATGTGATGTTTGATGATGAGATCACGTAGTAACCCATGACTTTGAGTCTAGCTACAAGACTCGTAAATAAAGAAAAGCGCTTCTTGGGAGGCAACCCATGTTTTGTGTGATTTTATTTGTTTGATTGTTATTTGCTTCCGTATGCATGTTTTATTTTTATTGTTGGTTGATCATGTTTCTCAATTAAAATGTGGAAATACTTTACTATGTTGTTTGGCCTAGTCTTAACTCCAACCTAAAAGTATTTTTGCAAAAGATAAGTGTAAGGGGAAACCCCAAATATGTTTTCAAGAAACACACCGATCATGATTCTCCACAATATTAAATGAGCATGTATATTCGTATTTGTTAGAGTCAAATGCTTGTATTGAGTCATAATGAAGTTTTGCAGGATTTTCCAGGAAGTAGGACGAAGTTTTTCCAGAAATTTTCCGGAAACTTAACATAAGAATTTCTGCAGGTCCATTCTGACGGCAGGTCCATAGGATGCCGCCGATTTTACGCGAGGTTGCCTTGTCTATTGTTGTCAGGATTTACAGGTTATTTTTGACAAGAAGATGATTTATATTCTGGAAGGGAAGCTTTGATTGTTCGTTTTCTTGGAAGAAGATTTAACCTGGTCAACCTAAAATCCATACCGAGCGAATCAGGGGAGTATTTGATTTCATTCTCTTTACTTTTTCACTTTTACATTCTTTACTTGAACATTGGGGACAATGTTCATCTTAAGTGTAAGGGGAGGGTAAAAAGATGATACCTTACATATGCACTTTCGCTTGAGTTTGTTTCGTTTGATGGTAGATGTGTAATAAAACTATGAGAAATACTTGTTAGTGTAATTTTAGCGCCAAATTTAAAATTTTTTACAACATTTAGGAGTGAAACTTTAGCCATAGCAAGCGTCTCATGGATAGGAGGTTGTATGACTAGCACAAAACCGTATATTCAGAAAAATTTTCCACCCAAAATGTGAGGTTCGCCTTTAGATTTGATAGGAAAAGCATTCATTATTAGTGCTTATGAGTGTACCGGTAGCATTTAGATTCTAGAACTTGCGTTAGTGATGCATCCCGAGACCGCTAGTGAGACTACATTCGTGTAGTAGGATTTACTACATGATAAGAGGCATTAGGATCACCCTTGTGTTAAATCCGTATTATAATTACTTGACCGTTTAAGTCATATTACTTGGCTAGTTAAGTCAACTAATTTTTCCCACACCCTTAGCGTTGTACTCATTTTTAGTACACGATACCCCTAGTACACCCCTCCGAGCCTATCTTTTCGTTTCTAACTTTAAGCATCTTACTTAAAGGAAGAATTTGTTACACCTCACTTAAATGTACACCCAAATCGCCTTAGCCTTCTGTGTATGCGCTCATTTTTAGTGCATTATTGTTATTTGTTAAACCCTAAGTTAACTTTCTAATTGATTACATGGTTGCTAAGTCGAGTCATATCCTTGTACATATTGTTTTGGGACGATTGGGACTCATGGGTAAGTACTTATTTTGTGGAGTAATGGGGAAGAACATCACTTATTACCCCCATATGTACGTTAATCTTAAAAGTGCTCCAAGTGTTTTGATTTTCTTAATTCGAGTCATTAGATTAGTTAAATGTAAAGTATGTAAAGATTCAAGTGTAAGGGGAATTCTCATCCCCTATGATGTATTATTTCGGATGGTAGGGTAAGAGTGTATGCAAAAAAAAAAAAAAATAGAAAAATCAAGAAAAAGAAAAAATAAATAGAAAAAGAAAAGGAGAAAAAACATACGGACTACCATCCCGTTTTTATTCTATGTTCATTTTATGTTTTTGTTATTTTTCATTTATTAGCTTAAGTCGAGTCTAGTCTTGGCTTAGCAACGCCATATTGTACATGTAATTAACCAAGATTGTTAACTCGCCACCAGTAAAACTTCCTTTATCCAACAAAACCGTGTATTTCATATCCCTACACCTAACGTTACAACCTTTTAAAAGACCTCTTTGATAGTTTATCCTAGGTGCTTACGCCATGTGGTGGAGGTTTGATCCTTTCCCAAGACTATGGTAATCTATTTTGCTATGACAGGTAGTGAGAGATATCTTCCATTTCCATAATGTTATATTACTTTATTACACCCGAGAGATGTGAGTATCTAAACACTATTTGTGAGGTGCTTGTGTATGACCTCCGTGCTTGTCTATTGGTCTTTAGTGGAATGATTATTTGTTGTAATTACTTTTATATTAGTGTTAAATGACCCCTAACTTGTATTTTGAGTAGAATAAAAGCTCATTTGCTTGAGGACAAGCAAATCTCAAGTGTAAGGGTATATGATGAGGCGAAAAATGATCCGTTTTTAGGGGGTCATTTAAGCCCGAATCCGACTTTATTTGATCAAATATTGCCCTAAATCGTTCCTTTTGTGATTTTAGGTGTTTGGAGAGTAAATTCTGGAAAAGAAGCCATTTTGGACGTTTTTGGAGCATAAAAGTGAAGAAAACGGCAAAGTATCAATTTTCCATGCTGAAGATACTAGGTGACGGCGTCAAGAGTTACACCCTGACGGCGTCAGACATCAAGAATAAAACACCGTAGTTGATGACGGCGTCAAAGTCCCAAGAATAAAATACCGAAGGTGGTGACGGCGTCACATAGGCCGTCATAAGTAGATCAAGGCCGTCCGAGGAAGTATTTGGCGGCGAGGTGACGGCGTCACATGCTTGTCTTGACGCCGTCATCCCAGTTTTCCTATATATAGTTTTCTAGTTTTTTCATAAAGGAGAGAAGTTTTGGGTGAAACCCTAAAGACGAATTTGGTGCCTCTTTTACAGGTTTTTCAAGGGTTCCAAACCCTTGATACCTTGCATTGTAATTGAGATAAGTGTTCTTCTAATTCAATCAATATGTCTATGTGTTGGTTGTTTATATCTTGTTCTTGTCTCAATTCAATTATGCTAGGCTAGATCTCTCTTGTGTTTGCTTAGATCTAATGAAACCTAGATGTTGATTATGTGTTGATTACTTGTTTATTCTTGTTCTTGGATGAATGATTTATATGTTAGGCTTAAGAAAACTGGCAGATCTCCAAATGGTAACATGCTTGAACGTCTTAAGAAACATGAACCGAGGCGTACTAGGTCTTTATTGGTTGTATTTAATGCATGAGCCACTGTTTACAATCCCTATAGTTGTGCTGGGTCATGGTGTAGGAGGAGATAAGAGCTCATAGAGTTGGGGAGTTATGTATGCCACCCCACGAATGGTATTAAGGAATACAATCCGTCATCCATACAAGTATAACAAGTAATTAACGTGTAAAAGATATCTAGGGAGTAGTGAAGTCTAAGTAAACACAATTTCTCCAACTACTGCTCACAACCTTTGTAATAATTAGTTTGTTTTCATTTTCAGTATTTTATTTTGATTATATATTAGTTTTGGGTTAGTTGAATAGCAACTAATTCCGCCCACTCCTCCAAAAACCGAGAATTTACTTGCTTTCATAAAAATATAAAAACACAAAAATAATCATCCCTCACCTCTAGAACTATTAATTAGGTTTTCTAATCCTAGCGACACTATTCCTAAGCTGAACGATCAATCCCCCAGTACTTGTCACTATACTATACTACAACGATCAGGTACACTGCCTGGTGGGGGTTGTAAGCTTCTCGAGATCCCTCGAGAGGTAAAGCAAGGTGCGATTCCCACGCATCAAGCACACAAGTCAAATGTTACTTAGTTAGATGAGAGAATATGTGAAATATATGTCCTAAAGTGAGTAAAAACTAGCAAGTGGCTTGGTATTTATAGCAAATCCTTCAGCAGGTCTGGCGGATACAGCGGAACCCTCAGATGGGTTCCGCCCATGTACCTTCAGGGTTCCGCCAGGCACACAGTAGGTTTTGCAATAAATCTTTCCAAACCAACCAAAGTCATATCAACTAAATTCTAGTCAAACACATTGAATCAAAAGTGGAATGCTTCCAAAAATGTGTAAGAGCTTATGGTAAGTCAAACACACAAACTTACTATAAATGCATGTTGATGTGATGTGACACTTACTTATTTAAGAAATAAAAACAATGTTATGTTAAAAGAGAAATGTAAAATCTAGTTATACAAGACTTAAAACTAAAGTGATGTTTTTACTATAAACAAAAGCTCATACTTTGTCATTAACAAAACTTAGCAAATATCGTAAAATATAAATAACGTTTTTAGGCGATATTTGTATTAACAAGCTGCATAGGTTTTTCCAAACGTAGTAAACTGCTAATTCTTTTTATTTTATTTTGATTTAAAATTAAGCTAAACTTGCTCGATCTCTTAAGTTTAAACCGAGGTTTTGAATCAAAGAAACATTGTGGTACTTCCAGAACACCTGTTTGCAGCTTTGCTTTTGCTCCTCAAAACCGATGGTGTTAAAAAAAGGCGACTTTTCTTGCACACTGCTTGAATGATAAGTGACAAAGACATATTTACAGGGCTTGTATATGACACTCTAGAATTTTAAATGAACAGGGTTGGACGAGACAAACTGATGACTACGGACTACTACAAGCTCACTTGGGTGCCTGCTCCTATTTTCTTTGTAAGTTTTTGTTGTTTATTTTGTAACAAGTGTGCGAATACTTGAAGTATAGTAACAAACCAGGTGGTTTTTCAACATAAATCACTATGGGTGTGGGTTTGAATATTTGATAACATGATAGAACGTAAATGGGTAGTAGTTGCTTAATAAAGGTTCTTACTCCTTAATTTTCTTATATTAGCCCAAGTATTTGGAAAATAATCATGTATATCAGTTTGTAGCTGCATTAGTTTTGCACGTTTGTTACAATATTTTCACTTTTATGTTGATAGCTGCCTTGCCTTGCATCCGGTACTCACATGGTAACGCGAACATCAAACAGCAGTTGTGGTTCATCTATCATAAATTAATCTTCCTACATGTTAGACCATAAACTTAAGCCTTTTAAAAAAATAGACTTTTCTTATGTTATTTATTGAAGTATTACTAACATTTTGAAAAGTATTCATAAATGGTAGGCCAAATTAGATACTAAATAAGATCCCATAATATAAGTTGACTCTGTGGCCCAATGGATAAGGCACTGGTCTACGAAACCAAAGATTCTGGGTTCGATCCCCAGCAGCAGTCATTTTTTTTTAATTTATCTTCATCATTGCAGAATACAATGGAACTGGTAAGCCAAATAGAGAGGCCTTGCTCGACGCACACATTTTGGAGGCTTTCTTTTCTGTTATACTTCACGTGATTCCCACACCGACCTTCTTTTCTATTATACTTGATTCACTGGTAAGGTAATGCAGTAGGATCTTTATTTGAACATATATAGTGTTCTGCATGTTCTAAGTTGGTTACTTAATTAATGGTTGTTGCATTTTGGATTGATATGTGTTTGATAACAATTAACAAATGTTTCATAAAGTGAGAGTGTTTGTGCATAGCACAACATATGGATGAATTTTCTAAAAAAAAAAAAATCCATAAACCTTAAAAACTTAGATAAATTACATGGCAATATAATCTTCTAAAAAAATACCAGTTTTTAACCTCATAATAACTTACGATAGCAAAATATGGCACCATACGAACATGGTATATAGGATAAATATTAGGCCCAAACTGAGAAGGCCAACTTCGACGAGTACAAGTACATGTTTGTTTGTATATGCTGATCACACTGTCCTATGTAATGAATCTGAATTATGATCACTTTTTTGTTAATGAATAGGAAAAGCACGCAAAAATGACTGAAAATTCTCTTCATCTGGGAATAACGTTGACAAAGCTTTTCTATCACATATTCACTCATCCCAAATTTGTCGTAGGTAATATTTTAAAACTATTTACCAAAGAGTTGAAAAGACTAATAGAAATTTATTATACGTTTAAAAACCTTGCTTATGACTGTATTTTCGTTGCTATGAATCAATGCAAGTTTTGTCAGTAACCTTAGCAGTTATGTGATAGACATATGTTTAGCAAGTTAGTAGCTTAGTGAATCACCAATTGTTGGGTCGTATTAGGTAGTGTTTGGAATCACTGAAAAAGATTAATATCATTTATTACCTTCGTTAGCCACACTTTCTACTAAAATAAATATCTTGCAATGATCGACGGCATGAAACAACACCCCGCCGCAACGAGGCGGACCTGCGCCAAACTAGTTTTTAGTTCATTTTTTGTCTCTTAGGTTCAAACTTTTACTAACGGTTTTTTTTTTTTTTTTTTTTTTTTTTTTTTTTTTTTAATTTTTTAAGGCTTTACTAACGAGGTTATTCCAATCATTTAACTTTGGCCAGGATATCGAAAGGTGAACATATGGTTCTTCATTCACGGTGACTGCCTATAATTTTAAGGCTATAAAGACTACGGGTGTGTTTGTTTTTTTTAAAAAAGGTCTTACTAGCCTCTGAGTCTTACCGGTAAGAGGCGGTCAGACACGGTCAGACGTTTAAGCTTGTTTGTTTTTTCATTTGCAGTCAGACGCGGAAGATGTATTATGTCTGACTCGGTAAGACCTGGTGAACACATCTGACCACCTCTAACCCTACATCTTCCTACACTCAAAACCCTTCAACCCCTTCACCCCTTCAAAACCTTCACCCTTTCGAAGTATTGTTTGTGTTTTGTCAAAAGATAGAAGTAAAAAAATATATACTCCGTAACATAAACAACAAGACCATTACAAGAACATGTTCTTAAAAATGATTCTTTGTTTTGTGTCGTTAGTTTGTGGTTATAGTTTACACAGTTGAACAAGAACCAAAACAAGAATCATCAAGATTAAACTTTACCCGGGACCTTTTAAAAAGATCATAGCCGAGCCATCAAAGATAGAAAAAGCATTTGGCTTATAATAAATATTGGGTTTCAAAGACGAGGGTGTTGGTGAGAGAATGAAGAATGGTGGTATGTGGCATGTGGCATGTGGCTGCGTTTTTGTATTTGTTTGTAGGTTAGTGTGAAGTGAAGACTAGTGTTATATACTAGGGTTAGATTTAGGGCAAGTGTTGTGGGTTGGGCTTAAAAGAATTTAATTTGATATAATTAAGTTTAAGTAGTTGTGTTGTAGGCCTTGGGCAGCATTTCAAGTTTGTTGTGCTAAAGTACATATATAGTGTAAGGAGTTGAAAACAAAAATGTTGCTTTTGAATACAAAGTGACACGTATAATTGATGATTCTAAAGTCGAAAAATAATGAAACATATATTGCAAGCTAAGCCTTGAATTATTTGGTATTAGTTAAGTTTCTTAATTGTTGTTTTATTACGTTAAGCTTATATTTTATTTTAAGACGATTTATGTAATAGTTTTTATTATGTTAAATTTTGGATATGTATTAAGATTAATTTAAATAATGATTTATAATTGTGTTAAATTTATGATAAAAATATTTTGTTTCAAGTTTACACTATCTACTTGTTAATTGTATTGCAATAATTTAATATATATTTAAAAAAAAATTAAAACCATTCAGACAACTATAAAAAAACAAACAATACTTTTTCATTCAGATTCAGACATTATAGCCACCTCTTACTAGTAAGATGTGGTAGTCAGATTCAGATGCAAAATATCTTAATGAAACAAACACACCCTACGTTTATAATGTGAGCAAACCGTATAAAACAATTTGTACAATTTGCCTTTACAAAAATAAAATAAAAACATAAAACAGTCTTTACAATTTACTTCTAGAAAAATAAACTAATTACACAAAACCTTAAATTAATAAAATCTGATATTACATCGGTAACCAAGTGCTAATATATTAGGCATGTGACATGCAATCACTTTGTTTGAAGGTATCAAATAAAGTGATGATTATCTCATTTAATTGGTTTAATTTATAGTCTTTTTTTATGAAACATGAAAAGATAGTGAACCAACCAACTGTTTTTTAACTCTCAATAGTCAAATAAGTTTTTTAAAGGAAATAAAAGAACAAAGAGAAAATACAGTTTCATGTCTTTAAGGAAAATATGCGAGAGCTTGTGCATAGCACGAGAATTTTTTATAATGGCGAACATTTATAGTTGCATTATAGTTGTTAAGTGTTTCGTATAATATGTAATTAATAAAGTTTGTGGCATGCGATAATTCAACCGAAGGAATAATTCTTCAAATAACATATAAAAATATTTAATGAAACTCAAAATGAAATATTACAGCAAATTTGAAATAACTAACAATGTACATTATTCGTCAATAAAACTTCTTAGTAGATGACATTTTCAACTCTAAAATACAACAATTAGACTAACCACATTTTGATTTGAAACTTGTTAAACAATAACATTAACAATTTTTTGATCCCTCATTTTTATCAATCAACTCATACAAATGGTGTTTTAGAAATAATAAAGTGTGTGGATGCATTTTTTAAAAGGGGCAATTCCATATTTACCCAACTTATACATGATAATGTCATATTTATTCAAAACATGCTTTAATTGCATTGTAAATCATGCATTCAAAACTTGTATTTTGGGTATATATGACATTTTCATGTTTAGATTGGATAAATATGAAATTATCTCTTTTTAAAAATACTTATGTTGTCACTAAATATAAACACTTTAATTTTTTTAAGAGAACATTCCTAAAGTTGTCATGCATTACAAGTTAAAATGTTGTTAAATAGTTAAAAGTATCAAAATTAAAATTTTATAATCTTTAGACTGCCGAGTATAACACTATTATATATGATTGTGCTACAGCTGTTGACTCTAAAAATTGACTTCGTAATATGCTATATCAATCAATATAGCCGAATAGAACACCACTAAATGAGATAAATATTGAGATTGAGAATATATTAGTAATTATATTTTTCTTATTTTGAGAATTTTAAATACAATTATAGTCTTTTTATATGTAGTAGAGATACATGGACTTAGCTCGAGAAGTCTATTTTATTGGTGGACTCTAAAACCGCGTTACATCTTGTATTGGTTTTAACTTTTATTCAAATCGAATTCTATTATTTTTATTCAAAACGAATATTTTCTCCTTGACACTTTTTGAAGGTGTTAGAGAGAAAGAACTCGAAACTGTCATCAGTATACCCGAATTTGCTCATGTACATTTAGGTCAAAACTTGACTCTCCGAATAACTTGAAGAGGAAAACTAGATCAATCAATCTGTTTATTTTCTTCTCATAACACTTTTATTATGCTTAATAAAGAGATTGAGACACTTGACTAAATCAATGATAGATATGGAAAAGAAGATTTAGTGAAATTCATGTGTCACACAATGAGTTGTTTAGGCATATGATTTAGGCATGAGAATCATTTTCCATATTAGTAAGGGGGAAGTAGTGGTTCACTCATTCTTTCTCCCATCACTCACTCCCAACCAATCCCCTTACGCCACATCATTCTCCGCTTTTTCCATCACTCACCCATATTTTTGCAGGCACCACTTCACTCACCCTTCACTCACTTCATTTTTTTTTTTTCTTTTTTCTTTTTTAAATTCCATATTCTGTATATTTCAAAAGTTTATACTTTGTATAAAGTATATTGCATAACTTAATACACCAATGCCCATAAAACTAAACAAAATAGTCAAAACAAAGCCCAATTGATCCATTTTATACCCAAGCCCACAATAAAACACCTAAATTAAAACACTCACACACCCTAATCCTTTATCAGCCATCATCTTCTTCTAGCACACATCCTTTCTCAGCCATCACTAAAATTCTAATATATATACTCCCAAAAAATTGACCAGTTACATCCTTCCAACGTTCAAAAACTCACAAACGGTCAAATATATATATATATATATATATATATATATATATATATATATATATATATATATATATATATATATATATATATATATATATATGCAACGTTCAATTTTTGCTCCATGCCGTGCGTGAAAAAGTCACGCAAATGAAGCTTGCCGTGCGGTAAGAGAGGGCCGTCGGCGGTGTTCCCGTGCGTGAGGGATCCCGCCCCGCCCCGCACCTTACCGTACCCACTCCCACCGCTCTTCACTTTGAAAGTTTTAAGAACAATTATACACTTCTTATATTGTGTTCAGATAATGATTGCATAAATCAAAATACGACAATGTACATCAGGACAAGACATTAGCATAATTGCATCTCACGCTTTCTTTGTTTGCATACTTGATTGCACATATTATGGTCTTAAACTTCACATCGATCACTTCATACTTCACATAAGTCTCATAAAAAATGATATGTACTGTGTATATCGGATTTACGTAGTCAGAGCTTCTAAACATATTTCGGATAATTTTGCAATATTTTGTGTTTTTCATATTTGTTAGGACTATATGTTGCTAGTTTTGGGCCAAATTTATAGGCCCACTATGCACAAAGCCGAAAGAGGTGGCTAGGAATCATCCATATAGCAAATTCGAATACAGTGACTATTTCATTAAATCAAAAATGCAACCCAGGATTCAATCAGTAAAGCTTCTATACACTTTAAAGTCACAAATCTTTAACAAAATTAACCCTCAAACCCTCCTCATTCCAATTAATCATAACCACTCTTTAATCCCCAATCAAAACCCAGATGACACCAAAGCCATCGAAATACAAAACCTACTGAAAAAAATAAGCGAAAAACAGTCGGTAAATGAAATTGAACATTCACTGACTGGACTAAAACCGTCGCTAAATGAAGATTTTATACTCGATGTGCTTCGTCGCAACCGTTCTGACTGGAAACAAGCTTATGTATTCTTCAAATGGGTTGTTAATGCAAGTGGATATTCACCAGGGACTGGTTGTTATAACGAAATGCTCGATATTTTGGGTCGAATGAAGCGTTTCGATGAAGCACACCAAGTGCTCGACGAAATGTCTAAGAGAGATAAAAATTTGATTAATGAGAGGACTTATGGTGTTATGGTGAATAGATTAGCTGCAGCTCATAAGATAGAGGAAGCAACTGACTTTTTCTATAAGAGGAGAGAGTTCGGCCTCGAGCTTGACTTGATTGCGTTTCAGACGCTTTTATTGTCGTTGTGTCGTTATAAGCACGTTGAGGCCGCAGAGTTTTTGTTCCATACGAAAAAGGAGTTTCGACATAATATAAAGACCATGAACATTATATTGAATGGATGGTGTGTTTTGGGTCGTTTACCGGAAGCAAAAAGGTTTTGGAATGATATTATTACGTCTGAGTATAAACCGGATAGGTTCACTTACGGGATCTTTATAAACTCATTGACTAAATCGGGAAAGATAAGTACTGCAGTTAAGCTGTTTCAAGCAATGTGGGAAAAAGGGTGTACCCCGGATGTGACTATATGTAATAACATTATCGACGGGCTGTGTTTCAAGAAAAGGATCCCACAAGCGCTTGAGATATTTAAAGAAATGAACGAAAGAGATTGTAGCCCTGATGTTGCTACTTACAACTCGTTAATCAAGCACTTATGTAGGATTCAACGTATGGAAAAGGTGCACGAGTTGTTAAACGAGATGAAACAAAAGGGTGGTGATTGTTTGCCTAATGCGCGGACTTATGGGTACTTGTTGAACAGTGCAAAGAAGCCGGATGAAGTTGTGAAAATATTGAAGAGTATGGAGGAAAGTGGTTGTAAGATGATGGCGGATACGTATAATTTGATGTTAAGGCTTTATATGTGGTGGGGTGATGAAGAAAAGGTGAGATCGACGTGGACTGATATGGAGAGGAATGCGCTGGGACCTGATCAGCGGTCGTATACTATTATGGTTCATGGGTTGTTTGATCAGGGTCGGCTAGAGGAGGCTTTGTCGTATTATAACGAGATGGTTTCTAAAGGAATGGTTTCGGAGCCAAGAACTAAAATATTGGCCGAGGCTATTAACATTAAGTTAGAAGATAGAGATCACAAAGGCGTAGCACAGTCATGTGAGTCGAAACCAAGAAAAAGTTAGCTTCAAGTAATGCTTAATTTTGTACCTTTAGCTCCCATTTAATCTTCATAAGTCATTCACTTCAGTATCTATTATTCACTGATTATGTGCAGTTTTATGACTTGCAATGTTTTATCAATGATTGCATACACATCTGGGATCAGTTTGTCAGATACCGATGATCGCAAGTTTGCAACAGTGTTTGGAATGTTACAGCAAAATTTGAATGTTTAAAGTCCCCTCCTTAAAAGGATATTGCATCTATCTTGATGTTGTGATCTAGTTTCATATGGCTAGAACGTTGTCAAGTCTTTCCCGAATAAGGTTGCCATCGAGCTGTTTAGTCTCACAAAGAAAAAAGCATTTGTAGTTGATAATACATCTTAAAAACCATCCTCAAGTGTCGATGCATTCCGCACAATTTTAAAATTGTGAAAATAACTGAATTATTGTTGATAAATGAAAATTTACAAGTAGATACCCCGTCTCCCTGTGATGATATGGAGGGGGAATTCAATGACTTGCACAGATAAACTACTTGACAGTTGAAACGAATGCAAGGTAGTTAAGACTACAATAGTTACAAAAAAGCAAGCGTATGACATTGACATCAGATCACTGTATGTGTTTAAAAGGTAGACGAGTTGATCAAGGTAAATTTCAGACGATAAAAAAGGTGTAAACATCTTTGATTTGTACATGATAATCTCAACGTGGTGCATACAGACGGTTCATAACATGAACAAAACTAAAATCTGTCAGCAGTTGCGACTTCAGGTTGTGCTTCACGTTGTCGTCCCTTTGCAAGATAAGGGCCCTTTTTAATAGCTTCCGAAAGCTGCATCAAAATATATAGTCGGTAAAAGCTACATGATCATGGTGTAGGAAGTGTAAATGGTCGCTGTATGAATGAAATATCAAATTATACCTTTTCTGCTGTCTCAGAAAGAGCTGGATCACCAAGAAGCTTAGGTGAGAACGCAATAGCCTTATAAATCGCCTCGCAACAGTTGAATTTGGCCTCCATACCTAAAAAGACAAATCAAATGAAATAATAAACTTCAAAGAATAAATGGAAAATTTTATTTTATACATCAACTTGTTGCAAAATTACTTAATACTTGATTATTGGTCGAAATACATGCACATAATGATAGATAATACTAGTAAAAGATACCTATTTTAGTTGTTTCCGTATATGAATCCGTCAATATGCTTATTATCTCTTGTCTGGAACAGATTTCCACCAGAAACCATGGTCTAGCAGCCAATCCTGTTATCAACCTATAACCCTGCAAATTTATACAATTTTCAATTGAGTTTATTGAAAAAAAAAAAAAAAAAAAAAAAAAAAAAAAAAAAAAAAAAAAAGAAAAAAGGCGGTAATTGGTTAATTAGATATTCAAGAATGTAACGAATCTTAGGAAATGAGAGAAATCTAACCGCGATCCGAAATTCAGTCTCGAGTTTCAGAATTGCAAGAACAAGACCCTGAAACATCCCAACAACATTGTTAAGTAAAACCTGCATTCTTGTTAAAATCCCCCAAAAAAATTACTAACCGAAGGTATGAGCTTTGGAGTGCTGGATGCTGTTTCATAAACCAATCTTCGAAGGCTTTCTTCGGCATCAGCATTCAGCAATTTGTTTTCCTCGGGCCGAGTTTCTCTTGCAATGTTCCCAAGAGAATGCAATGCTGCCTGTTTTCCGGTAAATTAGTAGTTGAAAAATGAAGGATGTAACTGTAAATATGTGATACATTTAACGAAGAAGCTAACCAGTTGTCTGCCACGACCATGTAAGTTAAAAGCAGTGTTAACAACATGTTTAGCAGCAGATGTGTTTGAAAGTAGCAATACAGCTCCTTTAGTCGCTAGAACCATTGGAAAAAACAAAAATATCAATTTCCGAATTCATAAAACTGAAAATTAAAAGTTATTTTAAATAATATAACTAGACTAATGTACTTACATGACCCTATTTGACCTAAGGCTTCAAGACCACATTCGCATTCATCTGCATCTTGACTATCTAGTAATGAAAGCCGTTCATCAATAGCTGAAATCACAGCTTTCACACCTACATTAAAAAGTAACACCTTTTAATAAATACATATATTTTGTCAATCATCACTCACAAACACACAAAAAGAAAGAGATGTACCAGATTCATCTATAAACGTGAAAACGTTCTCTTTTGATAACAACCGCCCACTTATCATCATTGCCCTTGATCTCAACATCGATTCAGCAGAAGAATTCCTATACAAGTATTCGATAGTTAAACAAACCCATGACAGGTACAATTTACAGATGAAAAAACAAACTTAAACCTTATTTTATCATACAACTACAAGTACCTGATTATTGAAATAAGTAGCTGCAAGATATTCGTCCCAAGTACATATTCCATTCCATGATGGACCTCAGCCAACTTCATAATTAAGAATACACAATTAAACTCTTAACTTATCAAATTAAGTGAAACAATGATAAAAAGATGTGAAAAACCTCGTAAAGGAGCTCCAAAACACTTAAAGTTATAAGTGTGTCATTAGCATTGCGAACTTCTGCCTCCAAGAGACCAAGAAGATTTGAGTTGTGAACTAACGTTGCAGCTGCACTTGAAGCAGAAAATAGTTTCACTATCAACGCTAAAACGCGTACTCGCCCCTGAAACAAATTTTCATGATAAGAGACATACAAGGTACACATAAACTCAAATAAATTCAGCTACTATGCATGCTATTAAAAAACTACTTTCACATTGTATAAAAAAAAGTGGCAATTCCACAATGCAAGAGGAACATTTGTACACATATGAACTGCATAATTTCTAGAAAGCTAAAATGTTGTCAAAAAAGATGCACCCTGTTACGATAAACTGGTACATGTAATAACTATCATACCAGTGAAGAACATCTTGCTGCTAGCTTTGTAATATCTGTGCTTTCATCGGGAGTAGCCGGGAATATGATCTCCTACAGATTGAGTAACAGACCATTATAACTTCCTATAATTAATAGCAAAATATAAGATACTAACACAATTATACGTCAAGACAAAATTTGCACTCACTATCCCCTGTTGAGAGCGCGCTAAATTTCTGATTGCTTCTGTTGCAGCAACAGCCACTTGTTCATCACTAAAGCAAAAAAAGGTTGTAGTTATGAGAAGCTAGTTTTGTACATATCTCTATCTTATCTACTACGTAGTATATATAAAGAGAAATCACATTTGAGGGAGTAGGGGTAGATTATACTTTACATATAAAATTATTAATCTACCCCTACTCCCTATTTCTTCCAATATTATACTTTACATCCATATACTTTCCTTCCATGACTATTTATAAGTTGAAAGTTTGACCCAATAAACAATATTCATCCATTTCATACATGAAACACTTAACCACAGTTTCGCAACTTATTTATTTGCCGCTCTAAATTTCCGCCACTATGCACGGGTACTCGTATATATAAGGATATTTAAAGTATAATTACTTAATAGTGAAACAAAAAGATAGCACACGGAATAACTAATACTGGAGCATACCCGTCAATGAGACAATTAAGCAGAAGGGGATACACACCATTCTCTTGGATCAGTGAAGTAGCTAAGCCAGTATTGTCTTCAAGATTCTCCAAAAGGCTTGAGACCTTACCATAAGAGTGAAAAAGTAGTCAGAAAATATAGCATCTAATTTGTTCGTGTAACAATCAACACACAGTATGCAGAAAGCTCGACCAAGGGGGTGTCTAGAGTAGCTTATTTTTGGGGCTTATTGGCCAATTAAAGTTTCAAAACAATAATAAGCCCAAAATGGAGCTTATTTGAGGGCTTTTGGGCTTATTTGTGCAGACATTCTTTTGGGCTGTTTGAAACTGCATACGACGTTTTAAATAAGCTATCCACAAACACCCCCCAATAGAAACCCTTTCCAGAAAGAGAAGCCATAAGGAAAACCAACATTTTCTCTACTATAATGGCCAAAAAAGTGCATCTTAAACAAAATTAAAGTTCTAATTTAAGCAGAGATGACACAGTATTGTAAGCTAAAATCAGGAGATCCCAATTTTAAAGAAAATAATGCACATTCAATAAAATGTTCAACAAGTACAGAAAGAAAGAGAGTATTTCCCAAATATTGTAAAGCATTTTCTTCATTCAATATCGTTTTTATGTGCTCAAGTGTTGCTGCTTTTCGTGTAAAATCATAACAAGGTATATGCTGAAAACAGAAGACCACATGCTTAAAATATAGGGAATTGCATTTGCAGGGACAAGCTGGTACAAGTCTGTTTATTTTCTAATAAACACAGAAGTACGTAATATAAGCAGAAAACATTTGTTAAACAGTACTTACCGTTTTGCACGACAAATTTCTGACTCTCTGTGAGTATGCTTGCAGGCCGACCACAATGAAAGGCTGATTAAGAACAGAAGATAAATAAAAATCATAAGATCACTTGGATGTTTCTTAAATTGTATACTTGTATCATGACAATACAAAATTGCTGGCATGAAACATGACAATAAAAATTGCTCACGTGAAATTGTGCAAGACCCTGCTGGGTCGATTTAAGTGACTGCGTCTAGAGAGAACATCATTGATGGGATTTAGATAGTTAAGGTATACCCACTAATTAAATTAGCAATGAATTGCTGAATATTAAGCATTTTTCAAAAACTAAGCAGAGGCTAATAGGTTTTTGTCAACTTGTGCCCATTACAGACTTGTTTGATAATCTCTTCCCAATCCCTTCGAGTAATTTTGTCATCGAACAATGAAAGCAGTCGCAAGAAAAGTAAATTCACCAGAACAGCTACGGCATTAAGAAATCTTGATCTCATATCTTAACATAATCAATGAACCTACAACTGCCCCGGTTTACCAACAATCTAATGATCTATTTGTGTTGCCTAGTTGATTACAAACAAACATTGACACAAAGAAATTGCTCAAGTTACAGAAATAGACATACCATGAAATGTGGAATGAGAGAGGCCCCATATTTTGTTCTAAATATCTTCTCTAAACAATCAATCAGTGCATCTTCCAAACCAGGGACATCTCCTTTTGTTTGCAAAGCACTGCACATTAGTAAACTTCAAATTAATCCAATTATTTAATTGAACCGAAAGAACTAAGTCATCAACTCAACTCGACAATAATAAAAACTCTAAAACTTGTCCTTGTTTATGTAGCACATTGATCCTTGATTTCAACAATTTGAGAACTAGTGTTTAATTTGATATGAAAATAAGTCAAAAAGCAAACAGAATGAACTAAGTTTACGCTAAGCTCTGTTACATGAATATGTGTCTTACTTTTCACCCTTTTGTCAATGTATGCATACGAAAGGTTTTTGTCATAATATGTACAGTTTTAGACTTTGTCATTGCTCCATTGTTATAGAACTAGTCCTTCGAATACGGCTTTGTGTACCATATGGATCATTTGTAACCTGTAAATTTGACTTTTCTATATATATAACTTAACGCTAATTATAAATCCATCGTTTACAGATAACAAACTCAACATTTGTAACCAGCTTTGAACCTACAAAAATAGTCCAAAACTGTACACAAAAACAACTCAAAGACAATGACTAAAACTGCACATAAGAAAATCGATACGGAGACTAAAGACATTGGTATTCTATATCAAAACTTGTTAAAAGTAATTATGTCACCGTTTTAGAAAAATGGTGCCATGTCACCATTTTCTAGTTTTTCGTTTTTAGATAGCCATGTTTTCGAACCTTAGCCGGAGGCGGAGACAAGATTAGTATAAGTTAAGGAGAGTCATACTTAATGTAAAAAGTATAGGGGATAAACAGGAATAGGTGGCCCAAAACCCACTAGACAGACACGCTCCATCTACCAGATTAATTTACGGGGTTTGAGCCTACCAGGCCACATATTTAAACATGGTAAAGGTTGACACTTGACAGGGTTGTTAGCACCACTCACATTTTAGCAACTTGGCAGACTGGTTTTTTTTTTCTAATTATGCTACATAACTTAAGAGTTTGAATAATAAAATATATAGATCAACAATTGAAAATAAAAGAAGAAGTTGGTACTTGATGATAAGAGGAAGGGGAAAGGAACTAAGAAATTGCTTAACAGCTGCTTCTGATCGAGTACCTGATTATTCATCATAACAATAACGAAAAAAATAAACATAATAATAAAAAAAAAAAAAAAAAAACAGTTAATTGAAGAATATAAAAATCAGTGATTTGTAAAAAGGTAACCAGGATCAAAGGAAAAATCAGAAGCTGCTTGAAGAAGCTTTGAAGTATCAACTAGAGAGTATTCTTCTGCCATTGCTGCTGCTCATGTAAATTACAAACGATATTTATCAAGACTATAATCATAAACCTTCGAGTGTTTGTTTTCTTGCAAAATAATCCAAAAACCCACCGCTTTATTTATTTTTTACTTTTCCCCCTTTTTGAGAATGTTACGTGGATAAACATGAGTTTTTTTTTTTTTTTTTCTCTTTTTTTTTCCTCTTTTTTTTAGTAAACTCCAAAATAGATCAAATGTATCTCAGTTATTATTTTATTTTTAAGATCAAATTAAATTATTTTTAATATATAGAGGAGTGTTAATAAATTGAAAGTCAAAAGCGTCACAAAATACATATACATGATGCAAAATTCAAGTTAGGTAAATGGAATAACAAAAATAATTAATTCCATACATATAAAAAAGAAAAAATGACAACTAAGATATATTTATAGGCCATTATCCCTTTACACAAACTTGTTATTTTCTTTTACACCAAATTTATTAAAAGTTGACCGATGTTTTTCAATTAACTAATAAGAATGCTTGATTTTACCACGCATAGCAAAATACTTCTTTAATGATGTATTATTTTATAAGAATATATTAGCTATAATTTTCTTTTTAGCCAATTGACAACAGTCTTATGCTATAAATATGGATTATTGATTTTTTTTTCCTGTGGGTTTTTAATTTATTAATTGCGTATTTTTTTTATTTTGTTTTTTTAAAGAGTGGAGCCAACCTATCCCTAAAAGATTAGTTTTACCTGAATTTTAACGAAGTCCAGGCCTCCATTTTGTTAACTATACGACGAATTGAGATCAAATGAGAACTTTCTTAAAGTTATAAAAATGAGAACCAATCAAAATCTCACAAATGACACTCAACTTAAGAGAAAATAAAAATATAATTAATTACAACTAAAATTGTTAAATATTTGATTGGTTTTCTTATGAAAATTGACATAAACTAAGTGATACACTTTGATTCTAAGTGTAATGTGTATCAAGGTTTGGTATTGTGTATCAAGTTTTTAGTGGTTGTTGTGTAATAGGTGTATCAATTTATATATAAGAAATTAATTTTTTTAGATTTTAATGTATATGTATCAAAAATTTAATTGTGTATCAGTAATCTGTTTCACATGTATGAGTTTGTTATTAGTCGATTTAATGTTAACTTGTATTAATTTATAATATTTTGGTGCATCTTTGCTAAAATGGTTATGTATGAATGTTTTAATGGTATTTTAGAATAGTTCTCATTTTTACAACTGTAAGAAAGTTCTCACATTATCCTTCGTCTATGACTACCGTAATAGTTATTGCCTATTGGACTTCAGCCTTGTGTTTAACAAGCTAGTGGGCCTTCGGCATGCTGGGCTGAATTCCAATATGGCCCATTTCATAAGCAGATGTTAATATGTGTCGATATAACTTTAGTTAAAACTATATTCCGTATTAATTTTTAAGTTCTAGCTTATGGTAATAGTCTTACGGTGTTTTCAGTTTTGAGGTTTGACATGGTAAGACTTGGTACAAATTGGTTCTCATGCACATGATTAATGATTCATATATAATAGCTTTGATACATTATTATGTCGGATATGCCTATACGACTTTTGTGTAGCCTATGGGGCTATGTAGATACATTACAGTGTTCTTTTTAGTTGAATGAAATACACCAAGCTAGTATATGAGGTGATCTTAATAATCAATCTATATCACATCGCTATATATTCACTGCTGGATGGCGAACTAACTCCTCCCAAGATTCAGCCGAATTTGTAATCTTAAGTTACTAAACATAAATTTCTTCATGAACATATGTAGATTGTGTTTCGTAGAATTAAGTTAATTGCAACTTTTGGATTTTAATCGTAATACTTTGAAGTATTAGCCCCACTATAAGTCGATAGTGAGTATCAAACTATTTCCTCCTACGTCCTATGATCCATTTGAACCTTGATCATCTTCATATCGCGTTTTTTAAAGATTCTGAAAATGTATATGCAAAACCAATATTAAAAATAAGTCACACGTATCGCTGAACTTAGTTAATTTATGTCAATTGATGTTCTGGTGGTTCAAACGACCTAACAGTCACTGAACTCAACATCTCTATTTTGTATCTCTACTATCACATTTTAGACCTTCTATTTTTAGAAATTTTAAAAATATTAAGCTTACACAAATTACTAATTTTAGACATTTACTTCATCAAAATTCAAATCAATTTCAAATTTTGTAACTACTAACTATGTCATTAAAACATTAAATATTTGTGTTAATACTGTTAAAATCATTTATTTCCATTACTAAGGGTGCGTTTGGTTCACAGAATGTTTTTAAAGGAATTGTAATTTAAAGAATTAGAATGTGTTGAAATTGTAATGTGTTGTAATTGTAATTGAAGAAATCTGTCATTGTTTTTTGTTGACTCGCAAGGTAATGTAATTCAGAAATAATAATAATAATAAAATAATAACATTATAATAATATAATAATATAATATAATGTTAATAATAATAGAATAATATTATTATTAATAAAATAATAATAATAATATATAATAATAAAATAATAATATTAATATTAATAATAATAATAAAATAATATTATTATTAATAAATTATTAAACAATAAATAATAATAATAATATTTATTAAATAATTAATAAGTTAATAATAATATTATTTATTAAATAATAAACAATATAACAAATATTAGTAATATTAAAATAATAATAATAATAATAATAATAATAATAATAATAATAATAATAAATATTATTAATAATATTATTAAATAATAATAATAATAATAATAATAATAATAATAATAATAATAATAATAATTTATAAATACTGATACTTTTAATTATAAAATACTGAATTACAACGTAATTCAAAACTTTCCATCTAACTTGCTATGTAATCTGAATTCTCACCCTTAATGTAATTGGAAATATTGAATTACAATTACATTGCAAACCGAACAGCCTACGTAATGTAATTTGAATTACAATTACATCCATTATGCAAACCAAACACCCTACGTAATGTAATCAAATTACATCTAATTATGTCCGATTACAACGAAACAACCGGGGCCTAATTAAATGTTCTCACAATTTAACCCCTCCAATAACACTTATTCATTACCAAATTAAACTAACTGTTTAATAACCAAATATATAATAATAATAATAATAATAATAATAATAATAATAATAATAATAATAATAATAAATCACAAAACGTGTCAACATATATGTTTTGTTGCAACAAATCACAATAAAATTCTATCAAATATATCGTATGCTAAAACTTAAGCATTAAAAGAAGTGAAGAAATATTATATACTACTAAATATCTTGACTCAAAAATAGAAAATTAGCAAAATTAAAGATTATCAAATTCTTGCATAGTTATAATTTGTTTTAGAGTAACAAGAATGTAAATAATCCAAAACATTTCTTGTAAAGCTTATTAATTACAAGGTACCTACGCGTTGTCGCAAAGTGTGTGTACCTGTTAGTATTTTATAAACAACGTCTAAGGCAAGGAGATCCGCTATCTCCTTTCCTTTTTATTTTAGCTATGGAAGGTCTCCATATGTTAATTTCCCGTGCTACACATGCTTCTCAATTACATGGTCTTCAAATTGGTAATGGGGATGTTAAGGTATCTCACCTTTTCTATGCTGATGACGCTATTTTTCTTGGAGATTGGAATGTCACAAATGTTTCGAACATTGTCTTGTTGCTTCATTGTTTTTTCCTAGTCTCAGGTTTACAGATCAACTTGGCCAAATGCAGGCTAATGGGGGTGGGGGTTCCCATCGGCGAAGTTTCTGATATGGCTAGTATCATTGGTTGTGAGGCTTCTTCCATTCCGTTTGTGTATTTGGGGGTGCCAGTGGGTGCAAATATGACTAGAACTGGAGGTTGGAAAGAATTGACCGACAAATTCAAGACCCGACTTTCTAGATGGAAAGTTAAAACCCTGTCAGTCGGTGGTCGGGTAACGTTACTGAAATCGGTTCTTGGAAGCATCGCGATCTTCTATATGAGTATTTTCAAAACTCCTATTGCGGTCATCAAAGATCTCGAGGCGATTAGAAATAAATTCTTCTTGGGAGCAGATGCGGACGAGAATAAAATGACATGGATCAAATGGAACAAAGCCATGGCGAGTAAAAAAGATGGAGGTTTGGGGATTGGAAGCCTTTACGGTTTCAATATAGCTCTTTTGTTTAAGTGGAAATGGAGATTTATGTCATACCCATCTACGTTCTGGGTTCTGGTAATTAAATCTTTATTTGGTCACCATGGTGGAGTTCATGATAGAGATCCAAGGGATAATGCTGGTTCTCTTTGGATCAACATCCTAAAGGTGTCTCGTGAACTTGAAAAAAAGAATGTGCATCTGGACGTTTTAATTAAGCGCAAAGTTGGGGATGGTATGGACACGAGGTTCTGGGAAGATAATTGGAATTCGGTTGGTTTGCTAAAAGATCTATACCCTCGTGTTTACAATCTGGATCAAGACCCTGAGTCTGTTGTTGCGAAAAGGCTTGATCTTGGTCTCAATGCTCCCTTTTTACGAAGAAACCCGAGAGGGGGAGCTGAAGAAGAACAATGGGGAGCTCTTTTGAGCCTTCTTGAGACCCATGTTGTAACAATTCGCATTTTCAGGTTACCATCCAATCCCGAAAATTTCACTATTCATTTTTACTATTCACTGTCACTATTCATTTTTCGAAATTTAATTTTTATTTCATATTCTCGTGTGATAAATCATTTCCATGGCAAAATAAAAGTTTGACACTCATCAGATCATTTTCGCGAAAGTTATTAAGGAACTACACGTTTAGGTTAAAACGTCATTTAAAATCCTACGCACAACAAAACTCAACCGCGTCAATTTTCCCTGCATCAGATAAATGTTTGATACACTCATGATTAATTAAAGAATTTATCATGACTAAGAAAAATGTTACCAAATAGACCCTGGACCGTGAGAAACAGAAATTTACGTTTTAAGCACTTTTACTTAGCCGTAACCTTAGCCTATACCTGCACCGCGTTTCTGAGACGATTTGAGTTTTCATATTTTTGGAAAAGTCAACATATTTTCCCCCCTCCTTTGACCAAAAATCACTCCTTGATATAAATCATTCCTTGATTTTTAGGCTTACGGTTTTATGTCTAAAAGACATTAAATACCAACCGACACTTGGCTAAGCCCAGTCTAGATATTATAAGTCATTTTAATTCATTATTATCCTATTAGAAAAGTTACATTTTACTTTTCTCAATTTTACGCAACTTTCATACGTTTTACGTATTACGCGTTTTAGACCCGCGTTTCCAGTTTTAGTAGGGTTTGAGCACCCCAATGGAACCTACCACTCATTTCATATTTTATTATGGATTATAATGATATGTTAAATCATTCCTACAAGTTTCATATTTTTAGGATACCCGATTTTAAGTTTCATGACTTAACGACTTACAGTTAGCGATTAACGGGACCAAAACTCACTCCGTAATTTATATAAGGCCAAGATTCATCCACCTAGCCCTCCCCCTTGTCCATGAACGTGTATATGGTGGCCTTGGTGGCTTGATAATGAGCCTTGGAAAGTATATGGCCTAGAAACAACCAAGTATACATCATGTGTTTAGTTTTTAATCATTAGTTCATTATACTTCATGTGTTCCAATTTTAACCACAAGTAAGAACTAGCTAACCTCCTCACTTGCACTATAAAGGGAAACTCATCTCTTCATTCTTTTCGTCACCATTTAAAACACCCCAACTTTTAGCCCTAAACACATGATACTTTGATTTCCAAGTTTCAAGTTATACATTGAAGACGAAGGCCTAGTTAACCTCTACATGAAACTAGTGTTTATTTGGTGATTCCATGGTTGAATTAGGAGCTACACAACGTGTTACGGGCTGAGGTTAAATGGTTTTCACAAGGGTTATGTAAAGGTTAGCAAGGGTTTGCAAGAGTTGTGGTGAAAGGTTTGCAAGCATAGGTTTAGTGTCCTAGTTTCATACTTGACTTCCTTTCTTTAGAAAGCCAAAAGTTGTAAGAAACCCTAATACACTTTCTTGCTAAATATCGTTTACATACTCCTTATACTTCATTTATGCTATATATGGTCTTTATATTGTGTTCATGATGTATACAAACCCTTAAAACAAGTTAAGAACACTACATGTTAACCTATGTTAAGAAATCAAGGAAACTAGTGACTTATATTGAGAACCACGACCAAAATAATATAACCATGATATTAGACACTTACCTATTGTTAAATAGGGTTTTAAAAGGAAAACATAGCAATTTGAATCACCTAAAACAAGTATACGAGTCAAAAGATACGACCAAAAGAAGTTAGCAAAACCAAAACGCCGAAACTGCCAAAACAAGCAGTAAGCGATCTGACCTAATTAAACGAGGCCCTTCTGGTCCGTTTCATCAAAAAGTTAAAACATGAAAGTTGTCCGGAACGACGTTTTCATTCAGGATCAGCGAAGCTCGAACCCTGAAAACGCATAACGAGTGATATTTTTCTTCAAATTCTTAGCAGCCCCTTTTAATACCCAAAGTACCATGTATTGGTAATGACTAAGTAAAACCAAGAGGTCTAAAGACCTTAAAGCCAAGACCACAACCATGGCTAAGGCCAAGGATGAGTCTCAAGACAATGGTAACAATGACCAAAGTCACGGCAAAGCCACAACTAAAGACCATATAAACTTACCAAGACGAAAACATGAACTAAAGAGTTAATGACAACATAAACATCCAATTTGGATCTACTCCATCAAAATAACCATGAGACTTTACAAGTAATATTCATACTAGACTCAAGAAACTCATTGTAATAACAATCTTGATTTAAAAGTAAACTTTCCTAAGTTTATTCAATTATTTGGACATGTAACTTTTCGGATCAAAAACTTATATATTTTTTTTACTACAACACTAGGGAGCTTCATGTGAGGGGTTCATTAAAGTAAACCGTCGAGATAAGTTGTGGATATACGAATTAAAGTGTCCTGGCACCTCGAACGTTTACTACATGACCTCTGAATTATGTCGGCCCGAACGGTAGTAAGCGATATACAAACTATACATGTTTCATAAACCATTCTTATTCGAAGACTTACACTATATACTAAGTACTACATCATGAACAATATGCAATCCTAAGTCGCAACGTTCTATAATAGATTGCACTTAGAGACCTTCGCGATTCAACTACCATTTTCATTTCTCATTACATAACTTAAGGTGAGTCATAGCCCCTACTCTTTTAATTGTTTTGTCAACTCTTTGGGGGAGAATACATGCTCATTTTTACATAAATGCAATATTTGTTTTACTTGAACATGCTACTTGTTTACTTAAACACCAATTGCCTTACTCAATGTTTGTGGTTTACTCAAATGCTTTATGTGTTTACATGTCACATACTTCATTATGTTCCCATTGCACTAGTATTCAAAAACGTAGTATTAATGCTTCCACTTCATTGTTATCATTATTTATATGGCATCTTTGTCAAAATTGTTTATATAGCGGTATTGCTACATTTATCTTTGAATCTAGATACAAGTATTACTTTTGTTCACATAAACCAGATCATATTTGGCAATGGGTTGTAAACACACAGGTAGCAAGTCTTGTATGGGCGAGGCTTGGAACTGAGTGGATTTACTATGCCTTTGCTGGGAAATCATCATTCAAATGTTTTACATTACATTTTTGTCACTAAACTCTATGAACGCACCAACTTCGTGTTGACACTTTAGCATGTATTTTCAGGTTCATAATGAACAAGGCTGGCACGGAGGAGCACGAATATTCAAGAGGGCTATAAATTTTATTATCATTCGAAAACTCATTTAATGTAATTTGTAAACATGGAACCATCTGGGACCTCATTTTGTAATCTCTGATATTTATATAATTCGAATGATAAATCTTTTAAAACGACTCAATTACAGTTCGTTTTCTATTATTATGACTGTTGTGCCGTCGAGTAATACCCATTTTGAATTCCGCTACGTCATTGAATTGGGGGTGTTACAGATTGGTATCAAAGACATGGTTATAGAGAAACGGGTCTAATTGAGACCTAAACTATAACTACAATTACAAGCAAAAACATTTTTATAGCCTTCCACTCTTCGTGCCTTCCATCCTCCAGACGATTATGGACTTATTAAGCATTATATATTACACAAACATGTTAGCATATGGATATATGTACCCTTAGCAGAATTGAGCATTTCCCCGTAAGCATGTTATGCTACATGAACATACTAGTATATTGATATATACACGCTTGTCATATTTTGAGCACTCCCCATAAACGTTAGAATTGTGTTAACATTGTAATTCTTCTCATAGAAATCATGTGTGCACCCACTTCTCCCGATTATGTTCCCACTCTACCTAATAACTTCCAAGTCTTACCACCCTCACCTGAATTCGGATTTGACTTCGTAAATGCCTTCGCTTCTGATGACGAAGAAGAACCTTCGAAGATTTAACCAACGAAGAAGAGGAGGAACCAATGCCAACTATTTTTGCGCCGAATACTTCTAATTATTTTGAACAAAATTGGGTTGAGGCAGACTCTGAGGAGGAGGATGAGTATGAATATGTACTAGCGCCATTATCACCACCACTATCACTTTCCTTTTATATCCCTACATATGATGAGTTGGATCACTCATTATGGATCGTATCACGACCATCATTGATCCAACAAGAAAGTCAGCATGGAAACTATAGCCTCTCAAACTTGATTGACTTGTACCTCCATGACACACTAAACCAAGAAGTTGCCAATCAATCAGTGCTGCTAGGACCTTGTAACCCGCAATAGACTAGTGCAATAATACTAGTTATCTTTTGTACTACTAAACTGATTAGACTCAGTTAGTAAATGTTATGAAATCCATTTAAAAACTAGCGATAGTAAAAACGTTGTAATTACTAAACTGAAAGTATCAGTTAGTAAATTTTGAAGAAGCTTGTAATAGGTTTCGATTTTGTAAATCAACCAACGTTGTATGAATAAAACTCTTGTTTTATACTATCATGTGTTATGCCTTTAAACCTCCAACGTAATTATTCTATCATTTCCCATCAAAAATCATGCTTATTTCACAACTCTCTGCTCACCAACTATTTTGAACACTACATCAATTTCCCCCGATTATCTTACTCTCCATCTCCGAAGATGAGTATGAATATTCATTTCGTACTTTTGGAACATCAGTATCATCTCGTAATACACTACCTTGTAACTCACCGGCTAAGTATGAATGTTGTGTCGGGAATTCTTAGGTAGGATGATTTATAATGTCCTTATTTGAATAGATTGTGATGCCTTTTCATTTAAATAAAGAAATTGTAAATCACCGAACCATAAGTTTATATTCCTTTATTTACATTGTTTGGGATGCCTCTCTATGTAAATAAAGAATTATAAACAAGTGGGCTTATTTGTATCCGAAATAACATAAGTATGAAGTCCATAAACACTAGGTACAACAACAGATTACCAACTAGGCTATGATTGCAACAACTATCCCAATTTCCATTAGTACGAGATTTATATTTTGGTTTTCATAATGATAGTGCAATAACAAACAGAACTCATTGCGAGGCCATGTAGCCATATGCATGGGCAGCCGTACAAAACTCATTACGGGGCCATGTAGCCATATGCATGGGCAGTCGTACCAAACTCATTACGAGGCCATGTAGCCATACGCATGGGCAGCCGTACAAAACTCATTACGGGGCCATGTATACGCATGGGCAGCCGTACAGAACTCATTACGGGGCCATGTAGCCATATGCATGGGCAGTCGTACCAAACTCATTGTGAAGCCATGTAGCCATATGCATGGGCAGTCGTACAAAACTCATTTCGGGGCCATGTAGCCATATGCATGGGCAGCCGTACAATTTAAACAGGACTTGGTCCAACCACATGTTCAACACTTATTCCATTATTCGATTCCTATGTCAATTGCTATTGTTGTTCAACTACTATATCAATTGCTATTGATACTTGACAACTATATCAATTTCTATTTGATATTCAACTACTATATCAATTTCTATTAATATTCGACTGCTATATCAATTTCCTTGATATTCGACTATTATATGAATCTCTATTGATATTTAACTATGTTATCAATTTCTATTGACACACCGTATTCTGAGACAAACCAAACTACATCACTGGTAATTCCAGACTCTAGTCCTCATAAGTAACCACACCTCTTCATCGACACCACTCCAACATATAACACACATAGAACTTCGGGACGAAGTTCCCTTAAGGGGTAGAGACTGTAACAATTCGCATTTTCAGGTTACCATCCAATCCCAAAAATTTCACTATTTATTTTTACTATTCACTTTCACTATTAATTTTCCGAAATTTAATTTTTACTTCATATTCTCGTGTGATAAATAATTTCCATGGCAAAATAAAAGTTTGACACTCATCAGATCATTTTCGCGAAAGTTATTAAGGAACTACACGTTTAGGTTAAAACGTCATTTAAAAATCCTACGCACAACGAAACTCAACTGCGTCAATTTTCCCTGCATCAGATAAATATTTGATACACTCATGATTAATTAGAGAATTTATCATGACTAAGAAAAATGTTACCAAATAGACCCTGGGCCGTGAGAAACAAAAATTTACGTTTTAAGCACTTTTACTTAGCCGTAACCTTAGCCTATACCTGCACCGCGTTTCTGAGACGATTTGAGTTTTCACATTTTTGGAAAAGTCAACATATTTTCCCCCCTCCTTTGACCAAAAATCACTCCTTGATTTTATAAATCATTCCTTGATTTTTAGGCTTACGGTTTTATGTCTAAAAGACATTAAATACCAACCGACACTAGGCTAAGCCTAGTCTAGACATTATAAGTCATTTTAATTCATTATTATCCTATTAGAAAAGTTACATTTTACTTTTCTCAATTTTACGCAACTTTCTTACGTTTTACGTATTACGCGTTTTAGACCCGTGTTTCCAGTTTTAGCAGGGTTTGAGCACCCCAATGTAACCTACCACTCATTTCATATTTTATTATGGAGTATAATGATATGTTAAATCATTCCTACAAGTTTCATATTTTTAGGATACCCGATTTTAAGTTTCATGACTTAACGACTTACAGTTAGCGATTAACGGGACCAAAACTCAATCCGTAACTTATATAAGGCCAAGATTCATCCACCTAGCCCTCCCCCTTGTCCATGAACGTGTACATGGTGGCCTTGGTGGCTTGATAATGAGCCTTGGAAAGTATATGGCCTAGAAACAACCAAGTATACATCATGTGTTTAGTTTTTAACCATTAGTTCATTATACTTCATGTGTTCCAATTTTAACCACAAGTAAGAACTAGCTAACCTCCTCACTTGCACTATAAAGGGAAACTCATCTCTTCATTCTTTTCATCACCATTTAAAACGCCCCAACTTTTAGCCCTAAACACATGATACTTTGATTTCCAAGTTTCAAGTTATACATTGAAGACGAAGGCCTAGTTAACCTCTACATGAAACTAGTGTTTATTTGGTGATTCCATGGTTGAATTAGGAGCTACGCAAGGTGTTAGGGGCTGAGGTTAAATGGTTTTCACAAGGGTTATGTAAAGGTTAGCAAGGGTTTGCAAGAGTTGTGTTGAAGGGTTTGCAAGCATAGGTTTAGTGTCCTAGTTTCATACTTGACTTCCTTTCTTTAGAAAGCCAAAAGTTGTAAGAAATCCTAATACACTTTCTTGCTCAATATCATTTACATACTCCTTATACTTCATTTATGCTATATATGGTCTTTATATTGTGTTCATGATGTATATAAACCCTTAAAACAATTTAAGAACACTACATGTTAACCTATGTTAAGAAATCAAGGAAACTAGTGACTTATATTGAGAACCACGACCAAAATAATATAACCATGATATTAGACACTTACCTACTGTTAAATAGGGTTTTAAAAGGAAAACATAGCAATTTGAATCACCTAAAACGAGTATACAAGTCAAAAGATACGACCAAAAGAAGTTAGCAAAACCAAAACGCCGAAACTGCCAAAACAAGCTGTAAGCGATCTGACCTAATTAAGCGAGGCCCTTATGGTCCGTTTCATCAAAAAGTTAAAACATGAAAGTTGTCCGGAACGATGTTTTCGTTCAGGTTTAAAGAAGCTCGAACCCTGAAAACGCATAACGAGTGATATTTTTCTTCAAATTCTTAGCAGCCCCTTTTAATACCCAAAGTACCATGTATTGGTAATGACTAAGTAAAACCAAGAGGTCTAAAGACCTTAAAGCCAAGACCACAACCATGGCTAAGGCCAAGGATGAGTCTCAAGACAATGGTAACAATGACCAAAGTCACGGCAAAGCCACAACTAAATACCATATAAACTTACCAAGACGAAAACATGAACTAAAGAGTTAATGGCAACATAAACATCCAATTTGGATCTACTCCATCAAAATAACCATGAGACTTTACAAGTAATATTCATACTAGACTCAAGAAACTCATTGTAATAACAATCTTCATTTAAAAGTAAACTTTCCTAAGTTTATTCAATTATTTGGACATGTAACTTTTCGGATCAAAAACTTGTATATTTTTTTACTACAACATTAGGGAGCTTCATGTGAGGAGTTCATTAAAGTAAACGCTCGAGATAAGTTGTGGATTTACGAATTAAAGTGTTCTGGCACCTCGAACGTTTACTACATGACCTCTGAATTATGTCGGCCCGAACGGTAGTAAGCGATATACAAACTATACATGTTTCATAAACCATTCTTATTCGAAGACTTACACTATATACTAAGTACTACATCATGAACAATATGCAAGACATATATATGCAATTCTTGGTATTTTTTGACATTACTCCAATCCTAAGTAGCAACGTTCTATTATAGATTGCACTTAGAGACCTTCGCTATTCAACTACCATTTTCATTTCTCATTACATAACTTAAGGTGAGTCATAGCCCCTACTCTTTTAATTGTTTTGTCAACTCTTTGGGGGAGAATACATGCTCATTTTTACATAAATGCAATACCTGTTTTACTTGAACATGCTACTTGTTTACTTAAACACCAATTGCCTTACTCAATGTTTGTGGTTTACTCAAATGCTTTATGTGTTTACATGTTACATACTTCATTATCTTCCCATTGCACTAGTATTCAAAAACGTAGTATTATGGCTTCCACTTCATTGTCATCATTATTTATATGGCATCTTTGTCAAAATTGTTTATATAGCGGTATTGCTACATTTATCTTTGAATCTAGATACAAGTATTACTTTTGTTCACATAAACCAGATAATATTTGGCAATGGGTTGTAAACACACAGGTTGCAAGTCTTGTATGGGCGGGGCTTGGAACTGAGTGGATTTACGATGCCTTTGGTGGGAAATCATCATTCAAATGTTTTACATTACATTTTTGTCACTAAACTCTATGAACTCACCAACCTCGTGTTGACACTTTCGCATGTAGAGTTGAGATCCATGAAGAACCTATACATGCCATAGAACCTATCAACCAATCATAGCCACCCATTTATATTTTACACCTTTTTTTCAAAACAACATATCTTGCAAACGGTAAATCTTCAAGCTACAAAAAAAATACCGTCGCGACGAGAATTAAATGATCTTTCTATAGATATGCATTGTTATATACTTTCGACGAACTTTTTTTTCGCCCAGAAAGAATCATATATGATTCGTAAAAATCATATATGATTCGTAAAAAATCATATATGATTCGATTATTCGAATCATATATGATTTTTCTGGGCGAAAAAAAAGTTCGTCGAAAATATATAACAATGCATGTCTATAGAAAGATAATTTAATTCTCGTCGCAATGGTATTTTTTTTGTAGCTTGACGATTTACGGTTTGCGAAATATTTAAGATTTAAAAAAAGGGTGAAAGTTTATTTTTTTTATTTTGATAAAAAAAAATGAGTGGCTAAGATTGCTTGATGGGTTCTATGGTAAAAGTTGGATCTATAAAGAACTTTTGGCTTCGCATGTATTCTCAGGTTCATAATGAACAAGGCTGGCACGGAGGAGCACGGATATTCAAGAGGGCTATAAATTTTATTATCATTAAAAAACTCATTTAATGTAATTTGTAAACATGGAACCATCTGGGACCTCATTTTGTAATCTCTGATATTTATATAATTCGAATGATAAATCTTTTAAAACGACTGAATTACAGTTCGTTTTCTATTATTATGACTGTTGTGCCGTCGAGTAACACCCAGTTTGAATTCCGCTGCATCATTGAATTGGGGGTGTTACACATTTTAGTTCTAATCAACAGGATAAGTGGATATGGATGGGTGATGGTGATGGCGTTTACTCGGTGAAATGTGGCAGAAATTTGATAGATAAAGGGACCTTATGCTCGGATACTTATTCAACTAGATGGTTAAAAGAGTTGCCGGCCAAAGTAAACATCTTTATATGGCGAATGCTTCTGAACAAGCTCCCCACACGAATGAATTTGATGTCTAGAGGTATTACTGTTCAATCTAATCAATGTGGTATTTGTGATACAGGGGATGAGACGATTAATCATTTGATACTGCATTGTGATATCGCTCGGGATGTGTGGGCTCTTGTTGGTCGATGGTGGAGTTTAGATTTCCCCTCCGTGTTGTCGATTAGAGAGCTATTATCATGGGTTGATGATTTTCGGATTCACCCTTTGGCGAAGAAAGTGTTGCATGTGGTTGTTGGAATGACATTTTGGAGTATCTGGATGTTTAGAAATCAGAATGTTTTCCAAGAGGAGAAACCGAAGAAGGCGATACTTTTTTATTCGATTGTTTCTACATCGTTTTTTTGGTTATCTAATAGAAATAGCAAGCTTAGGATTAACTGGATAGGTTTCCTTCAAGATCCTATCATGGCTTGTAATTCTTTGTAATTGTTTGTTGCTTGTTTCCTGCTAGTGTTTTTGACTCTTGGGGGATTAATATAGTCCTTTGTGGATAGGGTGATGGCTTTCCCGAAGCTCTATCCCTTAAGTTGTCACAACTCACCATTTCAAGTCATTTTCAAACTTCGACAATTTACTATTCATAAATCACTATTCATCATTTTTGAGGTCAGTTTGATATTCTGAGAAGCATTCAAAAAAATTTACTATTCACCAAACACTATTCATTCCGGAAAGAAAACACTATTCACGTGCATTGCTCATTTCATCGTAAATTTAGTTTATGAGTATTTAAATTCGCGTAACCGTATTGGTTCAGGTGCGAATTCATGCTTTATCATTAGGGACATTTCATACGGACTAGAAATAGTCTACATATCATCATAATAGCATTTTCATACTATACCACTCGTAGAATATTCATATTAATATTTTTGGTATATTTAAAGTTTTACGTATATTTATTTTTAAATAAACGTTAATACGCGATTAATAAATATAACTAACATATATAAAAATCCCCACAATGGTTCCGATATATTTTTAAACTCCTTACAACATCATAAAAATTATAAAATTCATTTACCCGGTATTTTGGGAATTTATTAAATTTATATCGTAAGTTTAATATAATTACGACGGTTTTCGTGGAAACTAAACGATAATTATCCAAACACCCAATACTTGTACCCAACATATTTTTATCATTTTTATGACTTTATTAAGTCCCGGTTAACTTCGTTAAAATTTATTTCTCGCAAACTCGGCACCCGATTATAACAAAAACTAACTAAAACTACCTAAATTAAACAACTAATACTTACATAAATCTCCACTACAAATCCTAATTAAATCAAAAACAAGTTTTCCCCTTTTTCTTCCTTTGAAAAACCGGCCACTATTCACCAAACACTATTCATTCCGGAAAGAAAACACTATTCACGTGCATTGCTCATTTTATCGTAAATTTAGTTTACGAGTATTTAAATTCGCGTAACCGTATTGGTTCAGGTGCGAATTCATGCTTTATCATTAGGGACATTTCATACGGACTAGAAATAGTCTACATATCATCATAATAGCATTTTCATACTATACCACTCGTAGAATATTCATATTAATATTTTTGGTATATTTAAAGTTTTACGTATATTTATTTTTAAATAAACGTTAATACGCGATTAATAAATATAACTAACATATATAAAAATCCCCACAATGGTTCCGATATATTTTTAAACTCCTTACAACATCATAAAAATTATAAAATTCATTTACCCGGTATTTTGGGAATTTATTAAATTTATATCGTAAGTTTAATATAATTACGACGGTTTTCGTGGAAACTAAACGATAATTATCCAAACACCCAATACTTGTACCCAACATATTTTTATCATTTTTATGACTTTATTAAGTCTCGGTTAACTTCGTTAAAATTTATTTCTCGCAAACTCGGCACCCGATTATAACAAAAACTAACTAAAACTACCTAAATTAAACAACTAATACTTACATAAATCTCCACTACAAATCCTAATTAAATCAAAAACAAGTTTTCCCCTTTTTCTTCCTTTGAAAAACCGGCCACATGCCCCCCCCCCTTTAACCCCTAGCATTAAATTTCTTTAACCTTTCTAAAATGACACAAGTAGATATCTTTCCAAACTTATCACATTTTCATCCATAATTTTAGAAGCAAAGTTGCATTTTTCTCTCTTTTCCTTCATCCTAACCCACGGCCAAACCAAGAAAGGAGCAAGAACCATCGAGTTTTCCAAGATCAAACTCAAATCTAGCTTATATAGGTATCCTTGTTAGGGTTTTGCAATACAAACTCAAAGATCATAAGGTTTTCTTCATCTAAACACCTAAATCATTCAAAGTATGTTTACCAAATTTATTTTCATCATTTCTTCAAGTATTTATTATGATCAGTGTTGCAAAAATCGGCCTACAAGGCCGATTAATCGGCGATTACAAGCTGAACGACCTTGGACCTTGGAGCGAATTACAAGGTAATCGGCCGATTAATCGGCCTTGGACCTTGGAATCGGCGATTAATCGGCCAAAAATCGCTACACGGCCCTCGACCGCCTCGGGACCGATTCACGATTTTTGCAACATTGATTATGATCATATGGTTTTCATACTATATTTCATGCATGTGCTAGTTTATACCACTTCATTTTATAAACTTTTAACTTATAAACCCTAGAAATGTTTATTTTGGATTTCCTTGTTATATCTACTTGATTCATGATGTTTAAGAACCCATGACACCCTAAGAAGGTGTATGGTAGGAATAGACTAGATTTGTGGTGATTGGAAGTGATTTTGGTGGATTAGAAACTAGTTTGGAACATTGGAAATGAGTTTAGAACATGTCTACAAACCTGCTGTCCCAAAATGAAAAATCTGGAAAACTCAGTAACTCAGGGGAGATTTTTAACCAAAGATTTAGAAAATACTTTCAAAAACGAAACTTTTGGCGAAAGAACGGACTAAAACGGGTTTATAACGAAGGAGATATGATTTTTGTAAGTTTAACGACGAAAACTATTTTTCTGAAAATATTCATGCTGTTGGACGATTTTCGACGGACAATCCGAGGCGTTAGACGTAACCTAGAAAAGCCGAGCTATCAAAAATATATTAGTACATACTAAGACGAATCCGTGGATATAAAGAACGAAGAAAATGAACTTATAACGACAAAGATATTCACGTTTCAATATCGGCAAAACGATATATATTTTGACAGCTTTTATTTAGAAATAATAATACTTCTACGTACTAAATCTTAGATTTTCTAGAAATACTACCAAAGTGCCAAATTCATAACTAATGAAGTACTAGTGATTACAAGCTTATTTATACGACTATTAGACGTTATTTCAAGGTTTTCAAAGCAAGGAATATAACACTAACATTCTATATACGATATATTACGACAAGTTTTTACAAGTCTAGTTAAGACTTATTTTTCTTAAGTATGGAATATATTTTACTATGACTATAACTAGTATTTTCAAGTTATGAGTGGTATATGTATCATGTGCATGCATATTCTCTACATCATTTCATGGTCTAAATTAGATCATTATCATTCATCATAGGTTGCGGTTGATTTCGTTCCTTGTTGTCCCTATCATTTCATCTCATAGTATCATCATTTCGAGGTGAGTTTTCATAGCCCCGTTTTTAATTCAATATTTTGATTTTAAATCCCACGGGGGAGAATACATTGCATCACTTATTTTTGTACATGCCAAAGTAGCTAAATTTTCATACATTGCTTAAGTTGCTATCATACCACATTAAGTCCCCTTTATATTATCATGGACCGTTAATTTGCCTTTAAGCGAGAGTGAGTGAATAGATCTATTGAGGGTGACTCCTCCATTCGTGTTTGGGTTGCTCCAACGGGTACGAATGCATTTCATGTCTAACATTATTAGAGTGCTTGGTAACCACTCATTTGGGGCGAAATTCTTATTATGTCTAGCTTCGGGGTCATGAGCTTAAGAGCCAATGTAACTTCATTTTGACATCAAGTCACCTTACTTTTTACTTATGGCTATTGTACACATCATTTAATCCATAAACCTATGATTATTCACCAACTTTATGTTGACCGGTTTAGCAATGTATTTTTAGGTAACTAAGGTTTATCCCTCATGGCATGCATGGAGTCATTTTAGTGAGTAGCAAGGATGACGCGTCTCATTTTGGATTTTCATGCACTTATATATTATCGTTTGATTGTACCAACTTATTTCCTTCAACTTTTAAATACTTTGGGACCTATGTTTTGTAACTCTGAATGTTTTTAAATAAATCAAACGATGTATTTTTCAAACGACACTTTAGGTCGTTCAATATAACTGTAACTGTGGTGTTATGACCGTCACCCCCAGGTATTCCATTCCGCTGCCATTCAGGTAAATTGGGGGTGTGACAATTGATGCCGAAAAATCTCAACTAAAACCACGAAATGGGTAATTGAGAGCTTGAGCTGAAAGTTCGAGCTTATTATATAAGTTATTTGAGGTAGCTACTGATATTAACATCTTATCTCTATAAGCTTTTATAAACTCTGTCGGCTAAACAACAAATTTTTTTATTTTCTTAGAAACTCATTTTTTTATTTTATATTTTTAGAAAATAGAATGAAAGAAAGCTTAAGCTGATAACCTCACAGGCCATTAACAGTAGTAGACAAAATGATTGTTACAAAAAATAAAGTATATTTCCATCTTATATCTAATTATAAGCACTTGCAAGCTATCTAAAAAGGTAGTCAACTTGTGATTAGTCGGCTTGTAATGTCGAGTCGGGAATCCAGAAAAATAAATAAGGTGCAGTTGATTTTTTTTAACAAGTGTGCACTCGATGACTTCATGTTAATTCAGAGCTAGAATGCATAGTTTTGATAAAGAATCTCTTATATATCACTACTAGAGGTTTGAACATTTTTGGTTTTTATACATAGTTTATAAGTAGTGATATATAAGAGTACGGCCTTATATAAAAACCAACTATAAAAACCAAAATGTTCAAACTAACTATAAAAACCAAAAATGTTCAAACCTCTAGTTCATAAATATCTGGTTTATTATATGTTAGTTTTTGAAGTTGTAATTAATTCATCTCTTCGTGAGTTAACCCATATGAAACTTCCACATTTCATGAATACACATTCATTTTTGAGCCTTCTTAAACACATGCATTATACTTCCTTTGTTTTTTTATCAAAAATATGTTTTCACACCAAATTATAAATCAGACAATCTAGTACAAACTTTCAACAAATTATACCTCATGTTTGAACATTGTACTGTTTTGGTTGATCTAGCTGTATAATTATGATTGATTTGAATGGTGACATAATATATCCTACGGGCAACTCAAGTGCTAATAAAACCCAACTTTTGATGTCTGCAAATTTGTTTTTATTTTGTCTGACAAAAAACAGAATAATAATAAATTTATAAATGGAAACCCGAAACTTTGGGACGGAAACTCATCATCACCAAAATACAAAACGCCTAACAATAATCTGGTAACCAGCGTGCTATGAAATGGGCCCATTTTCAATCCATTTTTAGTAACTCACTGTTTTTAACTTTAAGTAATACCTTTTCATTAGGCCCATTTTTAGCCCAATACTCGACGGCCCATATCTGGATCGTATCATGATATCTGACACACGTGGCACAATCGTGGGTCCCACATTCCTTCTTTGAGAAAACGTTGAAGTTATATTTCGAAAAGTTCGATGATCAATTTGCTTGCCTTACAATTTCTACTGTTGCAAAAAGCTATTTTACTGCCATATTTCACCTGCAACTTTATTTTTCTTTTTCAAAATGTTTATTTTATTTGTGTGTCCTTTTCTGTCAAAATCTTAGAAAATAGGCGTATTTATTTCAACCATATGCGTCTTTTGTAATCTTTGGGACACATTAGTTAACCAACTAGTCTTGTTTTTGTGACATTCATGTGATGCATCAGAAAATACAACTTTTTTTAATAATTCTCGAAAAAAAGTGTATAAATGCACAAGGTTTCACAATTTCAATAGCCCATTACTACAAAGTGCTTTGATGTACAAGTCTTATGCATGATAGATAAAATAATGTTACGTATACTAGATACTTTTACTTTAAGTAAGTTTGTATTGTCAAATGACATGTCAAGAGATATATGGAGCAATTAGGTTAAAAAGCTGTAGTTACATCTCACGGTTACATCATTTATTATTCATACTAGCAACTATAAGGTTTGTGTTACAATTACCATGG
The DNA here is from genome assembly GCA_030686995.1 of Artemisia argyi. Taxonomy (NCBI): domain Eukaryota; kingdom Viridiplantae; phylum Streptophyta; class Magnoliopsida; order Asterales; family Asteraceae; genus Artemisia; species Artemisia argyi. Next base: position 40,942,468 of record CM060676.1, on the reverse strand, counting down.
AATTAGTGGGAATTGGACTTTTAACCAAACACATGAAATTGGAAGATGACATGAAGTAGATGGAGTTGCTTGGGTAGATACATGAATACATAACTTATGAGATTTGATTATTTAACGCCTGACATAATGTTATACGGAGTATGAATTTACTTATACTTAAAGGTTTATTGGTTATGGATGTTTTAGCTATGCTTCTAGCGGGTTAGTAATTTAATTATGTGTTTAATATGAAAATAAATAAATAAATAAATAAATAAACTCTTTAAGTCTTTGGGATGCAATTAGTCGAGCATCCTCAATCGGTTAAAGCATGTAAAGTTACCATGTTTGTTTGTGATTCCCTCTTCATATTCTTGTTATTATATCACTGTTAGTTTTGCCGTTTATTATCTGAATTCTGAAACTATCAACCATAATTCAACAAGGAGCACTCATGAATAATACAATGAGTTTTATTTTGTAACGTAATAATCTTATATGAAATCAAGTGTTAGATGTCTTGCGAAACCAAAATTATGAGTCTAAGAATCTTTATATCTTTTCTTACTATATTTCATGTCTATATAAAATGTCAAAGCTGGTATGTTTTGAAGACAAACAAAAAGTAACTTTAGCATAGTTGAATACGAATAAAACACAAGAGTACACCCTTAGAGTATGAGGTATGGAGGTGCCGTGGGTGGCGCCATCACCACCTGCCCAAAATAGGCCATGGCGCACCATATCATGAGCTGTGTTGTCATCATGGCTCCACGCCATGAGGGTTTTTTTTTTTTTTTTTTTTTGAATGTTAACATTGGAACACGGTATCTTTTTCAAATATAACGGCTAGTAGGTATTGAATATATATTTTTCAAAAAAAAAAAAATAATAATTTGAACCCTCTAAAAAACCTTATAAATACACCCTATTATTTCATACTTCACAAACATTTTCAATATATTTTTCCAAACAAAATGAGTAGATTTTGGACCCAAGAAGAAGAGTCACTTTTTTGGAGGAGTGTTTCACTCAAATAACCGAGAATCCAAATACGAGTGCGGATCAACAAATGAATACGTTTTGGGATAAAGTTCTCAACGTATACAACAAGGAAGCCAACAAGCGCAACTACCGTATTCGTACCAAGAACATGTTGAGGGGAAAGTGGGCTTCTTCCCTTGCCCGAAAAGCACGTGAGAGAGCAAATAATCCAAACCAAAACTAGTTAATTTTATGTAACTTTTTACTTCGTATGCCGTTTAAATTTCGTCTTGTATATTTTTTCAAATTTGAAATAAAAATTCAAATTCATAATTCAGAATTCAATACAACAGAAGCACTACGGAAAACATAAACACGATACGGGAAAACATAAACACGATACATATTGGAAAATAAATATTTCATTCGTCCCATTTTGGGTGGTTTCTCAAAATGAACCACACGTGAGCATATTCGAAACTTCTCCCACCAAAGTGTTCTTCAAAAATCCTCTTTGTAGTCTGGAGACGATTATTGTCATCTGGGCTATTACGCTGCAAATGCTTGTAAATACCATTGAAATTTTTGCATTCAGTGCTAAGTCGTCCCCATTTACTCGTAACCATGTTTTTGTTACGGTGGTCACCGTCAGGCTGGTTGTTGAACCTTTCTACAACCTCGTTCCAAAAAGAGCGTTTTTCGTAGTTTTCTGAAAAAACTTCAAGCCAAACTTCAGCTAGCAAGTTTTCTTCTTCCATTGACCAACGATTAGCTATTGTAAAATTGTTTAGAAACTGAAGTGTGTGAAATATATTGTATTATGGTATGTTATTTATAGAGGTTTATAGATATTTGAAATTCAAAACCAAGCGGTATTTTTTTCAAATTTGAAAATTAAAACTTTAAAGATGGATTTTTTCAAATTTCAAATTCAAACTTTAAAGCGGGATTTATTGATAGTTCAAATTCAAATTTCTAACTTTTACCTATATATAGCCTCACCTGGCTTGAGGTGAACACACACAACACAACACAACACAACACAACACAACACACATAACACACACAACACACATAATGTCTCGCAAAGACTTCTCCCGGCAATTCTCAACTCACCGTGACTTCTCCCAACAATTCCCAAGTCACCGTAACTTCTCTCAACAATTTCCAAGTGAACACGACTTCTCCCAGCAATTCTCAGCAAATGAACCGGTGAACACTCCACCGGAAGACATATTTCCTGTATTCACACTGGAAAATGAACCGGTGCCCAATCCACCGGTTGTCCAACAACAACCCGATCAACCGGTGAACAATCAACCGGCCCAAAATCAACCCATTTGGAATGGGTTGACTGATGAAGAACTCTACGAGCAAGATATGCAAGTCTTACGAGAGGTTGAAGAAGCCGAAGAACGTGAGGCACGTGCTCGTAGGGATGCGGAAAATGCTCTTAGGGAGCGGCTAAACAGAGAAGTGCCATAACGCTGGGCCATGGGGTTAGGCCCTGTTCTATCAGAGTTTGAGGCTTCAAGTGACGAGGGCTATGTCTCGCAAGATTCGTTTTTTTAATTCGTAGTTTAATGTTTTAAATCGTAGTTTCTATTAATGTAATGTGTTTATTTTAATTAATGAAGTTTATTTTAGTTAATATTGTGTATATTTTATTTTATGTAAAAAGAAAAAAAAGGCAGACGGCACCAGAATTTCTAGTGTCAACGGATACGGGCAAAATGTGGTGCCGTGGGGTTTCTGGTGCCATAGAGCTTTTTGCTGACGTTCCCGCAATTTTTTCCCACGGCACCAACTCCACGGCACCACCACACCTAATGCTCTTAGTCTATGTGGTTTAGCTGGATTTCATTTTTAGTCATTAATACGGAGAAATTACTACAAACATCCTTAATGTTTGAATTTTTGCACGCTGCTAGTCCAAAATCATAACGACCACTATATGATCTCGTTATCTACGATCACGTGCTGGGCACACGAGGGTATGCTAGTCTTTTTTTTTTTTTTTTTTTTTTTTTTTTTTTTTTTTAATTTCATTTATTTCTTTACTCTTTCTTTTGACTTTGTATAACCGGATAAACACATACAAACATAAACACACACAGCGCGCGCACACACGCGCGCGCGCACACGCCATCACTTCACTTTTACTTTACCAAATTCACAACCCTAAAATTAAGAACCTTAAAAATGGTGGTTTGTTGGTGTGGCAAAGAAGCTGTAATTTGCATATCTTGGACTAATTAAAATTCAGGTCATATATTCTATTGTTGTCCACATCAGATATTGGGTTTTTAATTTTTATTTTACTTTATGTCATAAGAATCAAATATCAATAATATATTATTGGGTTTTTCAGGGATCAACTTGAAGATTTGTTGGGTGGTATGACCACAAATGTATGCAATTAACCTGTACTTACTTATATACTTGCTTAAAAGACGGACATCATCATCAAAAGATAAAGCATTCAATCCTACATCAAGATTACTACTAGGTTTCTTAAAGTTGTAATACATAATCTGACCATCTGTATAACCTAGCTCCTCAAGTACATCATTAAACTCATTAATCGAGAAGGTTTCGATATCCAACATGTCAACTATAGTTTTCTTACCTCCAACACAAGCCTTTCCCGGATAAGACTTAGAAACACCACCATGACGTATCCTCATCTTAAACAGAGTAGGATGATCCTTTGAAAATGTCAAACAATATAATATTAGAACATTGGGACTTGATGTTAAAAAGCATAAATTTTCAACTAATCTTTCAAGTATTAAATAAATTACACCCAAACAAAAACTACAAACAACTACCCACGACTACTATAATCCTCCTTTGCGAACTCATACAAATCCTGGTTATTAATTACAAATTTTGTTCCATGTGTCTTCCATTCCCGGACCATAGCAACATGCTATCATTAACAATTTTAAAAAGAAATTTTTGGGTAAAAAAAATTAGGGTTTATGTATATGAATTTTGTAAAATGAGGTTTCTTAAAGTTGTAATACATAATTTTTTGATGTGAAATAATGTGTAAAAAGGATTGATATAATGGGTGAGAACTATAATTTGACCTTTGTTAGAAGTTAGATGAGTCTAGGACAAAATCAAAATGACTATCGTACCTTTGTATGCACAGCACGTGATTGGAAATAACGAGCTAATATAACAATCGTTAAGATTTGGACTAGCAACGTGCAAAAATACAAACGTTGGATCTACAATAATTTCTGCATAGTAGAGACTAAACATGAAATGTAGCTAAACCACAAGGACTAAGGGTGTAATTTACTTCAAAAACAAATAAAAGAAGAAAAGATATAGAAGTGCAGAATGATAAGAGGGATGGAGGCAGGGGCACAGTAAGATTGGGCGGGTGTGTGTTGTAAAATCAAATGAGGGGTAGGGTAATTTGGGTAAATGAAAAGTGGGGTCAGATTTTAAGTGTATTAAATATGTCCCTCTCCCTCATCATGTAAATTTTAGTCTTCCCCCCTACCCCCTTCTATAGCTTCCGTAGCTTCCATGTGAATATCTGAAACTAACCATCTAATTCTATTTCTTGTTTTATTTTTATTTTTTATTTTTTATTTTTGTACCTACTACAACCACCCATTTAATGTCCAAAAACCCCATATCCACCATCTTTTTTTTTGAACATTAAATAAGTTCAAGGTTTTATGCAATAGGAGCCGATGATGTATATGAGAAGTAAACAACAACGGGCGCATAGAAGATATGATATATGTTGCATGCGACTGTATTTGCGAACATTGGTCAAATGTTAATGTGTTGAAACAACTTCTCTAAAGTGAAGATTATGTTAAAAATTCATCAGTTTAATAGTGTGCATGAATAGGAAAATTGATTAAATAAGAAAGTTTATTGTTTAAAGCTATTATTTAGATTTTAAGGGCAAGAACAAAATACAAAATTAGGAGCTCGAAGGAAGAGCACCCAATAAAAACATAGAAACAAGTTGCTATTATTAAATCAAATAAATATGATCAAGCTAGCTAAGAAACGAGATCAAAGTAAGAAGATGATAAAACAATAAGAATGCTAGCTAGCTCGCAAATTGCAATCAAATATGACGTTTAAGTGTATAAACCGTGTCTTTTTAGCTATGGTGTTACGAGATTCAACTCTAGCATGTTGCAGTAATCGACTAACCAAGAATGATAAAAACAAGTTGCAATAACGTTTAAAGCATATGGTGTGTGAATATAATTAAATCGTTTAAATTTATGAGAAGTGCTCGACACTTTTTGGTAACTTAATAGGACAATATCATTTGAAAATAGTATATTAGTATGAACACTTTTTATGTTTGCTACTATACTACAGTAGATTACCCAGCGGATTATTTAAGCTTAATATTACTCCCGTAATATAACAATCTCTTTTGCAATAACAGAACACTTGCTAAGAAACAGTTATTAACTACTTAAAAAAACAAAGTAAGGATATAATAAAACGAGTTTAAATGCACCTTGATAATACCTTATAAGTAGCAACCGGTATCATCAACATTACTCAATCCATTTCATAACGACTCTGATATAGTGATATAGCTATCAAACTTGTATTACTAATAGATAAGCAATATAATTAGCTATGATCATAAAGATGAGATATGAATCCTGTTTCCAAAAGACAAGTCAAAGTACAACAAGATCATAAATAAGACATGATAGACTAATTAAAACACAATAACTAGTACGTACAATCCATAATACAAACTGCCTACCAAACTCCATAATAGAGCAAATTCTTAAACACCACACGTACACAAAATAATACCGTCCTACCCCATATTAAATTTCCGCATTCAAGAGCTAAAAAACACCACGAATTGATCACACCATCAAAACATTTCATTCAAAGCAGCCGCCTCTTTGATCAGAAGCTCCAGATGCAATCAAGCTCCGTGGGTCCCGGTTTGTGGTAGTTCTCACCAGTTGAACTGGAACCCACGTAGTTGCTTGTTTCTCCTCCGTTGTTGGTGCTTACATTGGGCACCGGAACCACGGAGGAGTAAAAGAAAGGCATATGGAGATTCTCTTGTAGTGTCCTCAAACTAGGAAAAGCCGAAACATAAACATTCTTTGTTTCAAAAGATGTTGTTGCTAAAGGATCGGGTGGTGGGAAGTCGAAAAGGTTTGGATGACCAAAGTTGGTTGTTGAGGCTGTGGAGAAACAGGGCACGTGCTCTTTCGAAACCGTGTTGCTGTCGTAGGAGAAGCTTTCACGCTCCGCGTTGTAGGCGGATGTGGCCGAAGCATACAGCGACGAGTCGAGCAATGGGGGTAGCGATCCCGAAACTCCTGATGAGCAGCTCACTTCTTTAGTGCGGCTTGTGCCACCCGTGAGCCATTTTTTTACCACGGTCCCACCCGCAACTCCGGTGCCACTCTTCTTGAATACACGTGAGATCACCCATTCGTCCTAATACCAAATGTAGACATAGTCAGTATTAGTATCACTATCAATATACAAGAACAAGATTTATTTAAACATTTTAAACACCAAACTTAAAAATCTTTAATGAATGTTTATTTTAATACAACAAACTGTTCCTTAACTAGTTTAGTTTTTTTTACTGTATTTCTTTTATGTTTGTTTCTAAAACAGGTTACTTGTATACAGTAGTTCGTACGCAAATATCGTCCCTAAACTTCAGACTGGTAAAATATGTCCTTTCAGAAATCAACGACAGATATTTCCTCAGTAAACATGTGCCAAATCACTTGATTATCCCGTCATTTCAAGTTAAATGACATACGACATTTATATATATATCCCATATTTAAGTATCCAAAACTCTTAAGAAAATGTTTTTAGTAAATCAGTGAATGTAAATGACATATTTAACTTGCGATTTTATTAGTATTTTAGTACTAGCAAATAGGCGATTTAATTTACCGTTAAAAATCTGCATTAAATACAAACTTTATCCAGAATCCCAACAAAAAGACACCATGCAAAATCAAATCTTTCTTTGTGTACCAACTTATAGATATAGATGCTACAAAGTATAAACCCTAGAATAGCATTAAGTGATGAAGATTTTTAAGGTTACCTTTGAGCTATTGGACAAAAAATGGTAAGCAAATTTTCCTTCAAGACGATATTCATGCATAACCCAATTTGTCTTTTCTCCTTTCGGTGCTCTCCCACGGTAGAAAACTAGGGTTTTCTTCATCCCCACTAAAGCCGATGTCTTTGAGCTATAGATTTCTCGGTCTTTTCCCGTGGCCTTCCAGTACCCGGCCTCGGTTGCGCGGTTAGTTCGTAACCCAGTCGGGTACTTTCGGTCACGGAGACTGAAAAAGTACCATTCTTTCTCTCCCATCTTTGCCCTTTCTGTTACATAAACCGAACCCTAAGTTATTACTTCACATTTTAAAGGTTTAAAACTCACATTTCAAGTTTCTAAAACAATGTTATACATAACAAATGAGAAAAGGAAACCATAAATTAGTCGTTTCACGTTTTTATGGCTTCAAATCTAGCTAGAACAAAACATTTAAAAAGTAGTTTACAAGAGAAACTAGAAATAATTTACTGATTTATCTTGAAATAATACATACGGAATTAAATTAAGATATAAAACCTCTTTTTCTTTACAAACAAAGTGCTTTAACTAGTGATATATCCAAGTTGTATAAAAGTGTTCTTGTGAGGTAAGCTAGTTACAAGGTGTGTATATGTAACAAATAAGTGTGACACTTTAAAAGTTAAAACTCGTAGATTAGCCGGGCTAAAAGTTAACCAGAAACTAAAAGTATATGGTTTAGAATTAAGTAAAAGAAAACATACGAGGAAGCTCCCATGGTTCACATTTGTTAAGATCCACATCAGCAAAAGCTCGACCAGTGAAGCTACCATCAAGCACTTTCCTTAAAAGGTAACAAGTAATAAGCTCTTCATCAGTGGGATGAAACCTAAACCCTGGTGGCAAACAAGCTTCATTGTTATCAAAATGTTGGTTAAAATACTCCATAGCTCTCAACTAGCTAGCTTTTAGTAACTTAATGTGAACTTGTGAATGAGATGAATGTGAATGCGTGTTTATATAGGAGATGTGGTGAGGTAGGGGTAACGTTTATTGGGATTCGTAGAATCAAGAAATAAATGATATATTACTAGTAGAGTACTAAAGCTATATTTATTTATGTCATTGGAAGGTTAAAATTTTATAAAAATGGAAATGAGGGTTTGTTTTGTATCGTGTGTTTGGGTCTGCAACACTGCCGTGACTCATATGGGTTTGGTTTATGCGTGCGTGTGAGAAGAAGTGTGCAGTGTATTCCTCTTGTCAGTCAAGAAAAAGAGGGGGATGGGAAATAGTAATAATGAATGTAGGGTTATCTAACTTTTCAAATTATCTTTGTGTAATAAATTTTTTTACATTTGTGTATGACAAATGATGCATCTTCGTAAACATCTTCTAATTGGTTTCTTGCCTTTTATGTGCAAATTATGCATTTATACTTATTTAAAGGATCTAATTTCCTCACTTACTGGTAAATGATTGATATATGTACCATTAAAAGGATAAGTTGAAGGATTTTTAGGAAAATATAACATTTCTTTTTCCATATTTATGTCTTACAAATAAATAGATTTTTCACTATTTGAGTAATTTAAGTAAGTTTGATGTTTAACTCAGATGTAAGATGTTTAGTTAAGATATTTTTGTGAGGGATTCTGATTTTTAACTGACCAAATTCGAATTGTGTTTTTACTAAGAGCACTCACATCAGTAACACGAGTTACATCTTAACTCAGTGCCACGTCAGCGCCACATCAGCTTTTAACACTTTAACCTTAACTCAGAAAAAAAACACATGCAACAATAACTCAGCTTTAACGGATATATATATAGACGTTGGAGGGGGTAAAAGGAAATTTTCTTTTGTTTTTTTTACACACTTTCAACTTAACGTTGCGTTAGTATACTAACTTGCCGAGTTAACGCGGCTTTAACGTGAAGGAACACAACAGTTAACGCACCTTAACTTGTGTTAAAACACCCTTAACGCACCCATACACGTTACCGTTGTTTATGCTCTAATATATCAAGCTGATAACTCTTGTATGTGCATCAAGTTGGCAGACTATAAGAGTATAAGGTCACGTATATATATGTTATATAATGGAATTTACTCAATGAATTCGATCTATAAAGTAAGGCATTGAATGACTTACAATGAACAATATAATACTCAAAGAAATTTCAAAAAGGTTGATGTGAAAGTGCGAGAATGGGTAGGGGCCTTTTTTTTCTTTGTGAAATTCCTAGTATTGGTACGATATATAAAGTTACTATCTATTACGACTATTCCTTATGTGATTCTTGGAATTCTAGTGACATTTTTACGTTTTTCCAGTCACTGGTTGTTTGTAAAACCAAATTTTCATGCATATGAGAGAAACGTTATTAAGAAAACAAACACTAAGATCTCAAGTTCCTTTAGAATTTTAAAAAGCGCGAAGGTTTCATGGTCACAAAATTTAAGTATTTTCATTAGTAGTGTGACTATGTGATACCAGCCGTAATGGTGCTCTTCACCACCGTGAAGCACCCTTTAAACGCGTCAAACACCAATACCTCATTAGTAGTGTGACTATGTGAGATATGTTTTTTGTTTAACTAGGTTATACGGAGTATGTATTTGTGGTTGGTTTGGTGGTCATCGATGCGGCTTTTTAATAACTGATCTGGCGAACGGAGTGAGTGACGATGTGGATCTGAGTTGATGGTCGTGAATGTAGTCACACATATCTAGTATAATGGTTTAAGTTTTTCTTACGAGGATCAAAAATAAATAAATAAATAAATAATTAATTAAGTCAGACTTTCAAAGCCACTTAATATGTATATTTTCGCATAAGTCTCACTTTTGTCACCTGCGATACTTGACTTACAAAGTTCTGGTTGGTGAAATAATTCTCTCACAATAATCTTTTGGTTGCTAAATTAGATTCGGTTTCGGTTTGATTTCATTCATGGTGTAGGCGATCTTTCGTTTAACATTTTCTGGTTGCAAAACTGAGACAATGTCTAAGCACACTAGAACTCTTGTTTCAAATATGAGTAATGCTAGACTCACTCACAAAATTCACACAACAAATCCACTCGTTGACGTGTCAATGATTGATTGACGTATTTTTTGGTAGTTTGTCTCTCCTCTCTCTTATTAAACCAATCACCCGCTGACACGTCAGCGAGTCAATTTTTTATGTGGTTTTGTGAGTGAGTCTAGTATTTCTCTTCAAATATATCATATATACTCATATGTAGCTGAGTGTCACTCATGTTTGAAAACTACATATAGCAATATTTTAAAACTCAGGTTGATCCGGTCGGTTCAACCAGTTGAACCGTTAACTAGCTTGAAAATAGGCCCGGATATGACCAAGTTTTGCTTGTTTGAGAACCGGATTGAACTGTCGGTTTTTCGTTGACCCGGCTTGATAAACCCCGGTCAGATCATGACTTTTTTCAAAAAATCAAACCTTTTTTTCCCATAAATCTTTCTAAGTTTAATTGACAAGTTGAAGTGGTGAGGAATAATGTTAGTTAAAATTTTGTAAAATAATAAATTAGAGTTATAAACTATCTTAGAAACACTAACTAATATAATTTTAATATAGCTATTATAACTTAGAATTATAAGTTAATTGTTGTAAATCTTTGCTATAATATTACAGATTTAAAACTTAAAAACAAAACTTATCGATAGAGTTTCAAAATTTTTTATCGTTTTAATCGAATATACAAATAAAGTATGATATTTAATCATTTAACACTAAATATTAAATATAGTTAAAAAAGTATACACGAGTATAGAACGGGTTCGACTACGCGATTTAACCAGTTAAACAATTGACCCGATAAATTAACGAGTAAACCGGGTCAATAAAAAAAACGAAGTTTGAAAAGATTGACCGGTAGCCATTTTAGAACAATAATATTTGCATAAACATTATCTATAAAACTAGCACACACGGTTAGTTTTATCTTTTATCATCTGTTTTGGATTTTATAAAATATACTATTCAGTATTGTAATGGCTGATTCAAATCTCTTGTGACATAATCGTACAACATTAAAATAGAGTTGAGATCCCTAAAGACCTACAATTAACCAAAGATCCGTTCAACCAATCTCATCCATCCAATACAATTTGATCCAAAGGCTGTCATTAAATGACATATCCCACCCACCTGCTACATCAAAGGGCAAAAATGGAAATATAAAAAGCATTATTTTTACACACAGTTCATTTTAGTTCAAAAAAAGACCTACGTTCTCTCCCAAACCACCCACCTTCTACCGGCGATTGTACGATCGAATCATCCAAAAAACGTCGCGGCAAACACTCAAATTTCACATTCCAATCATCATAATAGATAGTTACTCGATCAAAAACCTTCAATTCGAAAAGATTAAGATCTCTAATCGATCAAATTCTTCACGGACCAGTGGGTAGCAGGTAATATGAACCTTTTGTTTTTTCTTTAATTTTACATACCTTTTGTGTTTATCGCGTGTGGAATGTTGTGGCAATTGATCATGGGAGATTGGCTCATTGTAATGTGGTGAAATATGGGTGGATGGTGGGTGAGTATGTTAGGCATTCGTTGATTAGTATGTATGCGCGGTGTGGGGAATTGGGGGTGTGCACGTAAGGTGTTTGATGAAATTACTGACAAGAATCATATGCATCAGAAAGAGGTTTGTAAAAAGATATATATGTAGCCACTGCTTTGATTAACATGTATGCTACATGCCAATTACATGTGATTGACATGTATGCCAATTCAGGTTAAGTTCTATCTATGGGTCAAATTATAGCTAAATGATGTGGGTAGAAGTAAACGAAGCTAAGTTTATGAAATTATAGCTAAATGAGTCCTACTACTGAAGCATCCTTGTAAAAAATTTAAGTTTTCGGAAACATGAGTACGTTTGGTCGGTGTCTGAGTTTTATCAACATGAATAGGGTATATCTAAATGCTTGTCAATATCCCTGTCGAATTCGGCGTCTGAGATTTTGTGAGTGATGTACTGATGTATTTGATGTACTTTGTTTATAAGTGGATTCACATAGAATCATATATGATTCTTGTGGAATCATATATGATTCTTGTGAAATCATATATGATTCTAGTGAAAATCACTATATTTCAGCATCAAAAGGGTGGAACTGATGCAAGTGAACAAGCGACTAACGCAAGAATTCTTGCTGCACAAGAGCCTAGAACTGATGCAGGTGAACAACAAACAAGAAATGTCGCAGCTAAAAAAGCGAATAACGCTTCTTGAATAACAATTTATTTAAATTTGTTTATTATTATTGCACTGTTGGAAAAGTGTTATGAGGATCTTAATTCAACTATGTTTAATTGAATACCTTTTGTTTGATATTTCAGAAGATTTGATATGATTCTTGAATAACAATTTATTTAAATTTGTTTATTATTATTCTGTTTTATACATTCTGTAAATCAAAAAAGAAAAAAAAATCATATATGATTCTTGTAGAATCATATATGATTCTTGTTGAATCATATATGATTCTTGTGAAATCATATATGATTCTTGTGAAATCATATATGATTCTAATGAAAATACTATATTTCAGCATCTGTGACGACACTAAGGCCGACTTTATACGCACATGAAGAAACTCCCGGGGGATCTGTTAATTGGGAACCTGTTGTTGATGATATTTATTTACCTGTTGAGGGGGAAAAGTTTAATAAGATAGAGGAATGTGTTGAAATGTACAACAAATATGCTGAAATAACACTTGAAGAAACATCTAAGCGGAAAAGGAAATGTGGATTTTGTGGTGAGAAGACTAACAAGCACACCAAGTTGACTTGTCCATTGAATCCAACGTATATTGCAAAACTTGCAAGAATTGCTGCTGCACAAAAGGATGGAACTGATGCAAGTGAACAAGCAACGAGAAATGTCGAAGCTGAACAAGCAACTAACACTTCTTGAATATAAATTTCTTTAAATTTATTTATATGTTTAATTCAACTATGTTTAATTTCTTGAAAATGCACTGTTGGAAAAGTGTTATGAGGATCTTAATTCAACTATGTTTATTTGAATTTTTTTGGAAAAGTGTTGGAAAACTGTTGGACAAGTGATTCTGAATATATGTGAGGATTACTATGTTTACTTTTAACACAGAATCATGTATGATTCACACAGAATCATGTATGATTCACATAGAATCATGTATGATTCACAATATACTACCTATCAGAAAAATATAAGATAAACTTAAAACATATACTACCCATCAGAAAAATTAAAACATACATAAAAACTTGTTCAATACTACCATTTCATTACCCATCAGAACTTGTTCAATACTACCATCAGTTTACAAAATATACTACCATCAGATTTTACCAAAATACATCAGTTAACTACCATTAGTACGCAATCAAAGGGGCCCATCTATTTATCAACATCCGTTTACCCAAAACTACCATTAGTACACAATCCCTTAACGACATCTATTTATCAGGTTTAAGCACATCTTCTTTAAGAACGACTTTTTCTGGATCACGATCGGCCCTGTTCTTGATTGCATTCACAATAATCGAGATCCTTGTTTGTTCATCTATCTCCTGGAACTTGAAAGCCAAATCATACATCTTTTGTGAATGCAAATTCAACTCATGCAACAGAATCTTGGTAGCAATTTTGAACCTCATTCGCCTCAACAACGAAACCTGCATATCTGATTCATTTGTTATCTTCTCTTTAGGCTTATGTGCAAAAGTTTTTGATCGACCTGCATAAAAATTTTAAATGTTAATAACCATAAAATAATCTAACACAATCATATATGATTCACATAGAATCATATATGATTCACACAGAATCATATATGATTCTATGTGAATCATATATGATTCTAACAAAATCCACTTATAAACAAAAAACATAATATACATCAGTACATCAAATGAATAAGCTAAAAAGGGCACAAGCAAATAAGGAATAAGCTAAAAACTACTAAGTCCTAACCTAAATCATCTATCTAAACTGAATAAGCAAAAATCAATCAAGAGCTTATGAATTACTGATTTTTATTGAAATTTATAATAGCTTTTCATAGCTCATTCTCACCCTTTTTAACTCACTGCATCAGCAGCCCTAATCTCTCAGCTCATCTTTTTCTCGCTCACTTTTTGGCTTATCCACTTGTTCAAATTTCATGATTTTTGTTTCTATTTACTCTATATTAGCAACCCAATAACTATCATACCAATTTTTAGCTTCTATGGGCTTAAACTGAGCTAATGAAAATTCAAATCTAAAAGCAATTTTGGGCATATGCTAAAGTGGTGCAGGGCTGCTGTTCTAAGGGGGCATGTTCAAGTGTTTCCCCCTCTGTCCACCCAACATGTCATTGCTATTTGGTTTCATCTTCAAGTGTTACACATGTGATGCATAAAAACGTTCGTTCATACAGATAAGTTGTACAGATAGAGACAGATACATTCAGGTAAATGTTGGTGACCTATATTGCTGTTACACTAGGATTTGACATACAGACAACAGAACGGACATCCAGAAGTATGACCTTGACAAGAAGATCAACTGTGTAAAAGGCTAAGAGAGTCAACCGGTCAGGCTCCCACGTTGCAAACATACACAATTGGTTTTAAAAACCTTATGATTTTAAGAAGATAAGCCACAGAAGGAAACATAAAGCATAAAGCAAGACAAAGATGGTTAACGCATTAACATCTATCAATAGGCGAAAGGAAGGTAACATAGTTCAGTTGCTCTCATACAATCAGAATATCATTTAAGACAAAGAATCATATATGATCCCATCAGAATCATATATGATTTTCCTTTAATCATATATGATTCTATGTGAAATCATATATGATTCTACACATGTCTGCATGAACTTTTGAACAGCTTAAAACAAGCAGATTTGCACACAGATTAGAACAAGTAGTTGTTGGTGGAAATGATTGAAACTTGAAACAAGTAAACTTAGCAATATGAATTTTACTAACAAAAACTTTCAAACCATAACAACTCCAAATGACCACCCAAACTAGCTAATGAAACAGGTTGGTTAACAAGCATATGCACCAGATGTTGACTATTTATTGTGAACACTAAGTTTGACAAAATTGGATTTCAAATGATCAATTCTCAGAAAAAAAAAGTAAAGTAAAACTGTTAAAACACTTGATACATTAGCTTGAACACATTAAGCAACAAATCACAGGTTCACAGATTCACTTGAACACTTATACCAACAGATATGGAAATTACAAGCTATCATTGACTTTTTAACTAATAAACTACCATTATTTCACTTGTAAAAGTAAACAACCAGAATCATGTATGATTCACATTGAATCATATATGATTCATATACATCACACTTACCCTTACAGGAATATCAAAAAAGGCTTGATGAGTATTAGGACGTCCTATAATTAAACTCCACAAAAGAGCCAAGACCTTGGTAGAATCATGTATGATTCACATTGAATCATATATGATTCATATACATCAGTTTAGATTCTAACAAAATACATCAGTATATCAGCAACAAAATCCTAACAACTTTCACATTAATCAGTTAATTATCATTACTAGCAGTATTGATAATGACATATCTATGAAGAATCACTAATAAGAGCATAAAACCTAAAAAGCTAACGACACTTGAAGAACTTACCATAATGTGCATTAGTTTTTGAGCTTTTTATCGACAAACCACGCCGCCATCTCATTTTCAGCATCAATCTGACAACCTGATCATCAAAGTAACAGATAATCAAAATAAACAAAATTAGGTCAAAATCATCAAAATGGGGGATTTCTCAAAACCTAACGAAAATCAAATTAAATCATATCATTGTGTGCGCAATGATAAGATGAATCGAATGATGGTTTTGGATTTGAAATTCGTTAAGAAATGAGACGAGAAATTAAGGAAATGATGAGTTTTAGTAATGGTGG
This sequence comes from Artemisia argyi, assembly GCA_030686995.1. NCBI lineage: Eukaryota > Viridiplantae > Streptophyta > Magnoliopsida > Asterales > Asteraceae > Artemisia > Artemisia argyi. Next base: position 40,926,447 of record CM060676.1, on the reverse strand, counting down.
AAAGGATGGTTTGAAAGAGCGTATCTCTTTGAATGAGATGGTTAGGAGAAAAAAGAGAGGTAAGGAATGACCATGTTGCCCTTTTCATTATTATTAAAAAAAAACTAACAAAAAAACAAATTAATCTAACGGTTGGGAGGAATAGAAATGGACGGACGAGATGAATGGATGGGATCTTTGGTAAATCTTAGATCTACATGGAACTTTTGGCCATTAAAATAATCCCACTGACAGGGACGCGGCAAGGGTAAATCCGTCCATCTCTCTTTTTGTGTATCATGATTTGTGTACTTGGCGTATAACACTAAATCATTTAGATTGTTAACTAGTTTAGTTAAGAGGGCAATGAGTGGTAACATCAAATAACATCATTTTCTTCGTTACGTTAGCTTTACATCATTTCAACACTAAATAATATAACATCAAAAAACACTAGGTAATAACACTAACTAACACCATCTTTTGTGACTCACATTAAAAAAAACACATATACAAAACCAACGAAAACCACATAACTTGGCCATAACATCAAGTGAGGGAGTGATAACACGACATAACTCAAGTTATAACTTGAGTTACTACAACAACTCAAGTTACAACACGGGAGTACGTAGCATGCCTTGGAATGGTGATAACGCCTTAACGGCATTAATATTCAGCCACATTGGACGATTTTGCGTTGATACGTTACCACTCTTTGCCCTCTAAGAGCAATGTTTTAAAACCCGGGTTTATAATCGACCCATCAAGTTACCAGGTCACTGGTTCAAACGGTTAAACCGTCGAGTCAAACCTGTTTTATGCCGAAAACAAAAAAGTACCCGTATTTAAAGTGTTTACAAAGGAAAAACGCAATAATAAAAGAACCATAAAATAACCAAGTAGTCTGCATAATATCAAACTAATATTCATATTTTCTAGACATACAATAAGGATAATTATGTAAATTATTTTTTTTAGAAAGAAAAGTTCATATTGATAAATGTTGTCTATAAGAGTATAAGTCAGCAAACTACATTCTCCCAAAAAAAAAAAAAAAAAAAAAAAAAAAAGTCATCAAACTACATCAATACCACTACTAGGTTGATGCATCAGTATAATCTCAAACAAATCTTTCCAATATTTTCTTCTCTTCCATTACATACAAAATATATACCCACAAAACATAACACCCTTCACCTTTCACCACACCCTGATCCCCTTTTGTAACCGCCACCTCCACTGCATCATGTTTCTCTACGCCAAGATCTAAGAAAACAAAATCATCATCGGTTGGTCTCTAACAAGACTAGAAAGTGTATGCTCGATTACAAAGCCAACTTGTACGATTACATCATCTTCTGTTATGTCACTTACTTTCTTTTCCTTTCATTGAGGTTGAACCGGCCGGTTACTGGTTTGGCGGTTCAACCTGGGTCGACCAAAATCCGGCGATTCAATCCGGTTCGAATTTCAGCAAAAAACCGGCTTACAACGGACCGGTCATCACTCCGGTTCCCGGTTCAACCGGCCGGGTCGAACCGGGTTTTAAAATATTGGTTAAGAGCATCTATAATATATGGGTTTAAAGACTTTTCGCTATTCTAAATAGTCTTTTAAGAGGGTTTTTGCATTACAACCAGAGTTTTTTATAAAAAATTTTCTACAAAGACTTGGTAAAGCTAAAGTATTTTCATCAAGCTTTATTCATTAAATGTTTTATGCATTAAATGCATCAAGTCTTAAAAACTTGATGCATTCTAGATGCTCTGATAACTTAATATGGTGTTATCATAAGCTGTTTTTTTATGGGTGTGGTGTATCACCACTACCATCTCCCTCATGAGTGTGTTAGTGGATTGTTTAAGTTTAGGCACATGTATTAAGCGTAGCCCAAACAATTATTATTTATATTGTAGGGTAAATTGCAAATTTTGTCACAGACGTTCTGAAAATGTGCAAAAAATACACCGAGACATAAACATGCAAAAACGCCACTAACATTCCATATAAATGCAAAAAAGCCACCAAGACCTAACTCTCATTATTTTTCTCGTTAACTGCCATGTCACTGAGGGTAGTATTGTCATTTTACTGTTCATACTTATTCGATTGCTGGCATAATCAACTCTATGTTTGGATATCAATGTGACATGACCTCAATGGCTAAATTTGCAAATGTAACTTCAAAGTTTTAGACCCATAAACCCCCTACAACCCACAGCTTGTAAACAACGAGTCGAGTTAAGACTAAAAAATACGGTCTTCGAAAATGCAATCATCACCACCACAGTCAACAAACATTGCAATACTCACCACCACCATTACCACAAACACCACCACCAACACACACACTAAGAAACATCAACGTTGATCACCACAACAACTGTTAAACAACCCCCACTACAACGTCCATGTCCACTTTGTCATTCACGAGACACAAAATTCTGTTACTATGACAACTATACCACTTCACAGCCTCGTCACTTTTGCCGTAGCTGCCGTAGACACTAGACTCATGGTGGCGTTTTCCGGAACATCCCTGTTGGAGGTGGTACTCGAAAAAACACTAAAGAAAAAACCATGAAACCTACCACCACTTCGAGTTATGTTACCACTTTTGTTCTGCCGGAGTACCAGGAGTACTAGAGTTGCTGCCGCCTCCACCTGTGGATGATGCCGGAATTGTGTTGGTTCCGGATGAAGGCAATGGGTTTATGTCGTTGCTGTTGGAGGGTGTTTGTTTTTAGGATGGTGTTTGGCCATTTTGTGGCAATTAATCTAGTTTGTTAGTTGAAAGTTTGTCTTTTGTTTGTAGTAGTTTATGTAACCGATCCTTTGGTGAATGGTTAACTCTATGGTTGTAAATTTAACTTATCTTTTGGCTAATAGTTATCTTTTCATAGTAATTACCCAGAATTGCCCAAATTGAAAATCATGTTTGAGTGTTGCACATGATTCTACATGCACCAAATAACTCAGAATTGCCCAATTTGACAATCTTGTTTGACTTTTGCAAAGTACACAGACTTGCCCAAATTGATAATCATGTTTGACTTTTGCACATAATTGTACATGCACCAAATTACCCAGAATTGCCCAATTTGACAATCTTGTTTGACTTTTGCAAAGTACGCAGACTTGCCCTTATTATTTGTTGACATTCTTAATGGTTTGGTAGTTACCGATTGTGGTTGTTTTAAGGAGAATATAGGGTTGGATGTGTATGTTGGTAACAAGTATGCAACGAGGTAACCCAACCGTTTACAAGATCTTTACCCGCCATTTTCTCATTTGTTGACTATTCAACGAGGCAACCCAACTATTTAGAATTTATTACCCAAACACGCCTAAAACAAATTTCCATATGTAATTATCCCGCCTATTTATATGATATAACCCAAATAACTTCCTCATTCATCCATTAACAAAAACACACAAACACAAGTTGTAGCAAAAGGTATAAGAATGTCTTGTTTTATGCTTCTTGACGAACTAGCGACGGCTGCTAACTCAAGTGAGTTACCATATGAAATGACTGTATATTTTGATAGGGAGAGTGGGAGACAAAGCAGGATATGAAGTATGCGAAAGATCTGACAAACGCATATGAGGAGTTGCTTGATATTGTTAATCAAAGGAAGAAGTACATAGATGAGATGGGATGTAACACCCCCTAATTCGTGATGTGGCAGCGGAATAGTAATTAGGGTGTTACGGTGAGGATTGAAGTCATAATGATAGAAAACGGCTCGAAAGAGACGTTTTGAAAACATAAGTTCATTAATAAAGATTCAAATACAAGAGGTCACATCAAAGTATTATAATACTAGAAGTCTTGATGTTTTAAACTGAATTAAACATCTTTATTTTACACCATTATTTAAAGAAAGTAGATAAGTTTTGATGTTTTCGCCCGTTCCATGCTTGCTTCCTCTACTAAATACCTGAGATAACATGTTTGAAGGTCAACAAAAATGTTGAGTGATATCATAGAGTTTGAATTTGATAATCATTTTGATACACAAGTAAGATTGTATTAGGAATACAATCAGTTAAAAATTGATACTGCAGTATATATTGCTCTAAGTCTCATGACACGTAAAACGTTAACAAATACCGTAAATACGGAGGTGTTATCAAATCAATGATAATATTGCCCTCATGTAATAGGTGATTTGCCAATTCCTATTTTTACTCAAATATAATATATCACGACTAATACGACTAACCACATGCATAATGGCATTCCGTCAAGTATTAATGGGATAGGCTGTCAAACCTTAAATAGATCTATTCATTATATTCGCGCTCACATAACAGTGATTAACGGCTCATGATCAAGGGTCTTTTGGCAATAGGTAACTTAGGCATATATCAAGTCAGGTAGCATACAGAAAATTACTTGCGATCTGTTTATAACATGTATCCCCCTCACGGAGTTTGAAAATAAGTAAATGTGAGGCTTTGACTCACCTTGATTGATACTGAAATGAAGAAAAGTAAAGTTGGACGAAATTCTGAATACGGCTCCAAAATACAACCTGATAAATAGATTTATCTGAGATTTTGACCAAATACCATTTGGTAAATACGAACGAATAACGAATAATAATTATTAGTCATGATGAATAGATGATATGCAAATGAAATTCTTTTGTTTATGAATGATATGACATGACAAAATACTTATTTAAATTATCCACCGAAGTTTTACCTTTTTAACCATAAGTAATAATATTTAATTTGAAATATCGTTATATATATTATTAACGTTACGTTATAAAATATATAAATAAAAATGAAAGTTTAAATGCATATGACGAGATAAATTTACGAAAATAGAAAATAACTAAGAATGTTAGATAGAATATGTTTAGTCCTTGTCCTTTTCCAATTTTACCATTTTTACTCTAACGACGTTAGCGTTACACCGTTAGTCCTTTTTATATATAAATTGCAATTATAGTCCTCTAATTGTCCAATAGTCAAACCTAGGCTTAGAATATTAAATATTATCAATTTTTACTCTTATGATTCTGTTTTTACTGTTTCAGTCCTCATTTTTTAATATTGACAGTTTTAGTCCTTCTAGGTGTCGTCGCATTACATTTTTAGTCCAAAGTTATAAAAATCATGAGAAAAATTATAGTAAATTTTCCGAGGCTTATTCAATAAATAATAAGCTTATTTCAATAGCTTATTTGGTAAAAAGAGCTTATTTTCAATAAGTGGGCTTTTAGCGAGTTGAAAAAGTGGCCCATTAACGTTTTAAAATCCGTACTTCGTGAGACGAGTTGAGTTCATCAAAAATATCATTTTTCCTGTTCTATTTTCATATCAAAAGGTTTAGATAAGCTAGCTTATCAGAAGAGCTTATTTTCAGCTTATTGGGCTTTTAGACCCATCACGTTAAAAGATTAGTTTTCAAAGGTGTGTTTATGCGATTCACTTTGGTGAATTTTAAGTGTCGAGACTAACTTATTTTCACAAGTTTTATACACGAAATTGTTAGCTAGCTAGGTGGTCTAATAGGTCGTGTAAAAATATAGTATGCTTGTTACGTAATATTTAAAGATAATCGATGGTTCCTTGGGTCACATGGGACGTTTTTATATGTATGTAAAGACTTAGTGTATTTTTCTAAGTGTTTATAGTTTTCATCCGATTAAGCATGGTTCCAAAATGAGTTGATATGATGCATGTAAAGTAAAACTAACATGAAATATGTGTGTGTCGTGACTCCTAGGCCTTCCAAGATTGAGGCTAGTCACGTTGGGTGTTCTATATATATGTATGTACGTAGAAATATATATGAAGCTTATATACGTTCGACATAACATAAACATGATGCATGAGACATGTATAACATGTGATATGAATTGAAATGAGATTGAAACAACTTACTACAACTCTAGGGTGGTAGAGAGTTGAGATTGAAGGATAGAAATACAAGAACTAGGTACATTCGACTATAACTCCAAATATATAACGTGTAACTAAACTCGAAGGCTTCTTTCTTGCTTCCAAACGATCATGCAACAACTCCTGGTCTTTCAGAGATGATTTTTAGGAAGAATAGAGAGGTATTATGAGTATGGTGAATGATAGAAACGAGTGAGTGAGGATGGAGTACATATAGTGACTTTTTATGACTCGTATGGTGCAATAATTTGCAAGGAACCATAAACACTATACATGTCAGTTACTATAGAGTTATAGGCTGAGTTTCTATCATATTATATCATTTGTGAGAGCTTGAAATGAGGTGAATGTCTTGGTGATTCACTTAGATGTCGACTAGCATATTTAATATATACACGATTTGAGAAATCATGTACTACTTGATTATAGCTGATTATAAATGACATCTAAATATGAAATCATGCTAGGAATGTTATTAGGAACTTTTAGAAACAAACGGGAAACAAAACGGTTAAGAAATCAATTTATTATATGTCGATTGGGCTTGATTTTGGTCAATCACTTCGCCTTTTAAAAACGTATCAACACTCGACTTATGGAGCTGAGATTTGACACACTAATAGTCGGCTAGGTGAGAAACGAGGTGGTGAAATAATATATATGAGTCGTATGTAAAAATCCAGAATACGCGAGTCGTTTTGGAGCATGTAGCTTAGTCGATATATGTGAAATATTAAGGATTTAAGTTGGGCTTGTATTTGGGCTGATGAATAGTAGTCGGGGTGTTGGGCTGGAATGATTAAGGGCCCGTTTAGTTTTAAGTAAGGATTAGGAATTTTTAATTTAGGATTAGGAATTATAATTAATATTAAGTAAAATGTTTAGATTTCGAGTAACGTGTCGAAAATTGGTTTCGTCATTTCATGAATTATATTATGTCGTGATAACGACTAATTAATATAATAAGAAAAATTTCAAAATTTTCTGAAATAAAGGGAATCAGTACGGTAACGAAAGATTATTTATTTATTAACGATATAATTACAAGGAATTTTTACAAGGTTCTACATGGGACTTGTATGTCCCATGTTGCGGATGTTCAAGTGTTTGGAGTATTTTAAGAAGCTTCAAAAGTCCGGCGTTATCGAGCTTTTGGAATTGAAGAAGAAGATTACCGAAGTGAAGCTGAAGGTTCATAACAAGCACGCATTTGTTAAAGGACTTACGAGTATGTGATTGGGATATGGTAAACATGATGTATTTGGTTCCTTTTGAATTATAATGTTTTTGAAAAAGGATCAAGGAAAAACTATATTATGTTGCTTTGCTAATCAAATGAATATATATGCATACAATTACCCAAACTTGCCTAGTTTGTTGGCTTCCATTAGATTAGAGAAAAGGTTATGCATGCATTTACCATAGTAAATTATTACACAACCGGTAGATAAATTTTAGAACAACTAGATAGTGTTATAATCTTCCACTACAACACTGTAGCAGAAGTATAACATATTATTGACCAAAACATGAAAGCATAAGCATTATTTAGCATCATCCTTTGTTTGGTTGTCAACCATCAGTCTTCTCCTTTTGATTGATCTTCATTGGTCTTCAAACTTTTCCTCTGCATGCACTCCATGTTGCCCAACTCCATTTATTGCAAGCACTTCATCTGTTTCATCTCCTTGTTTAGCAACCACTTTATCTGTAATCACATCTCCATCAACAGCTAAGATAAATCCCTCATCTCCAAATACTTTAGAACACATATCATCTGGAATCACAGCCCCATCACAAACTACTCGTTCACCGTCATCACCATCAACAGCATCATCACCATCAACACCATCATCACCAACATCATCATCAACACCCAAAATTGCATACGCTTCTTCACCAACGACCACAAGTGGAACCAAACTGAAACTAATTGGTTGAGCAAAAATTGCATACATCTCTGTTACTTCTTCAGTTGCAACTACGTCATCAAGTTCATCCAATGCTTGATTAATTTCAGCAAACATCTTACTGATCTCTTTAGGCTCTTGAGGCTGTTGAGGCTCTTGAGGCTCTTCAATCTCTTCAGGCTCTTCAGGTTCAGGAACATCAACTAAATGGTATGGATCATCTTGCCAATCAACATCTATTCCTTGATTCACTTCTTCATCACTAATCCAAGTGTGAATATCTCATTCCTTTCCACTAATAGTAACATCGTCACTTGTGTCATCATAATACGCATCATCAAAATCGAGCATAGCTGTAGACTCTAGGGAATCCTCACTTGAATCCTCCACCATAAACTCTTGGTCAATCTCTTCCAATAACCTCCTGAATTGAAACTCATCAGTCAGCCTTTTTGTATGATTTGCAAACATTTTTTCAGCACAAAATGTTGGTGGGAAGTCATTGTTAGAATCTGTATCATAAAAAGGTCCAGCCTTCTCAGGTTGGCTTGCCTTATGCCACTCTAACAATAGTAATTTCCCATTGTTTCTAGTCTCACCATCAACATCCTTTCCAACAGCATCATTCACTTCATGATCCACAATTTATTCTATCACCACACCCTTGCCCTTAGTCATCATTCGCTCCATCATCTCACACTCTACCAATGAAACACCGGTTTCAATATACAACTCCAATTCTATAAATATAGGAACATACTCCACAAGTCTCCTCACATCTTCGTCAGACTTTAGCGGTAGCAAACCATCATCCAGTGACTCCCTAGGTATGCTAAAGTAAGTAAGCACAAGGGTACGATCCATGTAACCTAAATCCTCTAACATTTCGCCCAACAAGTCCATGGAAAAACGTCACAGTGAACTCCGTCAAACCAATCTTTATCTCTTAAGAGATATCTTCTTCCTGGTGTTGAGGTAAATTCACCATTGTGATGGATTTGCAAAGTAAAGATGGTTTCATTCAAATATGTGCAACACATAAACATCGATAACTTCCAATAACAATGTAACACCCCCAATTTCGTGATGCAGCAGAATTCAAACTGAGTGTTACTCGACAGCACAACAGTCATAATAATAGAAAACGATCTCTAATTGAGTCATTTTTAAAAGATTTATCATTCAAATTATATAAATATCAGAGATTACAAAATGAGGTCCCAGATGGTTCCACGTTTACAATTTACATTAAATGAGTTTTCGAATGATAATAAAATTTATAGCCCTCTTGAATATCCGTGCTCCTCCGTGCCAGCCTCGTTCATTATGGACCTGAAATACATGCTAAAGTGTCAACACGAGGTTGGTGAGTTCATAAAGTTTAATGAAAAAGAATGTAATGTAAAACATTTGAATGAAGATTTTCCAGCAAAGGCATCGTAAATCCACTCATTTCCAAGTCCCGCCCATACAAGACTTACAACCCGTGTGTTTACGACCCACTCCCAAATATGATATGGTTTATGTGAACAAAAGTAATACTTGTATCTAGATTCAAAGATAAGTGTAGCAATACCGCTATATAAGCAATTTTTGACAATGAGGTTATATAAACAATGCTGACAATGAAGTGGAAGCCATAATACTACGTTTTTGAACACTAGTGTCAATGGGAAGATAATGAATTATGTAACATGTAAACACATAAAGCATTTGAGTAAACCACAAACATTGAGTAAGGAAATTGGTGTTTAAGTAAGCAGGTAGCATGTTCAAGTAAAACAAGTATTGCATTCATGTAAAACGAGCATGTATTCTTCCCCAAAACAGTTATAAACAATTAAAAAGAGAGAGGGACATAAACTCACAGAAATGTACAAATAGTTGAGAGTACTTGTGAAAGTATAAAACAAGTATTTAAACATGTATCTCCCCCAAAGAGTTTACAAAACAATTAAAAGAGTAGGGGCTATGACTCACCTTAAGTTATGTAGTGAGAAATGAAAATGGTAGTCGAATTGCGAAAGTCTCTAAGAGCAACCTATAATAGAACGTTGCTACTTAGGTTTAGAGTAATGTCAAAGAATACGAAGAATCGCCTATATATGTCTTGCATATTGTTCATGATGTAGTACTTAGTACGTTGTGTAAATCTTTGAAATAAAAGTGGTTAATGAAACATGTATAGTTTGTATATCTCTTACTACCGTTCGGGCCGACATAATTCAGAGGGCATGCAGTAAACGTTCGAGGAGCTAGGACACTTTAATTCGTAAATCCAGCAACTCGTCGATCCGTTTACCCAAATGAAACCCCTCACATGAAGCTCCCTAGTGTTGTAGTAATTGATAAAAAATATAAGTTTTTGATCCGAAAAGTTACATGTCCGAAAAATTGAATGAACTTAGGAAAGTTTATTTTAAATGAAGATTGTTATTTCAATGAGTTTTTTAAGTCTAGAATGAATATTACTTGCAAAGTCTCATGGTCATTTTGATGGAGTAGATCCAAATTGTATGATTATGTTACAACTAACTCTTTAGTTCAAGGTTGTCTAACTCGCGAGTTTACACGTAAGATCGTACGATCTTACGTGCACACCAGTCAAAATTGTGTAGGATCATGGTAGGATCGCATCTGAGGTAGGATCATAAGTAAGATCGTAGGATCGCACGTAAGATCGTAAGAAAAAAAAAAAAAAAAAAAACGTATGTTTTACGAATGTCTAATGAGTAAACCACTATTGTTTCATTTTATAAATAGATTGTAGTTTATATTTTATACATAGTTTTCTACATTTTTAAATAGATTATAGTCTAAAAGTGTTTAATAGTTTAATTTACTTTACTTCACTATGATTAAACTAATCAAAGAGTATGTTTTGGAATGCCACATATGAAACATTTGTTTTTTTGAAATCATGTTGATGGCTCATATGCTTTGAGACATTTAGGACCTATGTTATGTAATATTATTCCACAAAAACGTTAATGTAATGATTGAAACTTGATTTTTTTATGTTTTACTATTACTTTCGTGTTTGAAATTTAAACTTTGTCATTTTGAAGAGGATATTATATGAATATATATTTGACGTTGAGTAGAAATGTAAAACAGTTTGATTCGTATATCATTTGCTTACAAAATATGACAAACTGGTAGGACCATAACTATTATATAGTCATTTGAGTATTTAAAAGGGCTGTTAAGATTTTGAAGAAAATATAATTCGTTATGGGTTTTCTGGACCCGTGCACCTGTGTTTTTGAAGAAAACCTCGTTCCGGACAAGTTTCGTGTTTTAACTTTTTGATGAAACGGAGCAGAAAAGCCTCTTTTTGCGTGTTTTAGTTCTGTCACATAAAGTTTTGGGACAGTTTTGCCGCAAGGTTTTAGTAACTTCTATTAGCCATAACTTTTGACTCATATACTCATTTTATGTGGTTCAAATTGCTATGTTTTCCTTGTTAAGTCCTCTACTACAATATGTAATTGTCCAATATCATGTTTATACCATTTTGGTCAAATTTCTCCATATAAGTCACTAGTTTTCTTGTTTACTTATCATAAGTTAACATATAGTTTCCATAACTTGTTTAACTAGTTTTTATACATCATGAACATAATACAAAGACCATATATAACATGAATGAAATATAATAAGCATGAAAATGATATTGAGCAAGAAAGTGTATTAGGGTTTCTTACAATTTTAGGCTTTTTAAGAAAGGAAAGTAACAAGTAAGGATAGGACTTTGATTGAACAAGCTTCTCTTCACTTTAGCAATCCTTCTACACCCTTGTATTCTTGAAGGATTTGTGATGAGGGTTTAGGTGACTTGAATGGATCTAAACTCAAGAAATTAACCAAAAGTTTCTAAGGATTTGAAGTAGTTTGATTAATCAAAACCCAACTATGGTTTATGTGTTGATATTGCACTTTATTTCTTGAATAAAACTTGAAGTAAACTAGCAAAGTGTATGGTGTTTGTTTGTGTTGTCAATGACTAGGAGAGATGGGGAGGGCTTTTATAGTGAGTTGAGGAGGTGCTTGGAATGTGCAATGAGGAGGTGCAAGTATTAGGATATTTAGGAAGCTTACTTAGGAAGTTTTACACATATTTTCATCCTAGAGCTTAAGGCATGAGATCAAGACACACAAGGGGTCTCCTCCCCCCTATAGGCGGCCACAAGGGGATAGGATGGATGAGTTGGTCATTGGTGATATTATCCTACTTATGGAGTTAGTTTTGACTCCGTAAATTGCTTACCGTAAATTGTTAAGCCACAAAATGTAAAACCGGGTATCGTAAAAATGTGAAACTTGTAAGAATGACAAAACTTGTCAATATACTCCATAATAAAATATAAAATGAGTGGTAGGTTCCATTGGGTTGCTCAAACCCTGCTAAAACTGGAAACACGGGTATAAAACGCGTAATACGTAAAACGTACGAATATTGTGTAAAATTGAGAAAAGTAAAATGTTACTTTTATAATAGAATAATAATGAATTAAAATGACTTATAATGTCTAGACTGGGCTCAGTCTAGTGTCGGTTGGTATTTAATGTCTTTTAGACATAAAACCGTCAGCCTAAAAATCAAAGAATGATTTATAAAATCAAAGCATGATTTTTGGTCAAAGGAGGAGGGAAAATATGTTGACTTTTCCAAATTATGAAAGTTTCTTATCGTCTCAGAAAACGCGGTGCAGGTATAGGCTAAGGTTACGGATAAGTAAAAGTACTTAAAACGTAAATTTCTGTTTTTCACGGCCCAGGGTCTATTTGGTAACATTTTTCTTAATCATAAAAAATTCTCTAATTAATCATGAGTGTACCAAACATTTATCTGATGCGGGGAAAATTGACGCGGTTGGTTTTTGTTGTGCGTAGGGTTTTTAAACGACGCTTAACCCAAACGTGTAGTTTCTTAATAACTTTCGCGAAAATGATCTGATGAGTGTCAAACTTTTATTTTATCATGGAAAGGATTTATCACACAAGAATACGAAATAAAAATATAAATTTCGGAAATGAATAGTGAAAGTGAATAGTAAAAATTCGGAATTGGATAGTAACCTGAAAATGCGAATTGTTACAGTCTCTACCCCTTAAAAGGAACTTCGTCCCAAAGTTCTGTGTGTGTTATATGTTGGAGTGGTGTCGATGAAGAGGTGTGGTTACTTATGAGGACTAGAGTCTGAAATTACCAGTGATGTAGTTTGATTTTTCTCAGAATACGGCGTGTCAATAGAAATTGATAACATAGTTGAATATCAACAGAGATTTATATAATAATCAAATATCAAAGGAAATTGATATAGCAGTCGAATATTAATAGAAATTGATATAGTAGTTGAACAGAAATTGATATTGTAGTCGAAATTCAAAATAGAAATTGAGATTGTAGTTGAGTATCAATGACAATTGATATGGTAGTCGAATAGAAATTGGTATAGTAGTTGAATTTCAATAGGAATCGTAATTGGATCAAGTCCTGTTTGAATACGTTGTTGGACCAAGTTTTATATGAATTGTACGGCTGCCCATGCATATGGCTACATGGCCCCGTAATGAGTTTTGTACGGCTGCCCATGCATATGGCTACATGGCCTCGTAATGAGTTTTGTACGACTGCCCATGCATATGGCTACATGGCCCCGTAATAAGTTCTGTACGGCTGCCCATGCATATGGCTACATGGCCCCATAATGAGTTCTGTACAGCTGCTCATGCATATGGCTACATGGCCTCGCAATGAGTTCTGTATGGCTGCCCATGCATATGGATATGATGAGGCGAAAAATGAACCACTTTTAGGGGGTCATTTAAGCCCGAATCCGAATTTATTTGATCAAATATTGCCCTAAATTGTTCATTTTGTGATTTTAGGTACTTTGGGAGAGAAATCTGGAAAAGGAAGCAATTCGGACGTTTTTGGAGCATAAAAGTGAAGAAAACGCCAAAGTCTTAATTTTCTAAGCTGGGAACAGTAGGTGACGGCGTCAAGAGCAAAACCTTGACGGCGTCAAGAGCAAATCTCAAGAATTTCCATGACGACCCAGAACAGATTTGACGGCGTCACGTAGGAAGGGCGTCAAGAGTAAAAGAGTCGTGACAGCCTGGAAGTATTTAAGTCTTGACGGCGTCAGAAGTGGATCTAGGCAGTCCGAGGAGAGTTTTGGCGGCGAGGTGACGGCGTCACATTGTTTGTCTTGACGCCGTCATACCTGTTTTTCTATATATAGTTTTCTAATTTTCACACATTAAAGAGAGAAGTTTTGGGAGAAACCCTAAGTACGATTTTGGTGTAACTTTACAGGTTTTCAAGGGTTCCAACCCCTTGATACCTTGCATGATTAATCAAGACAAGTGTTCTTCTAATTCAATCAATATGTCTATGTGTTGGTTGTCTATATCATGTTCTTGTCTTAATTCCATCATGCTAGGCTAGATCTCTCTTGTGTTTGCTTAGATCTAATGAAACCTAGATATTGATTATGTGTTGATTACTTGTTTATTCTTGTCTTGGATGAATGATTTATATGTTAGGCTTAAGAAAACTGGCAGATCTCCAAATGGTAACATGCTTGAACGTCTTAAGAAACATGAACCGAGGTGCACTAGGTCTTTATTGGTTGTATTTAATGCATGAGCCACTGTTTACAATCCCTATAGTTGTGTTGGGCATGGTGTAGGAGGAGATAAGAGCTCATAGAATTGGGGAGTTATGTGTGCCACCCCATAAATGGTATTAAGGAATACGATCCGTCATCCATGCAATTATAACAAGTAATTAACGTGTAAAAGATATCTAGGAAGTAGTGAAATCTAAGTAAACACATTTTCTCCAATTACTGCTCACAACTTTAGTTTAATTAGTTTATTTTCATTTTTAGTATTTTATTTTGATTGCATCTTAGTATTGGGTTAGTTGATTAACAACTAATTCCGCCCAAATCCTTCAAACCCCGAGATTTTAATTGCTTTCATAAAAATATAAAAATACAAAAATAATCATCCCTCACCTTTAGAACTAGTATTTAGGCTTTCTAATCCTAGCGACACTATTCCTAAGCTGAACGATCAATCCCCCGGTACTTGTCACTATACTATACTACAACGATCAGGTACACTGCCTGGTGGGGGTTGTAAGCTTCTCGAGATCCCTCGAGAGGTAAAGCCTGTTGCGATTCCCACGCATCAAGTTTTTGGCGCCGCAGCCTGGGGAATAGTTATTATCTAGGTTAGAATTTCTTTTTATTAGGTCTACTTGCTAGATTCCTTTCTAGTAAGATTTTATTTTTATTTTTAGGTTTTCTTTAGTCTATCTTATTTCTTTGTGCCTTTGTTCGTAACTCTTTACCATCCGACATCATGGAAGGTGGTAACATCTTTGAACCCGTCATCCCACCACAACAAAACCCACCACTAGAACCCCTTAGGCCCCGAACCTTAGGAGAGTATTCCCGACCTAGCCACCAAGGCTACCGAAACACCATTGAGCTCACCGGAGCCAATGTGACCCCCTTGCGATCCGACACCATCCGGTTGGTGCAAAGCGGATGTGCATTCCATGGACTTCGTTCCGAAGATCCAAACCAACATCTTAAGGACTTCCTCAAAATCGTAGATTCCATAGACCTAGATGTTGAAACTAGAGAGACTACCCGTTTACGCCTATTCCAATTCTCTCTACAGGATCAAGCTAGTCAATGGCTTGAGCGTTTACCCGCGGGATCTATCACCACATGGGATGATCTCACCACTCGTTTCCTTGCTCAATTTTTCCCACCGGGGAGAACTACTAAGCTTAGAAATGACATCTTGATGTTCCAACAACGTCAAAATGAAACCTTTTATGAAGCATGGATTCGATATAAAGACCTACTCCGAAAAGTCCCTCATCATGGCATCGAACCATGGCTCCAGATCCAAATCTTTTACGATAAGGTTGACTATCAAACAAGGAAAGCCATTGATTACGCAGCCAAGGGTAGGCTAGATAGACTTAGCGTTGACGAGTGCTGGAAAGTTCTTGAGGAGTTGGCACAATACGAAGAGGAAGGATGGGAGGACCCAATGTTCCCAAGCAAGGTAAAGCTTGACTACGCATGTGCCACCCAAGAACAGTTGTTAGGAAGCATCGAGAAGCAGGTAAATGAATTAATAAGTATTGAGAAACTTGCTGCTGAACCCGTGTGGAATCATAATCTACGCAGGAATACGGTTATCAACCAGAATTTTCCTGAACGTTCACGACAAGAGGAATTCGAAGGGATAATGGTAACCTTCATCTATAATCAGGAAAAACAAATCCAGCACCTAGAAGCACGCATGGAAAGCACTCATAAAGCCTTTATGAATTTCGCAGACCAATTCATATCAAGGGTCAAAGAAAAGATCAAAGAAAATTCCGTACCTAAAAAAATTGAAAAAGTCTTCGAGGTGTCAACCCCTTTGGTGTTTGACCAAGAGGATAGCAGGAAATTTTCCCCAAGTGCTTTACCATTAACTACCCCCCGTTCTCATGAGCACCCCCATGCAGAGAAAAGTTCGCAAATCCATAACATTTTCGTTGGATGTTTGCGAACTACATTCCTGAACTCATCCAAAAAACGTTCTTTTGGTTTTAAACCCGGTGTAAAGAGGTCGCACCTCAAAAACACCACTAATTTGAAACCCTCTATGGAACAACATCTCTCCTTTCACACCAATGACCCGTGCACAGGGTTCGACATAGCCAAAACGTCATCCAACCCCTTCTACAACCTCACCTCTTTCCGTGACAGTAATGAGACGTTCGACCCTGGTGGACCTCGTTAACGGAATGGCTACTCATGGGTTTTACTAATGTTTAGCTATTCACGCGAAGTGCAGGGACTAAACATGAACTACTCTAATTCTCACCTTACACAGGCATCTGACGGCGTCAGATTTAACTCTTGACGCCGTCAGCTCGATGGATCAGCAATATTAACCCAAAACCCATCACTTTCAACCCATACCCCACAAATCTCACCCAAGTTGCTGCTGCTACTCCGATTCTCCACCATCCAATTTGACGTCTTTCGCATCCAATCTCGTGGTAAGTAAGTTTTCTTCATCCTTTTTCGATCAATTGTCCTTAGGACCCATCAATTTGGAAAACCCCTTTCACCCGAAACCCCACTCTTGACCCATTATTAACAAATTGTAATGCCATCCATTTGGTAATTTGTAACATGGGGGTTACCCGTTGATTATGTTATCTCACTTGAATTATGCATTAGATTAGGGAAAGCCACTCATGCCACGGATTCTTCGACCCCCCACCCATGTTTTCTGATTAAAGGAGCGTTTGGGTAATGGGTTAAGAGTTTGAAAATTGATTTTTCCCTCGCATTTGCATGATTCGGATTCTGATCCATCTGACGGCGTCAGGATTACTCTTGATGGCGTCAGATGTGTCTGACTGCATAAAGTTCATTAAAATTCCCGTTCTAATCGTTTCCGTTCACTCCACCTTTTTCCAGGAAAATGAGCAAAAGATCTCGTCAACATAAGGGCAGTTCCTCTAGATCTCAAAGGGTCAATTATGGAGAATTAGTCCATAGTTGGAGCGAGTTTGACAATGTTGGTGCTAACACCAAGTATGCGGAGTTGTGTAACCACCATATTGATGCTGGGGCTGTGGTTGACTGGGATTTTCTAAGAGCCAATGGGTTGGAGGCTGCGTTTTTAGGGAGGATCCACACAGATGGGTTTGCGGGTCCACAGTGGGAGAGGTTGTTTAGGATTAGAGAGACAATATATAGTGAGTTAGTGAGGAAGTTCTTTGCGACCTTCCGTTTTGATCAGGCTGAGGCTAGGACAGATATGGGGGCACCACTGTGTATTTTAGGCTAGGGGGAGAGTTGCGGTCATGTTCAGTGGCTGAGTTTGGTTGGAGGATTGGGTTGTATACTAGAGAGGAGGTTGATGGGACTTTTATGCAGAGGTTGTTACATGGAGAGACTCAGAGGAGTGAGATGAGGTGTATCACTTTTTGGCCGACCATAGGGAACGGGGTTTACACCTCGACTACCGGGGCAGCATCCATCAGGGACCCCGTAGCTAGGCTAGTCCACAGGTGCATCACATACAGCCTGTCAGGACATCATGGCACCACTCACCGTGTCACTGCTTCAGACCTATTCAACTTGTACACCATCTTTTCTGCGGATGTCTACTGCAACATCCCATTTTGGGTGGCCAGTTATTTGAGGACCAGTGTGGGTGAGAGGGATATTGACAAGGTGTATGGGGGGATGTTCGTGACCCGGTTGGCTCGTTCCTATAGTCTTCTCATTCCTCAGATCATAGGGTACTTGAGCGACTGCGGCAACTGTAGGGTAGTGAGGGCTAAATCCCTCAGGCAGATGAGCATTGTGATGCCTGGGAGGAATGGGACCTATACTTGGTATGAGGAAGGGGGACCAGATATTCAGGAGGATGCTGATGATGAGGTAGACCCCCAGCAGCACCAGTTCCAGGGGTATGAGGAGGGGATGGCTGACTACAACCGACACATGAGTCGGGGAGACTGGCAGGCACACCAGGGTGCCTGGATGGGTCAGATGGATGCATGGCGAACCACACTGACCAGCGCTTTGATTGGATGTATGATCATACCATCCGCCAGATGCAGCACCTCTCCACCCGAGATCAGCTTGAGCCTCACCTGCAGATTGACCCTTTCCCAGGCCGAGAGACTGACTACCCTCCCTACGGGTACACCGGACACCTCTCTCCTAGCTATGACTACCGCTTTGGTCCTCCTCCCCAGTGACTCCTCTTGATCTCCGTTGTCTTTGAACTATTTATTGATGGTTGTGTAATTTGAAATATTTGGTACTGTAATAGCTTAGGATGCGGCCTTTGTTGGCCGTGAACAATTTACTTGCATGTTTACGTTTGTTTTGAAATAATTAATGGTGCTCATGGTGACATTATTCATTTCGTGTGTTATTATTTGTGTAATTTTATTTGTTTGATTGTTATTTGCTTCCGTATGCATGCTTTATTTTTATTATTGGTAGATCATGTTTCTAAACTAAATAGTAGAAATACTTTACTTTGTTGTTTGGCCTAATCTTAACTCCACCTAAAGGTACTTTTGCAAAAGATAAGTGTAAGGGGAAACCCCAAATATGTTTTTAAGAAACAAACCGATCATGATTCTCCACAATATTAAATGAGCATGTATATTCGTATTTGTTAAAGTCAAATGCTTGTATTGAGTCATAATGAAGTTTTGCAGGATTTTCCAGGAAGTAGGACCAAGTTTTTCCAGAAATTTTCCGGAAACTTAACATAAGGATTTCTGCAGGTCAATTCTGACGGCGTCAGGGGTTTACTCTTGACGGCGTCAGGAGTTAAAATCTGGAAATTTTACCGGTTTTGTTTTTCTAACGGAGTCTTATGGTTTTTGTGAATTATTAAGTTTTATAATCTCCAGGAGATCTGCAAACTTCATTCCACAAGCATTATATCTTATCTTGTTTTCTAGGTTTAGTAACTTATATAGAATGCTGCTGATTTTACGCGAGGTTGTCTTGTCTATTTTGTCAGGTTTTACAGGTTATGTATGACAAGAAGATGATTTATATTCTGGAAGGGAAGCTTTGATTGTTCATTTTCTTGGAGGAAGATCTAACCTGGCCACCCTATAATCCATACCGAGCGAATCAGGGGAGTATTTGATTTCATTCTCTTTAATTTTTCACTTTTACATTCTTTACTTGAACATTGGGGACAATGTTCATCTTAAGTGTAAGGGGAGGGTAAAAAGATGATACCTTACATATGCACTTTCGCTTGAGTTTGCTTTGTTTGATGGTAGATGTGTAATAAAACTATGAGAAATACTTGTTAGTGCAATTTTAGCGCCAAATTTAAAATTTTTTACAACATTTAGGAGTGAAACTTTAGCCATAGCAAGCGTCTCATGGATAGGAGATTGTATGACTAGTACATAACCGTATATTCAGAAAAATTTTCCACCCAAAAATGTGAGGTTCGCCTTTAGATTTGATAGGAAAAACATTTATTATTAGTGCTTATGAGTGTACCGGTAACATTTAGATTCTAGAACTTGCGTTAGTGATGCATCCCGAGACCGCTAGTGAGACTACATTCGCGTGGTAGGATTTACTACATGATAAGAGGCATTAGGATCACCCTTGTGTTAAACCCGTATTATAATTACTTGACCATTTAAGTCATATTACTTGGCTAGTTAAGTCAACTAATTTTTCCCACACCCTTAGCGTTGTACTCATTTTTAGTACACGAAACCCCTAGTACACCCCTCCGAGCCTATCTTTTCGTTTCTAACTTTAAGCATTTTACTTAAAGGAAGAATTTGTTACACCCCACTTAAATGTACAACCAAATCGCCTTAGCCTTCCGTGTATGCGCTCATTTTTAGTGCATTATTGTTATTTGTTAAACCATAAGTTAACTTTCTAATTGATTACATGGTTGCTAAGTCGAGTCATATCCTTGTACATATTGTTTTGGGACGATTGAGACTCATGGGTAAAGTACTTATTTTATGGAGTAATGGGGAAGAACATCATATTATTACCCCCATATGTACGTTAATCTTAAAAGTGCTCCAAGTGTTTTGATTTTCTTAATTCCAGTCATTAGTTTAGTTTATTGTAAAGTATGTAAAGATTCAAGTGTAAGGGGAATTCTCGTCCCCTATGATGTATTATTTTGGATGGTAGGGTAAGAGTGTATGAAAAAAAAAAAAAAAAAAAGAAAAAAGAAAAAAAGAAAAAAAATAGAAAAAGGAAAAAGAGAAAAAACATACGGACTACCATCCCGTTTCATTCTATGTTTATTTTATGTTTTTGTTATTTTTCATTTATTAGCTTAAGTCGAGTCTAGTCTTGGCTTAGCAACGCCATATTGTACATGTAATTAACCAAGATTGTTAGCTCGCCACCAGTAAAACTTCCTTTATCCAACAAAACCGTGTATTTCATATCCCTACACCTAACGTTACAACCCTTTAAAAGACCTCTTTGATAGTTTATCCTAGGTGCTTACGCCATGTGGTGGAGGTTTGATCCTTTCCCAAGCCTATGGTAATCTATTTTGCTATGACAGGTAGTGAGAGATATCTTCCATTTCCATATTGTAATTTACACTTTATTACACCCGAGAGATGTGAGTATCTAAACACTATTTGTGAGGTGCTAGTGTATGACCTCCGTGCTTGTCTATTGGTCTTTAGTGAAATGATTATTTGTTGTAATTACTTTTATATTAGTGTTAAATGACCCCTAACTTGTATTTTAATTAGGATAAAAGCGCATTTGCTTGAGGACAAGCAAATCTCAAGTGTAAGGGTATATGATGAGGCGAAAAATGAACCACTTTTAGGGGGTCATTTAAGCCCGAATCCGAATTTATTTGATCAAATATTGCCCTAAATCGTTCCTTTTGTGATTTTAGGTACTTTGGGAGAGAAATCTAGAAAAGGAAGCAATTCGGACGTTTTTGGAGCATAAAAGTGAAGAAAACGCCAAAGTCTTAATTTTCCAAGCTGGGAACAGTAGGTGACGGCGTCAAGAGCAAAACCTTGATGGCGTCAAGAGCAAATCTCATGAATTTCCATGACGACCCAGAACAGATTTGACGGCGTCACGTAGGAAGGGCGTCAAGAGTAAAAGAGTCGTGACGGCCTGGAAGTATTTAAGTCTTGACGGCGTAAGAAGTGGATCTAGGCAGTCCGAGGAGAGTTTTGGCGGCGAGGTGACGGCGTCACATTGTTTGTCTTGACGCCGTCATACCTGTTTTTCTATATATAGTTTTCTAATTTTCACACATTAAAGAGAGAAGTTTTGGGAGAAACCCTAAGTACGATTTTGGTGTAACTTTACAGGTTTTTCAAGGGTTCCAACCCCTTGATACCTTGCATGATTAATCAAGATAAGTGTTCTTCTAATTCAATCAATATGTCTATGTGTTGGTTGTCTATATCATGTTCTTGTCTTAATTCCATCATGCTAGGCTAGATCTCTCTTGTGTTTGCTTAGATCTAATGAAACCTAGATATTGATTTTGTGTTGATTACTTGTTTATTCTTGTCTTGGATGAATGATTTATATGTTAGGCTTAAGAAAACTGGCAGATCTCCAAATGGTAACATGCTTGAACGTCTTAAGAAACATGAACCGAGGCGCACTAGGTCTTTATTGGTTGTATTTAATGCATGAGCCACTGTTTACAATCCCTATAGTTGTGCTGGGCATGGTGTAGGAGGAGATAAGAGCTCATAGAATTGGGGAGTTATGTGTGCCACCCCATAAATGGTATTAAGGAATACGATCCGTCATCCATGCAATTATAACAAGTAATTAACGTGTAAAAGATATCTAGGGAGTAGTGAAATCTAAGTAAACACATTTTCTCCAATTACTGCTCACAACTTTAGTTTAATTAGTTTATTTTCATTTTTAGTATTTTATTTTGATTGCATCTTAGTATTGGGTTAGTTGATTAACAACTAATTCCGCCCAAATCCTTCAAACCCCGAGATTTTAATTGCTTTCATAAAAATATAAAAATACAAAAATAATCATCCCTCACCTTTAGAACTAGTATTTAGGCTTTCTAATCCTAGCGACACTATTCCTAAGCTGAACGATCAATCCCCCGGTACTTGTCACTATACTATACTACAACGATCAGGTACACTGCCTGGTGGGGGTTGTAAGCTTCTCGAGATCCCTCGAGAGGTAAAGCCTGTTGCGATTCCCACGCATCAGGATACATGGCCTCGCAATGAGTTCTGTATGGCTGCCCATGCATATGGCTATATGGCCCCGCAATGAGTTCTGTACGACTGCCCATGCATATGGCTACATGGCCCCGTAATGAGTTCTGTACGGCTGCCCATGCATATGGCTACATGGCCTCGCAATGAGTTCTGTACGACTGCCCATGCATATGGCTACAGGCCCCGTAATGAGTTCTGTACGGCTGCCCATGCATATGGCTACATGGCCCCGTAATGAGTTCTGTACAGCTGCCCATGCATATGGCTACATGGCCTCGCAATGAGTTCTGTGCGACTGCCCATGCATATGGCTACATTACCCCTTAATGAGTTCTATACGGCTGCCCATGCATATGGCTACATGGCCTCGCAATGAGTTCTGTACGACTGCCCATTCATATGGCTACATGGCCCCGTAATGAGTTCTGTACGGCTGCCCATGCATATGGCTACATGGCCTCGCAATGAGTTCTGTTTGTTATTGCACTATCATTATGAAAACCAAAATGTAAATCTCGTATTAACAGAAATTGGGATAGTTGTTGAAATCATAGCCTAGTAGGTAATCTGTTGTTGTACCTAGTGTTTATTGACTTCATACTTATGTTATTTCGGATACAAATAAGCCCACTTGTTTATAATTCTTTATTTACATAGAGAGGCATCCCAAACAATGTAAATAAAGGAATATAAACTTATGGTTCGGTGATTTACAATTTCTTTATTTAAATGAAAAGGCATCCCAATCCATTCAAATAAGGACATTATAAATCATCCTACCTAAGAATTTCCGACACAACATTCATACTTAGCCAGTAAGTTACAAGGTAGTGTATTACGAGATGATACTGGTGTTCCAAAAGTACGAAATGAATATTCATACTCATCTTCGGAGGTGGAGAGTAAGATAATCGGGGGAAATTGACGTAGTGTTCAAAATAGTTGGTGAGCAGAGAGTTGTGAAATAAGCATGATTTTTGATGGGAAATGATAGAATAATTACGTTGGAGGTTTAAAGGCATAACACATGATAGTATAAAACAAGAGTTTTATTCATACAACATTGGTTGATTTACAAAATCGAAACCTATTACAAGCTTCTTCAAAATTTACTAACTGAAATCGAAACCTATTACAAGCTTCTTCAAAATTTACTAACTGATACTTTCAGTTTAGTAATTACAACGTTTTTACTATCGCTAGTTTTTACATGGATTTCATAACATTTACTAATTGAGTCTAATCAGTTTAGTAATACAAAAGATAACTAGTATCATCACACTAGTCTATTGCGGGTTAGAAGGTCCTAGCAGCTCTGATTGATTGGAAACTTCTTGGTTTAGTGTGTCATGGAGGTACGAGTCGATGAAGTTTGAGAGGCTAAAGTGTCCATGCTGGCTTTCTTGTTGGATAAATGGTGGTCGTGATACAATCCATAATGAGTGATCCAACTCATCATATGTAGGGATATAAAAGGAAAGTGACAATGGGGGTGATAATGGCGCTAGTACATATTCATACTCATCATCCTCCTCGGAGTCTACCTCAACCCAATTTTGTTCAAAATAATTTGAAGTATTCGGCGCAAAAATAGTTGGCATTGGTTCCTCCTCTTCTTCGTTGGTTAAATCTTCGAAAGGTTCTTCTTCGTCATCAGAAGCGAAGGCATTTACGAAGTCAAATTCGAACTTGGGTGAGGGTGGTAAGACTTGGAAGTTATTAGGTAGAGTGGGAACATAATCGGGAGAAGTGGGTGCACACATGATTTCTATGAGAAGAATTACAATGTTAAAATAATTCTAATGTTTATGAGGAGTGCTCAAAATATGACAAGCGTGTATATATCAATATACTAATATGTTCATGTAGCATAACATGCTTACGGGGAAATGCTCAATTCTGCTAAGGTTACATATATCCATATGCTAGCATGTTTGTGTAATATAAAATGCTTAATAAGTCCATAATCGTTTGGAGGATGGAAGGCACGGAGAGCGGAAGGCTATAAAAATATTTTTGCTTGTAATTGTGGTTATAGTTTAGGTCTAAATTAGACCCGTTTCTCTATAACCATGGCTCTGATACCAATCTGTAACACCCCCAATTTCGTGATGCAGCGGAATTCAAACTGGGTGTTACTCGACAGCACAACAGTCATAATAATAGAAAACGATCTCTAATTGAGTCGTTTTTAAAAGATTTATCATTCATATTATATAAATATCAGAGATTACAAAATGAGGTCCAAGATGGTTCCATGTTTACAATTTACAATAAATGAGTTTTCGAATGATAATAAAATTTATAGCCCTCTTGAATATCCGTGCTCCTCCATGCCAGCCTCGTTCATTATGGATCTGAAATACATGCTAAAGTGTCAACACGAGGTTGGTGAGTTCATAGAGTTTAATGAAAAAGAATGTAATGTAAAACATTTGAATGAAGATTTCCCAGTAAAGGTATCGTAAATCAACCCACTGCCAAATATGACATGGTTTATGTGAACAAAAGTAATACTTGTATCTAGATTCAAAAATAAGTGTAGCAATACCGCTATATAAGTAGTTTTTGACAATGAGGTTAGATAAACAATGCTAACAATGAAGTGGAAGCCATAATACTACGTTTTTGAACACTAGTGTCAATGAGAAGATAATGAAGTATGTAACATGTAAACACATAAAGCATTTGAGTAAACCACAAACATTGAGTAAGGCAATTGGTGTTTAAGTAAGCAAGTAGCATGTTCAAGTAAAACAAGTATTGCATTCATGTAAAACGAGCATGCATTCTCCCCAAAACAGTTATAAACAATTAAAAAGAGAGGGGGCCATAAACTCACAGAAATGTATAAATAGTTGAGAGTACTTGTGAAAGTATAAAACAAGTATTTAAGCATGTATCTCCCCCAAAGAGTTTACAAAACAATTAAAAGAGTAGGGGCTATGACTCACCTTAAGTTATGTAGTGAGAAATGAAAATGGTAGTCGAATTGCGAAAGTCTCTAAGAGCAACCTATAATAGAACGTTGCTACTTAGGTTTGGAGTAATGTCAAAGAATACGAAGAATCACCTATATATGTCCTGCATATTGTTCATGATGTTGTACTTAGTATGTTGTGTAAATCTTTGAAATAAAAGTGTTTTATGAAACAAGTATAGTTTGTATATCTCTTACTACCGTTCGGGCCGACATAATTCAGAGGTCACACAGTAAACATTCGAGGAGCTAGGACACTTTAATTCGTAAATCCAGCAACTTGTCGATCCGTTAACCCAAATGAAACCCCTCACATGAAGCTCCCTAGTGTTGTAGTAATTGATAAAAATATAAGTTTTTGATCTGAAAAGTTACATGTCCGAAAATTGAATAAACTTAGAAAAGTTTATTTTAAATGAAGATTGTTATTTCAATGAGTTTCTTAAGTCTAGAATGAATATTACTTGCAAAGTCTCATGGTCATTTTGATGGAGTAGATCCAAATTGTATGATTATGTTCAACTAACTCTTTAGTTCATGTTTTCGCCTTAGAATGTTATATGGTCTTTAGTCATGGCTTTGCCGTGACTTTGGTCATTGTTACTGTGGTCTTGAGACTCATCCTAGGCCTTAGCCATGGTTGTGGTCTTGGCTTTAAGGTAATTAGACCTCTTGGTTTTACTTAACCGTAAGTATTATATAGTCATTTGAGTATTTAAAAGGGCTGTTAAGATTTTGAAGAAAATATCATTCTTTATGGGTTTTTTGGACCCTTGCTCTTGTGGTTTTGAAGAAAACCTCGTTCCGAACAACTTTTATGTTTTAACTTTTTGATGAAATGGAGCAGAAAAGCCTCTTTTTGCATGTTTTAGTTCTGTCACAGAAAGTTTTAGGACAGTTTTGCCGCAAGGTTTTAGTAACTTCTATTAGCCATAACTTTTGACTCATATACTCATTTTAGGTGGTTCAAATTGCTATGTTTTCCTTGTTAAGTCCTCTACTACAATATGTAATTGTCCAATATCATGTTTATACCATTTTGGTCTAATTTCTCCATATAAGTCAATAGTTTTCTTGTTTACTTAACGTAACTTAACATATAGTTTCCATAACTTGTTTTACTAGTTTTTATACATCATGAACCTAATACAAAGACCATATATAACATGAATGAAATATAATAATCATGAAAATGATATTGAGCAAGAAAGTGTATTAGGGTTTCTTACAACTTTAGGATTTCTAAGAAAGAAAAGTAACAAGTAAGGATAGGACTTTGATTGAACAAGCTTCTCTTCACTTTAGCAATCCTTCTACACCCTTGTATTCTTGAAGGATTTGTGATGAAGGTTTAGGTGACTTGAGTGGATCTAAACTCAAGAGAATCACCAAAAGTTTCTAAGGATTTGAAGTAGTTTGATTAATCAAAACCCAACTAGGGTTTATGTGTTGATATTGCACTTGACTTCTTGAATAAAACTTGAAGTAAACTAGCAAAGTGTATGGTGTTTGTTTGTGTTGTCAACGACTAGGAGAGATGGGGAGGGCTTTTATAGTGAGTTGAGGAGGTGCTAGGAAGGTGCAATGAGGAGGGGCAAGTATTAGGATATTTAGGAAGCTTACTTAGGAAGTTTTACACATGTTTTCATCCTAGAGCTTAAGGCATGAGATCAAGCCACACAAGGGATGACTCCCCCCTCCTATAGGCGGTCAGAAGGGGCTAGGATGGATGAGTTGGTCATTGGTGATATTATCCTACTTATGGAGTTAGTTTTGACTCCGTAAATTGCTAAGCCACAAAACGTAAAACCGGGTATCGTAAAAATGTGAAACTTGAAAGAATGACTAAACTTGTCAATATACTACATAATAAAATATAAAATGAGTGGTAGGTTCCATTGGGTTGCAAAAACCCTGCTAAAACTGGAAACACGGGTCTAAAACGCGTAATACGTAAAACGTACGAATATTGTGTAAAATTGAGAAAAGTAAAATGTTACTTTTCTAATAGAATAATAATGAATTAAAATGACTTATAATGTCTAGACTGGGCTCAGTCTAGTGTTGGTTGGTATTTAATGTCTTTTAGACATAAAATCGTAAGCCTGAAAATCAAAGAATGATTTATAAAATCAAAGAATGATTTTTGGTCAATGGAGGAGGGAAAATATGCTGACTTTTCCAAATTCTGAAAATTTCTAATCGTCTCAGAAAACGCGGTGCAGGTATAGGCTAAGGTTACGGATAAGTAAAAGTACTTAAAACGTAAATTTTTGTTTTTCACGGCCCATGGTCTATTTGGTAACATTTTTCTTAATCATCAAAAATTCTCTAATTAATCATGAGTGTACCAAACATTTATCTGATGCAGGGAAAATTGACGCGGTTGGTTTTCGTTGTGCGTAGGGTTTTTAAACGACGCTTAACCCAAACGTGTAGTTTCTTAATAACTTTCGCGAAAATGATCTGATGAGTGTCAAACTTTTATTTTATCATGGAAAGGATTTATCACACGAGAATATGAAATAAAAATCAAAATTTCGGAAATGAATAGTGAAAGTGAATAGTAAAAATTCGGGATTGGATAGTAACCTGAAAATGCGAATTGTTACAAACAATAACAAGTTTAAATGGAATACATGAAAATGGAACAGAGTATGCTTACCATAAAGGATTCCTAAACCAGGGATCGGGGTACTGCGCGCGTGATTTTGCCAAATCTTAACCATTCTCAAAATCTTTACTTGTGAAATTAATGTTCATGGAAGAAATTGAGACACATATATAAACTATTGCTTTGAAGGACTAAATTTGTAAAACAAAACACTTGCAATTGAGGTGATTGGTGGGAAAAACAGTAAAAAGACAATACTACCCTCAATGACGTGGCAGTTAACGAGGAAAATAGCAACAGTTGTGTCTCGGTGGCTTTTTTGCATTTATATGGAACGTGAGCGGCATTTTTGCATGCCTTTATGTCTCGGTGTTTTTTTTTGCACTTTTGCATAACGTTGGTGACTAAATTTGCAATTTACCCTATATTGTATTAGACATGTTTCATTAATCAATTAATACAATATACACTCAAAAACATGGTATCACAACCAAGTTACTAACCCTAATTTTATTCTTTTTTACCATTCGACTCTTATCCTATAAACCCTAACCGATCTATTTTTTCTGCGTTATTCAATCATACTATTCCTTCTTCATCATGACAGGACCAACATCATAATCTACAGCTACTTTAATCGTCTATGATAAATTACTTACCATTCATAATGTCATTCTCTTGTAAAAGTCAAATTAAATATGGAGAAACTTAACTATTCTTCATGGGTTAATTTTTTCAAAAACCTTTGTGAAGGTTTAGAGGTCACTAAACACATTCAGGGTGAACCTACTAGCAGTGGCGGACCTAGCCGAATTACTAAGGTGGTTTCCTTACTTGATAATACAAAAAAGCAACTTCTCTAAAGTCAATCGATAAATGGGTCAGGTCGGATTGTTCACTTGTTATTATTTTGTAATTTATCAAAAGAAAGTTGATTATAGAACAAAATAAATTTTACAAAACAATAGTTTTACATATACTTCCCGTTTGACAGTTAGTATTTTTCACAAGTAATTGTTAAAGATTTGATACATACTTTTTTTTAAGTTGCATTACCTACTTGGTTATAAACTCTATATAACAAAGTAGAAGAAAAGCCCGGTCAATATGAGAAACTGGAAAATAAAACCCAAAAAGTACGGTTGTTTTATTCAAGAAAATAACATTATTATATATTTTTCATCATCTTCCTGCAACTCCTCCCTCTCTCTTCTTTCACCATTTCATCTTCTTTTACCATTTTCTTTCTTTTCTTCATCAACACCACTAAATCAAATAGATTTGTATCTTCATTTTCAGCTTTTCCAAGTTTAAAATGATCTTAAAGTGGTTCCTAACATTTTTCTAACGTATGTCCTAACAAATTTCATACCTCATCTGTAACAAATATCATTTTCAGATTACTATTCATTTTTTCTATTCACTATTACTATTCACTTTCACTATTCACTCCCGAAATTTTTATTTCATATTCTCGTAAGTTAAACTATTTTAATGATAATCCGAGAGTTTGACACTCGTCGGATCATTTCTACAAAAATCACGAAACCGTGTCTGAGATTTACTTTTAGGTTTAAACGTCATTCCAGCATCCCGATATGTCCATAAAATATTATAAACAATAGAAATATGATTTTCTCTCATTTTACGACAATTCCAAAAGTTTTGGAATTTTACGTTTTCCAGTTCAGCGTTTTACGCGAATTACGCGTTTTAGACCCGCGTTTCCAGTTTTAGCAGCATTTAAGCAACCCGATAGAACTTGCCACTCATTAAATGTGCTAATATAGGTTATATTAATAAGTTCTAACATATTTATAAGTTTCATATTTTTAGGATACCCGATTTTAAGTTTCGTGAATTTACGACTTACAGTTAGCAATTAACGGGACCAAAACTCACTCCGTAAAAGCAAGATAACATCAAAACTTCACCTAGTCATCCAAGATAAGCATATGAACGAAATTTTAGACCACATGGGGTGTTTGTATAAACTTAGGCTCCAAGTAAAACTTGGTCACCAAGTTTAGGAAATTTCCTATGAGCTTTCCTAACCTCCTCATCTTCACTATAAATAGCAAGCTCATCCTCTTCCTTTCTCTTCATTCCAAACACTCAACAACAAATCCATAAACCATGATCCTTTGATTTCTAAGTTATAAGTTACATACCAAAGTTGAAGGCATAGTTAGTCTCTACATGAATCAAGAGTTTATTTGGTGATTCCATGGTTGAATTATGAGCTACACAAGGTTACTAGGGCTGAAGTTAATTGGTTTTTCACAAGGGTTATGTAAAGATTAGCAAGGGTTTCAAGAGTTGTGGTGAAGGGTTTGCAAGCATAGGTTTAGTGTCCTAGTTTCATACTTGACTTCCTTTCTTTAGAAAGCCAAAAGTTGTAAGAAACCTTATTACACTTTCTTGCCCAATATCATTTTCATGCTTATTATGTTTCTTTCATGCTATATATGGTCTTTGTATTATGTTCATGATGTATAAAAACTAGTAAAACAAGTTATGGTATATATATGTTAACTTATGTTATTTAAACAAGTAAACTAGTGACTTTTATGGAGAACCACGACCAAAATAGTAAAACTATGATATTGGACACTTACTTACTGTTAGAGATGACTTAACAAGGAAAACATAGCAATTTGAATCACCCAAAACAAGTACCCGAGTCAAAAGTTACGACCATTTGAAATTACCAAAACTTTACGGCAAAACTGCCAAATGTTTCTATGACAGAACCTTGAACACGAAAAAAGAGGCCCTTCTGGTCCATTTCATGACAAAGTTAAAACATGAAAGTTGTTCGGAATCACGTTTTCTTCAAAAACTCATGAGCACGTTTCCAGAAAACAATAACGAATGAGATTTTCTTCAGTTTCTTAACAGCTATTTTATATATACCAAAGTTACTATATAATAGTTATGGTTAACTAAGACCAAGAGGTCTAATGACCTAAAGCCAAGACGACAACCATGGATAAAGCCAAGGTGAGTCTCAAGACCATGGTAACAATGACCAAGGTCACGGCAAAGCCACGGCTAAAGACCATGTAACTTTTCGAATCAAAAACTTATATATATTTTATCAAATACTACAATAGTAGGGAGCCTCATGTGAGGAGTTCATTAAGTAAGCCGTCGAGATGAGTTGTGGATTTACGAATTAAAGTGTCCTGGCTCCTCGAACGTTTACTCTATGACTTCTGAATTATATCGGCCCAAACGGTAGTAAGAGATATACAACCTATACATGTTTCATAAACCACTTATATTCAACGACTTACACTATATACTAAGTACTACATCATGAACATTATGCAAGATATATATAGGCAATTCTTCGTATTCTTAGACGTTACTCCAAACCAAAGTCGCAACGTTCTATTATAGGCTGCTCTTAGAGACTTTCGCGATTCGACTACCACTTTCATTTCTCATTACATAAGCTTAAGGTGAGTCATAGCCCCTACTCTTTTTATACTTGTTTTAACTCTTTGGGGGAGATACATGCTCAACTACTTGCTTACTTGTACAAATACTCAAAATAGTTATACTTGATTGTATTATACTTGATTGCATACATACATGACTGTGTTATACTTAATTGCGTTATTCTATATAGTGGCTAGTAGTTATCTTTGGGAAGTGGCTCCCAGTTATCTTTGGGAAGTGGCTCCCAGTAGTCTTTGGGAAGTGGCTCCCAGTAGGTCTTTGGGAAGAGGCTCCCAGCATGTGCATTTTAGTGACTAGCAGTAATCTTTTGGAAGAGGCTCCCAGTAGGTGCATTTTAGTCTAAAAGTCTCCCAACATAAACGGAGCAACATTAAGTGCAATTATGTGAACTATTAAGACTATTTGTGTGTTTGACTATAATCATACTATATTTTAGCAGTGGGTTGTGAACACACAGGTTGCAAGTGTTGTTATGGGCGGGACTTGCAACTGAGTGGATTCACAATGCCTTTGCTGTGTGAACATTCTTTAAAGGCTTTTCAACTGTTTTAAGACAAACTCTATGAACTCACCAACCATTGTGTTGACACTTTAGCATGTTTATCTCAGGTTAGTAAGGCGATAGCTAGTGCGTGGAACTTAGAGTCAAGCTGCATATTCTGAAGACTTACGCTTTTTATCATTTACCATTCGAAATATTTTGTATACATTTATGTATCATACTTTGGGATCACATGTTTGTAACTTTGAATTCATTAATCGAATAGTAACTTTTCAAAACGTCTCATTTAGAGGTCGTTTTCTATAACTTATACTTTTTACTATGAAGTAGCACCCCAAGTGACACATTCTTCCGCTGCGGTATTTTGGGGGTGTTACATCATCTCTATATGATTTCGGCTTCTAAGGTGGTTCCCGGGAACCACCTCGGCATAAGGTAAGTCCGCCTCTGCCTACTAGTGCTCCTCCTATAATGGTTGAAAGTCGACACTATTGTGAGATCATGGATCTTTTTTACTCTTTCCGATACTCCCCAAGTACGCTTTGTTGTGGCAGATCCCAAAAACCGCTAAAAAGGCATGGGATCATATTGAGAAGATTTTTCATGACAACAAACGTACTCGAACCATTGCTTTAAAGGGTGAATTACGAATGTCTCAGCGTGATGATCTAACCATTTTTGTAAGATTGAATCTATCTCAAATATCTTAGCTAGCCTTTGTTCTCCTATGATCAATGATGATATTGTCATATATGCTCTTAACGGGTTGAGTGAAAAGTATGATAATGTAGCGGGTATCATAGGTCATAGGCTTCCTTTTCGTGATCTTAATAAGGTTCGGTCTATGATCACTGTTGGGATATAAAAGATCAAGGTACTTCTGTATGTCAAAGTACTGCTGCATGAAGAGTAAAGTCAAAGTACTGCTGAAGATAAAAGTCAAAGTACTGCTGTTTATTGAAGAATGTTCAAAGTACTTCGAAGGATACAAGGACTTATGTGCAATATTAGTTTATGGATTAATGTGTAATATTGAACGAATATTCTAGAATTAGTTAGGGATAATGACTTGTCGTTCAAGTATTATATGTTGTAAACCGACTTAAGGTTATCTATATAAAGAGCCTTAAGAGGTATTAGTCGATATATGTTTTAGAGTTGTTCAAAGTCGATAATAGTTAGGGATTGTTAGTGAATCTGTGTAACAAAGCAGGTTTAAGTTTGGTTTAATACAAAAGTTCTTCTTAAGCTTTGTGTTAGTAGATTCTGCATACTTTACAAGTTTAAACAGTGTTTCAATATTAATAGTGTTGAGTTTACTTAATATTATTAAACCCTTACAAGCTACAAAGTAGTTTGGTCAGAGTATATCGATCCAACAAGTGGTATCAGAGCTTGTGTTGGAAACTTTGATTAAGAAGAAAAACCTTTAAACCAATTCTACAACAAAACCTTCAAGATGTCGACAGAGGCTGCACCTGCTCCATCAATCACTGCTGTTAGAATACCTATTGTCAAGAAGGGAGAACATGACTTATGGGCCATGAAGATGAGGCAGTACATTGCCATCACAGACCATGTAGTATGGGATGTGATTGTCAATGGTAATATGCAAATTGAAGAACCAGTGGAGATTCCTGGACAACCAACACCACCTAAGCCTACCATACTAGCTGCTACCAAAAGAAATCAAGACAAAGCTCTCAACATACTGCACTAAGCTATTCCTGATGGTCACTTATTGAAGTTTCATGATGCTAAGGATGCAAAACAACTATGGGCTGCAATTAAGAAGAAGTTTGGAGGTAATGATGCTTCCAAGAAGATGCACAGGAACTTGCTGAAGCAACAATTTGAAACTTTCACTGTTGGTGAAAGAGAAGGTCTTGATTCTGCTTATGAAAGATTCCAAAATCTTCTGAGTATGCTAGAACTATATGATGCTGAGGCATCAGTTGAAGATGCTAATTTGAAGTTCTTGAGAAGCTTGTCATTAGCATGACATGTAGTTGCTACTATGATCAGAGGACAACCAGGGCTGGACACAATGGACTTTGATGATCTCTACAACAATCTGAAGGTGTATGAGCATGAGATGAATGGTACTACAGGTTCAAGCACACGTCAGAAACCCCAAAACATTGCTTTTGTATCTTTTGAAAATAGAAGCAGTACTTCCAATAAGGGTACTGCTTATCCTGTCCAAAGTACTGTGACTGAAACTCAGGTTCCATGTACAACTATGGTCACTACCACTTCATCACCATCAACCACCCCCACCTCAGATGATGTTCTATGTTCATTCTTTTCTCAACAAGCATCTCTACCTGTAACCTATCAAGAGGATGTCCTGCAATTAGATGATGATGCTTTGGAAGAAATTGATATCAGATGGCAAGTTGCTATGCTCACTGCAAGGCTCAAGAAGTATGTGAATAAGACAGGAAAAGGCATCAATTTCAGAGCTAAACAGGGAATAACATTTGATAAGTCCAAGATTGAGTGCTTCAACTGTCAAAGGACTGGTCACTTTGCAAGGGAATGCAAATTTGCAAAGTATCAAGCAAACAAGATGATTGAACCACCCAAGCCTGAAAGAAAAGAGATTCTTATTACTGAACCAAAACCAAAAACTTTGGTTGCTCAAGAGAATCTGTCAGAGATTGATTGGTCCAATAAGTTTGATGATGAACCTGTAACCTATTCAATGGTTGCATTGGAAGACTGAAGTACATCATTTGATGAAGAGCCTGGATATGCTGCTTTGGAGTCAAGAGATGGTCTAGGAAGCTTTGATTGGAGCATGGAGTTTGAAGAAAATCCTGTTCAGCTTGCTATGGTACTACTTCACCAAGTTCATCCACTATCTTTGAGGTATGCCCTAAGTGCAATGATATGTATCAAAAGTTACTTAATGAATATGTAGCTGAAAGAGATAAATTTCAAAAGGCTAGGTCTGAGATAACTGGCTATCAGTTGACTTTAGAGTCAATGGAGGCCAAAATAATTACACATGAAAACAATGAAGTAGCATGGGCTGAAACATATAAGCAACAAGAATACCAAGTTAAGTTGAGTGAATGGAAATTAGGATGTAAGGTATCTGAACTAGAGAAAGTTACTGCTGAAAGAGAAAAGTTATTAGAAAAACTTGCTGTTTGGAATGAATCAGGTCTGTCACATGTTCAATTTGTTGAAAAGCAAAGAACATCAAACATTAAAACTGGCCTAGGTTATGATAATGATAGCAAAGAAGGTATTCCATTTAAGAGTAAAGAACTAAATCTTACAGTAGATACCTCCACTAGTGATGAAGAATTCATAAGTTTAGATGGAA
This sequence comes from Artemisia argyi, assembly GCA_030686995.1. NCBI lineage: Eukaryota > Viridiplantae > Streptophyta > Magnoliopsida > Asterales > Asteraceae > Artemisia > Artemisia argyi. Next base: position 40,890,914 of record CM060676.1, on the reverse strand, counting down.
ACACTTCTAGTGATGAGGAATCCCCTAGTTCAACACCTCCTGAATTTAAGAAAGACAAGGGATATAATGCAGTTCCTAATCCCCCAGGTAGCTTTCAACCACCTAGAAAAGATGTTTCTTGTTATGGGGTAGATAATCTAGAGTTTAGGAAAAAGCTTAAAAGTCAATCTAATCCTGAAACTTTAGAAAAATCTGTTGAAACACCTAAGGTTGACGAGAAAAAGTTTTCAAAACAAGCAGTACCTTCAAACTGTTTTCAAAGTACTGCTGATCACTCAGCAGTACCTCCAAGAAAATACTTTCAACATACTGCTAATTTTAGAAAACCTTATAGAAAGGGATTTGGGGATATTGGTCCAAAGATCTGTTATGTATGTTATAGTCCTCATCATTTGATTAAGGACTGTCATTATCACTCAGAATATTTAAGCAAATATCCAAAGACCAGAACTGCACATCCAAGTCACAGGGAGAATAAGCCAAGGGATAACAAACCAGTTTGGAATTACACAAATAGGGTTAACCATAGCAATTTCTCAAAAGACTATAGGTACCCTCATCAGAAAAGATCATTCTCCAAACCCTCAGCACCTTTACAAAGTACTGATAGAAAGTTCCCTAACCAAGGTGCTGCTAGCAGACACTCAAGTGTAAGACCTAGGAGATTCAATTACTACAAACCTAGAAGGCCTTACAACACAAGAAAAGATGCTAGAACACAGAGCCCAACTCCAAAAGTTACAACTAAATGGGTTAAGAAAGAAAGTACTGCTGGGGAAGAACCAGTACTTTCAGAGTCTAAGGGTGAAAAAGGGAAAATTGATCATGATAAACCAACAGTTTTGGAAACAAAAACCTTAATTCTTGATCATGTTTTCAAAGACAGTGGTAATTACATACTCAAAAATTTTGAGTATGTCACTCCACAAGGGGAACACAAGTCAGTAATGGCTTGGGTTCCTAAAAATAACTAACCTTTTTCATGTGTATGCATGGCAACCTAGAAGAGGAGCTTAAAGATCATCTTATTATAGATAGTTGTTGCTCTAGAAGTATGACAGGAGAAAAGGAGCTCTTGTCATATTTTAAAGCTTATTTTGGACGAAAAGTTGCATTTGGGAATGATCCTGATGGAGGAAGAATTACTGGCAAAGGAACTATCAAAGCAGGAAACATTGATTTTGAGAATGTTAGATATGTGAAGGAGCTCAAATTCAATCTTTTGTCAGTCTCTCAGATTTGTGATAAGAAGTACCCTGTGTTATTCTTTGACACAGAATGTCTTATACTTTCTCCTGATTTTAAGTTAGATGATAGAAACTTGGTGATGCTGAGAGTACCAAGAACTAATGATGTGTACAGCATAGACTTGAAGAATCTCAATTTTGCTGAAAGGGCAACATGCTTGATTACAAGAGAAACAATGGAAGAAGCACATCAATGGCACGGAAGATTGGGACATGTAAATTTCAAGAACATCAATAAGCTGGTAAAAGGAAATTTAGTTAGAGGTTTACCTTCTAAAACATTCAAGAATGATCACTCATGTCTTGTTTGTAAAAAGGGTCAACAGCACAAGGCTTCCTGTAAGAAGATTGATGAGAAAACCATTAGAGAGCCTTTGGAATTGCTGCACATGGATTTGTTTGGACCTGTCTCAGTTGTTAGTCTGAACAAGAAGAAGTACTGTTTGGTTGTAACAGATGACTGCAGCAGATTTAGTTGGGTATTTTTCTTATGCTTCTAGGATGAAACTTTTGATGCAATTCATGATCTAATAATAGCACTTGAAAATCAGTTAAGATTCAAGGTTAGAAGCATTAGATGTGATAATGGGAATGAGTTCAAGAATCAGCTAATGGATGACTTTTGTGCCAAGAAAGGAATCAAAAGAGAGTTCAGTATTGCCAGAACTCCTCAGCAAAATGGAGTTGCAAAAAGAAAGAATAGAACTCTAATAGAAGCAGCAAGGACAATGCTTGCAGACTCCCAATTACCTGTTCCATTCTGGGCTGAAGCTGTAAGTGCTGCTTGTTATGTGTTGAACAGAGTATCAGTGACAAAACCTCAAATGAAGACACCTTATGAGTTACTCATGGGAAAGAAGCCTAACATCAAGTTTATGAAACCTTTTAGATGTCCCCTGACTATTTTAAACACTGCTGACAATTTGGGCAAATTTGATGGGAAGTCAGATGAAGGATATCTATTGGGATATTGTACCAATAGTAAAGGATTCGGAGTGTACAATAGGGCTACCAAGAAGGTTCAAGAATGTCTTCATGTTGATTTTCTAGAAGAGCAAGAAAATTCTAAAGGTAAAGGTCCTGATTGGATGTTTGATCTTGATTTAATGTCTTCATCAATGAATTATGTACCTGTAAGGGAAGAAAATCAAGTTGCTCCCACTGAAGAAGAGGCACAATACATTGTTCATGATGTTAACTTAAGATCTGAAGATGAGCCAAAAGATAAAGTCAATGATGAAAAGAAGAGTGCTTCTGAGCCTCAAGGTACTGTTGAACCTAACAGTATTGTTGATCCTCAAAGTACTGCTCCACCAAAAACCACAGTATTTGATGAAGATCAAGCCATTGAAGATGAACTAAGTAGGATGCTTTTCCAAGAAACAATGGCTAAGTCTTATGAAGATGAGCAAAGGAGAGCCTATGAAGTAGAAAAGAAGAAGGCTAAAGGCACTGACAGTACTTTCCCCCAAAGTACTATTGATCCATTTGAAAGTACTTTTCAACCTTTAGATACTTCAAATTGGATAAATACTGATACTGTGAATGATCCTAACATGCCTGACTTAGAAGATACTGATGACTTGAATGATCCAAACAAGATTACTTTAGAAGACACTGATGATGAATTGGATCAAGAAGGCATTTTCTCAGATTCTAATGAAGATCCTGATTTAACTAATTTGGAAGATAATCTTAAAGTCTCACCAACTCCTACTCTAAGAATTCACAAAACTCATCCTGTTACCAACATAATTGGACCCTTAGCTTCAAGAGTGCTCACAAGGACCAAGGTTAAGAATATGTCTCAACAACATACTTCTTTACTTAGTTTTATCTACAAACAAAATAGGGTGAATCACAAGGATCATAAGTTGTGTTTATTTGCTTGTTTTCTATCTCAAGAAGAGCCAAAGAATATCAAACAAGCATTAACCAAGGAGAGTTGGGTTAAAGCTATGCAAGAAGAACTCTTACAGTTTAAACTTCAAGAAGTATGGGTATTATGAGATTTACCTGATGGAAAGAGACTGATTGGAACAAAATGGGTCTTCAGGGTAAAAAGAGATGAAAGAGGGAATGTTATCAAAAATAAGGCAAGGTTAGTGGCTCAAGGATACAGATAGGAAGAAGGAGTAGACTATGATGAAGTCTTTGCTCCTGTGGCAAGGCTTGAAGCCATAAGGCTATTTTTGGCTTTTGCATCTTATATGGGATTTCCTGTATACCAAATGGATGTTAAAAGTGCTTTTCTATATGGCAAAATTACAGAAGAAGTTTATGTCAAACAGCCTCCTGGTTTTGAAGATCCTGCACACCCAAACAAAGTCTACAAGGTTATCAAGGCTCTGTATGGTCTTCATCAAGCTCCAAGAGCATGGTATGAAAGACTTTCCAATTTTCTATTACAGCATGGTTATAGGAGAGGAGCTATAGACAAGACTTTGTTCATCAAGAGAGATAAGAAGGATATCATGCTTGTGCAAGTTTATGTAGATGATATCATTTTTGGTGCCACTAAGCAATCTATGGTGAATGAATTTGAAGATCTTATGCAAAAAGAGTTTCAGATGAGTTCAATGGGAGAATTAACATTCTTCTTGGGGACTACAAGTGCAACAATCAAGCAATGGAATCTATATTTGTCAAGATAAGTATGTTGCAGATATTCTTAAGAGATTCAATTTCACAACTGTCAAGCCTACATCTACACCAGTGGACACTAACAAACCTTTGGGAAAATATGAAGAAGGAGAAGATGTTGATGTCACATTATACAGGTCTATGATTGGATGTCTCATGTATTTAACTGCATCTAGACCTGATATTACTTTTGCTGTGTGTTTATGTGCAAGACATCAAGTTCATCCGAAGGTATCACACTTGAATGTTGTCAAGAGGATTTTTAGGTACCTTAGGCAACAACCTAAGCTTGGTTTATGGTATCCTAGGGATTCACCTTTCCATCTACAAGCCTTTTTAGATAGTGATTATGCTGGAGATAACTATGACAGAAGATCTACAACTTGAGGGTGTCAGTACCTTGGCAGCAGATTAGTCTCATGGCAATGTAAGAAGCAAACAATTGCAGCAACTTCTTCCACAGAAGCAGAGTATGTAGCTGCTGCAAGTTGTTGTGCACAAGTACTTTGGTTGCAAAATCAGCTTTTGGATTATGGGCTCAACTTCAAGAATACTCCTATCAGCATTGATAATGAGAGTACTATCTGTATTGTGAAGAATCCAGTTTATCACTCCAAGACAAAGCACATTCAGATTAGGCATCATTTTATTAGAGATTGCTATGAGCATAGGCTTATTAATGTGGTTAAAGTCCATACTGATGATAATGTAGCAAACCTACTCACAAAAGGCTTTGATGTTTCAAGATTTACCTTTTTAGTTGTGAGTATTGGCATGATTAATAATTAAGCTATTTTTGAGGGGAGGCATTAGTAGTTAGTAGTTAGTCATTATTTGAGGGGAGGCTACATGTATCATTCATAAAGAAGAAATTTTATTCATCATTCTAAGAGGAGTTATCAAACCATTCTACATCATGAGACAGACACAGATGAAATTCAGACACAGACAAGACAAACAAACAACTACCACAACCTACTACCAAGCTTCACACAACCTACTCCATAGGCCTTTTTCCCTTGCCCTCATAGCTCTGCTTTCCCATTTGAGCAGTCTTTCTTTTGTCATCAAAAGAAGCTTGCTTTCTTGCGCAAGCCAGGCCAAGCACTTGCTTAGGTGGTTTCTCTTTTCTTGGAGCAGGCCACTTCATGTTTTGTATTGCTGATTCCAGGGCTTGAGTTAATGCATGTGGAAGCTCATTAGCAAGAGATGAACAAGGGACAAATTTTTTCTTCTTGGGCTTAGGGTTGGTAGTACTTGTTGCATCAGTTATGGTAGAGTTTGCTGCACTCTTAAATGAGGATGACACCATTGGAGGAAAGTAATCCATCCATCCTGGATCTTCAAACTCAGAAGCAGAGTAGTAGCTTATTTCTGAGTCTGTGGACCCATCAGAGTCTGAGGAGATGTACACAAGAGGAAAGTGACTCATTGTTAGGGTTTTTGTGTTTTGATAATGAAAGATGAGATGACTTGAATTTGTTGTTGGTAAAGTTACTTTTATAGGCAAAGTAAAGGTATATGGTCATTAAATGAAGTGTATTGAAGTTCACTTACCATGGTAGCTTTGGAAATTAATTTGGGGAGATAGTCCTTACTTCTGGTTGACTTTCAAAGATATTTTGGTCAAACAGTCAACTATCAAGATATTTTGCTTGGGAAGTACTTTGGTCAACATACTGTTTGGGTTTATAACTAAAGGTACTGCTCCATACTCTAGGGAAAGTACTGCGTGGTGATATAAAGGGTACGCTGACATGTCAGATACTGTTCCAACGGTCAGATTTGCGGCTAACAAACTTTCGAAAGATATGGGGATAATCACTTCCAAAAATAACGGTAAAATTATTTATTAACCGTGATTTTTTGTATATTATCCTTATATACCTCATATTTTTTTTTATTATTTATTCACTCGTACCCATCCACCATTCTTGTTCATCAAACTCATTCATATTATTCACCGATTACAACTACTCTCTCTAAACCGAATCACAATGGCACTTCGACCAACCAACACCAAACATAACACGATAGCCAATCTTGAGAAAACGCAACATAACCTTGATTTTCATGGTATTATTGATTTTCTCACCGGAACCACCATCTGTTACTCAATTTTAGTCAACCCTGAGATTATTGGACCTTGGATACAAGAGTTTTGGGATACAGCAAGGTCAGAGGTTGAAGATGGAGAAGATATTATACATGCTACAGTTGCTGGGAGAGCTATTCGTGTTACAGAAGCAACAATCAGAGAGGCTCTGTTGTTTGAAGATGAAGGAGGCTCTGTTTTGTTTGCTAAACAAGAGATTTGGAGTACACTTAGAAACATTGGGTATGAAGGACCTTTGAATAAGCTTACTTTTCAGAAAGCCATGGTTAGTCCTCATTGGAAGTTTCTTATTGATGTTTTACTTCATTGTTTAAGTCCAAAGAGTATTGCTTGGGATCAATTTAGCCATTCCATAGCTTCTGCATTTGTTGGCCTTATTACCAATCAACCATTCAACTTTTCATACATGATCCTTGAAGGTATGCTCACACATATTAAGGCTGGATCCCCTTTTCTAATGTATCCTAGATTTGTTCAAATTCTCTTAGAGAATCCATTAGATGGGATACCAAAACCTTAGGATTAAGTACCCACCATTAGGATGCCACCTAAAGTGTTCACCTTTATGTCTCACAAGGGAGTAAATTTTTCGGGTAGAAACACACCTCTCAATGCTTACATGTTAGAGGTAGCACAGGCTGTCAGGGACGATATTGAAAATAGTGGTTCTACTAATTCTCATGATACTGATCAACCTGATCCTTCTGAGCCTTCTGCATCAGCACATACACCTACACCACCTGTTGTTTCACCTCAACATGATGATTTAAGTGAAAGAACTCCTTCAGTGTCAGCTTCCTTGGAAAGACTTGTTTCTGCTGAAGGTACTTCTCCACAAAGTACTTCTTCTAAAGGTACTGCTTCAGAGCATACACCAGTTCCTTCTCCCAATGATTATACTTCCACAGTTGGGATTCAAACACCTGGAGGAGATGAGGAAATTGAAGGTGCTATGAGTAATTATGCTTTGACTAAAGAATTGGAGAAGATGAAGAAAACTATGGATGTTCAAGCTGCAGAAATCAAGAAGTTAAGAAAGAAATTTAGAAGGTTGAAGAAGTTTGTCTGGCCTCTTGTTCAAAACTTTAGGCTTCATGTGAAGGAGAAGAAACAGTCTCAGAAGCCAAAGTCTAAATCTTCCAAAAAGACTTCTAAATCCAAGAGAAAGCTTAGGAGATCATCTTCTATCAAATTGGGGAGGAATCAAGATGATAATTTGGATAGAGATGATGATGAGATTAAATATTCTGAAGATGCTCACCTTTGGCAATATCCAGAAAGTCCAAAGACTTTTGTACCAGAAAAATATATTGAAGAGGATGTGAATATTGCACAAGAGGAAGATATTGAGCAAGAAATTGTAGAGCAGGATGTTGATGCACAAAATATTCAAAGTACTCAAACTCAAAGTGCTGGTGTTCAAAGTATTGCTGCAGAAAACACAGGTCTGCAAGGTACTGCTGAGCAAGGTACTTCTGCTATGAATATTGATGAAAGTGGAATTACTGCAGCTGGACCTTCTACAATAAATTTTGAAGATGAAGCTGGTCCTTCTACTTTTATACAGCAAGAAGAAGCTAAGGTGCATACTGCAAGTGATGATGAAACAATTGCTCAGATTATGATCAATTTGCAAAGACCTGCAGGAGGTATACATATTTCTGAGCCTGCACAACAAGTTTCTGAAAGTTCTTCTGAATCTGAAGAGTTAGATCCCAAAGATAAAGGGAAAGGGATCATGAAGCAGAAAGATATTAAGAAGAAAAAGAAGAAATATACTCTTGCACAGATCAGAGAAACTCTTATAGCAGAAGATGCAGAGGTTGCTAGAAAGCAACAAGCTGAGTATGATGCAGAGTATTTGGCAGAAGTTAGTAGGCCAATTACAAAGAAGCCAATGACTATTGCTCAGGAAAGAAACTGGATGACAAGTTTCTTGAAAAGAAGAGGATACAAGAATTTACACAAAATGAGGTATCCAGAAGTGAAAGCTCTGTGGGAAAAAGTACAAGAGGATATCAAGAAAGAAGTAGAAAATTTTGTACCCATGGATGTTGATAGAAAGAAGAAGTTAGAAGATATTAGAAAAGAACAGGCTGAGCAAAGAAAATTGAAAAGAAAGAAAGCAGTTCAAGATGATCAACTGTCAAAAAGACTGAAGATGATACATGAAGATACAGTTGATGAACTTAGAAATTATTTCAGAGTAGTAGATTTTGAGAATAAGAAGACTAAAGACTCTGGAAAGAAGTCCAAGATAATCTCATTCTCTGTGGTTGAATCAAAAGAAGGAAATTATCTTATGTTCAACAGAGAAGATGAAAGCTTCACAGTATTCAACATGTTATGGGATGTTTTGCATTTTATTACCAGAGAAGATCTATATGACTTATACATGCAAGTGCAGACATACTATGCAGAGATTGAAGCAACAGGAGTGGGATTGATTTTACTTGGAGATTTAATTACCATCTGGGAAACTGAAGAAACAAGTGTTGATCCTCTGTGGAATGATCAAGAGAATTGGGAAATCACAAGATGGAGATTTTTTGAGTCATCAGGAGTTCATGCACTTGAGATGGAAGATGGTACCATGATTCACATGCTTGCTGAGAGAAGATATCCATTGATCAGAGAAATTATGCTCAGAATGCTGGATCATGGAATGGAACTTGAAGATGAATCTGAAGTAGCTTTGGATGTTATCAAGCTATTTATCAGATGGACTAAGTCTGAAGAATGATATTGCAAAATACTGGTATGATTTGTTTTGTATAATAAGTATTTCTTTAAAGTACTGCAAAGACAAACATTACTTTATCAAAGTACTGCTTGTTGCATTAAACCAGTATAAGTCCTTTGTAAAATAAAATAAAAAGTTTTTGATGTTTAAAAGTGTAACTAAAAGGATTTGAAAAGAAACACATGGTGTTAGTATCTATACTGCACAACAAATGGTAATCAACTCACCATGTTTAACAGACAAGAAAGAGTTTGACTCATCATGAGGGTACGGCTCCGATGTGATAATCAAATCCGTTTTTAGTTGACAATTTACTAAAAATTGTATGGTTTCAACTCACCATATCTGTATAAGTGAAGAGTTGGCTAGCCCACAAGGAAAAATGGCTTGTGGTAAAGGCTGTGGAAAATCCATTTTTGGTAATTAGTTCACCATGGTTGATATCAAAGAACTAACTAGTCCAAAAGCAAACGGCTATTGGTAAAGACTACTCAAATCCGTTGATAGCTGATGATTTGCTAAAAATCATATGGTTATCAATGTACCATGGTTGTTCTAACTTAAACATTGGCTACTCCAGAGTTAATGGCTTTGGTAAAAAGACATCAAGATACATTAATTTTTAATGATTCACCTCTCACAGGAGTTTACACACTTGGAAGTGATGAGAATAGTATGAAACTTTATAAAATTTGATGACTATTGTACCAAAATGTTGCTGAGTAGCTGAGAAGATTTATTGCAAAGAAGATGCTGATAAAGAGTACTATGAGTACTATGACACATGACAGATAAAAGTTAAAGAGATAAAGAAACAATCTTTCTGAATGATTAAAGATTTTGAAGATCAAAGATAACAAAGAAACTTAAAATCAAGCAAGTGGAGTTCAAGTTAGGGGAGGATTGTTGGGATATAAAAGATCAAGGTACTTCTGTATGTCAAAGTACTGCTGCATGAAGAGTAAAGTCAAAGTACTGCTGAAGATAAAAGTCAAAGTACTGCTGTTTATTGAAGAATGTTCAAAGTACTTCGAAGGATACAAGGACTTATGTGCAATATTAGTTTATGGATTAATGTGTAATATTGAACGAATATTCTAGAATTAGTTAGGGATAATGACTTGTCGTTCAAGTATTATATGTTGTAAACCGACTTAAGGTTATCTATATAAAGAGCCTTAAGAGGTATTAGTCGATATATGTTTTAGAGTTGTTCAAAGTCGATAATAGTTAGGGATTGTTAGTGAATCTATGTAACAAAGCAGGTTCAAGTTTGGTTTAATACGAAAGTTCTTCTTAAGCTTTGTGTTAGTAGATTCCGCATACTTTACAAGGTTAAACAGTGTTTCAATATTAATAGTGTTGAGTTTACTTAATATTATTAAACCCTTACAAGCTACAAAGCAGTTTGGTCAGAGTATATCGATCCAACAATCACTACCGAGAGATGATATTAAAGTCCAAGACATAAACTTCGTCCTTTAGTAGCACCTCTTCGTCCCCTATTGTGTTACTTGCCGAGAATGGAATGGTCGTGATAATTGAAACTCTTAATGTAGTGTTGAACCCAAGGTGTGTTTTAATTATGCTAAAGGTTATTGTAGGTTTGGTAATGTTTGAAAGTTTCTTCCTGGAAACCCTACTACCCGTTCCCTAAAAACTGACGCTACAAACTCTTCTCTGTGGTATACTAACACACGTCATGTTGCATCACACAATGGAAGGATTTGGTATAAATTCTAGCATTCCTTCACTTAAGCCAGCCCAAATGATGGCCTTCATTCAGGCCAAACAGGATGATCACTTAATCACATTTTAATGAATATCAATTATACGATATTCTTGATTATGGTATCATAGCTTAAGATGATTTAGGAGTGTGTTTTATGCGTAATTTCGTGTCTTAAAAATGGTTTTTGGTTAGCGAGGTTTTGCATTCAAGTTCAAACGTGTACTTTTTGGTGTCATAATCTTGCTTTTGCACGATTTGATCTATAAAGCAGACGTTGTGTGGGTTCTCTTGTGTTCCAAAATCATTTATATATATATATATATATATATATATATATATATATATATATATATATATATATATATATATATATATATGTATGTATGTATGTATATATATATATATATAGACACATACATACATACATACATTCATACATACATACATACATACATACATACATACATACATACATACATACATATATATATATATATATATATATATATATATATATATATATATATAAACAAACAAACAACCTTAAGCTAATTCATCAAAAACCGTGCTCTCAAGTTCAAAATTCTAGCATGGTTTTATAAAGGCTAGCGAGGTTTCAAATTTTCATACGGCTTTTAAATTTTTGGCGAGATATGCAACTCAGTTAAGACCACCTGCAGACGTTGTTGGATCCTTAGAAGTGTTATAGAACTCGTCAACACAAAAAGATTCAAGTAAAATATCTTTTTTTCGTGTTTTAAAGTTTGGTTTTTTGCGTTTTACAAGTTCGATGAGATAGGTCTAAATCTCTACTTTCAAACGTGTTTAATTTCTAACATTTGCACTTTTATGAGAGTTTAGAGTGTGTAAAAGGATTATGTGCAAAAATCTTGAATAAAAATGTTAAAAATTTGAAGCTTTATTCGTATTCTTTCAAAGTTATGAGTGAAGCAAGATAACTTGGGTATAGCGAGATTATAAAACCCTTAAATTGCGAGGTTAGGATACTGTAACGAGGTTAGGGTTGTAGCGAGATTTATTAAACCTTAGTTTAGCAAGGTTTTGAGGTTGCGAGGTATTCCAGCGAGATAAAGCACCAAGATAAGATATCAAGATAAAACACGAAACCGAGGTGGAAGCGGGTTATACAATCTCACTCTCTGATGAAGAAGTCGCTCTAGATGAAGCTGCTAGCGAGGCTAGGTCGTCTGAAGCATCTGAAGAAGATATCACCCTCGAACAAGCTCAAAATTAAGTTTTATGTATTAGTTGGAATTCTTATGGTTTGAATGTTTCTTACCAAGTTTTTTTCCCATCGGTTTTTTCTTGAGTAAGGTTTTTAATGAGGTAGCCCATTTCAACTTTATGTTTGATGTGTAATGAGTTTATTAAATAAAAGTTTAAGTTTATCGGGTTCTATTTCGGTTTCGAGCTTCTTCTTTTGTTACGGTTTTCTAACTGCTTCAATTTCAAAAAAAAAAAAAAAAATGTTTGTAACCGGTTACAAACTGACCCAAACCAGTTTGTATAAGTTCGAGTTTTTCCCCTAAAATCCAACCTGACCCGAACCGGTTTTGGCTCAAAATCAGTTTCAAACCTTTGACTAAAAACTGGTCCAGTTTTTAAACCCGAACCGGTTTTTGGCTAAACCCTATTTTGTCCACCTCTATCGGAAGGGGAGAGGGGCAGCGTGGTATCGCCGGAACGACGGCACCTTTTTGCCTTTCACGTAAGAATGGCCCGGATCAGTGCTATCAGCTATGACACCCACCCCCTTAATAAATATTACATTTTTTTTCCCCATAAACTGTAAATGCAATTACGTTATCGCATTAATAGGAAACTAAGCCAGAGTTTTTAAGATGGCCATGGTACTTTTTAACATTATTTTTCAAAGTGTACAATTTTAAAAATAATTAACATAATACTTAATTTGTTTCTTTTCTTAATAAAATCATACAAGATTAAAAAACATGAAGATGAGTTGTTTTAACAGCCGTTATCCATATCTTTATGGATGTCTTTGGTCTCCTTCAATCTTATCATTTGCGACTCCTTCATTGATGATGAGATAATGTAACGCATGAATCTGATCCAACGTCATCACTAGGAGGAATTAGGTGTTTGTTTGATAATTCTGACGTCAACATGAATTTGGCATCATCGGCTCGCTTAAATAAACGACGTAAACAAACCAGTGACTACCCCTGCTATCCTCACAACCACCATAATCTACGAACCTTGATTACCATAACAAACTAAGGATTAATATGAAAACCATAAGTATCGCAAAGTTATATACGAAAGTTTCTGATTACGTAATTTTAACACGATTCTTATGCTTCAACAGTTTCCTATGTTTGTATTGATTCGCTCAATTGCATTGGAAACAGCCTGAACTAATTTAATCGATCAGACATCGAACAACATTCCTAATCTAGATCTTATGTTTCTTTCAACCGTGTTGTTATCTGTACGTAGCTCTGATTGATGACCCCGGAATCATGCGGTAACAATAAATAATTCATTAGTTGACCAATAACTCGAAAACCATGATTAGCGAAAGAAAAAAGATGATGTGGATGTCGTAGCCATCGGCTACTGAAACCAATGTGTATCCCATATTTTTGTTAAAAGTTTATGAATTGTTAAAAAAAAATAATAAATACATAATAATAATAATAATCAAATACTACGTACTATGCTAATTATTTTCAAATGTACATATTCTGTTAAATATTTTTTTCAACTACTATTTTAATGTAAAAAACTCAACTAAGTCGAGTATAAGAATTTATGAATTTCATATGCATTTCAGCATTTGACATTCATTACCCAGCCAGGCAGTTGATACGTCATTTCATACATCCCATTCATCTTTAACTGTCAAATTTGTAATTACTGAAGCTTCTAATTTTGATACAGTAACATAAAAATTACATGGAGTTCATTAGGCTATGCATAATGACCGACGGCGAACTTCATTTTATCTGTCACGTTAGTTTTCTTTCTCCGACGACTTTCAGCCGACCTAGTATCCCACTACAACAAATTGGTCACTTGCTCATACTTTTTGCTTCGCACTTTTTAAAAGGTGAGCTTTTCTTTTAACATATTCACACTTATGAATGTGCAAAAATTATTCACACTTCAAAGTGTGAGAAAATGATTTAAAATCATATTGTTTCAAAATCTTCATCTTTGAAATTGTGGATTTTTTTTATTATTTTTTATTATTTTTTAATATTCACACTTACAAATGTGAAATTATTTGTTACATCAATTAGTTCACACAAACTAAGTGTAAACTTTTCAACTCTACATACCATAAAGTGTGAACACATGCCTTAATAAATGTGAAAAGTTAACTATTTTTTTCTAGCGTACACAGCAGCGACTTCATTTTATCTCTTTTAATTCAAAATTTTTTAACAACAAATTTAAACTTCATTAATTATAAAACTTAAACACTACAATACTTCAAATAATAATAAAAGCATTACAAAGATAGCTAAAAACGTAATTATAAACATGCTGCTGAAAAACTTAAATTCTTAAAAGTGTGACAGAGCGTTGCAAGAAAACTAGAACTCTTAACTTTTATAGGGTTAATGTATCTTACATATAAATTCTTAAGATATAAGAGCCGGGTGTACGGTGGTGTCAAAGGGTGGCGCCGTTCTACCAGCCCAAAAAATCTAACGACTCACCATATCATGACTCGTGCTATTCCAACCACATCATGCCATTTTATTATTATTATTATTATTATTATTATTATTATTATTATAAGAGTTGCAGATTTGCAGGTAAAGCGCAAGGAGGAAGAAGAAACAATAGTTGATTTCTTATATTTTTTGTTTGTTTGTTTATTTTTCACTTTAAACCTTATTGTTATATAAGTTTACATTATTTGATCTTGTTAGTGTTTTTCTTGCATCATCGTTAGTCCCTTTTTTGTTTACATCGTTAGTCTTTATTTATGTAATTTTTTTTTATTTGATGTTTTTAGTTATATATTGTTTATATTTAAAAATGAAAAAAAAGAAAGAAAAGAAAAAAGTTTCAACGGCATCACATTTTCTGTTGCCAACAGTAACGGCACAAAATGTGATAGCAAAGGTTTTCTGGTGTCGTTTTGCGTTTTATTGATGTGGCATCACTTTTTAAGAATGGCTCCACGATACCTACTGCTCTAAGTAAAAGAATAAATAATAAAAGGCAATAAAAAAATGATAGAATGTTTAAAATTGTCAGTTGTGAGACATTCTTACTTATTTGATAAGAAAAGTAAAGTGGAAACAAGTGTAAACTGTATTAACTTAAACGTATGAAGTGTAGATGACCAAAGTCATCATCTTCCTCCCACTCTCCTTTCTCCATAACCAGTTGCAAACTTTTTAAATAACTTGGAAAACTAATTAGCTATAAACACTTTCGGCTACGTACTATTTTTGTTATTTTGTGAGTTACACGTTCGGTCAAATTTTTGACCGAGTTTTGAGGTTTTTCGTTCGGCGACCGACGGCTTGCAACGGAACAACCAGCGACGACCGATCGGTCGACCGACGCACGATCGATCCATTATGCATAGCCTTATGTTTAAGGTTTAACAAGTTAATTATATTAATGTGGTAAATTTAATTATATACTCCGTATATGTATATCAGATTATTGTTGTAATGACATGCTATTTGTCATTATACTTGACATGTCGTTATTGATTGTACAAAAAGATGTACATACCAGTCCGTCAATAATGATTGACGGAATTAAGGGTGATGGTGGTGATGCCGAGCGCAAGATAACCTGAAAATGAGAAATAGAAGACACTATGTTAAACGGAGCGAGGGGGGAAGACCCCGCAAACCGCCTCCGGTGTGAGAATTAGTCATGGTGATTATGTCATGAAAGTATTGAGGTAGAGAAGATGATATCTCTCGGGTTAAGTTAAATTGCATACCTTTTGTGATTACTTCCTTATTTATAGGCATAATAATCTGATAGAGCAGTTATAGAGGGTGTGTGAAGGCAGTTACATAGGTCATGGCAGAGATCATGGCTGTTGACCAACTCTTCTTTGACCAGTTCTCTTTGACCAGTTCTGTTTGACCATCTTGATCATACCCACGTTCATAGGTAGAGAGACTATGACCTTTAGGCTTTGAACCTTGTCGGAGGCTACGCTTTGAACCTTGTCATGAATTAGGCTCCGAACAATGACGGGGGCCAGGATCCGAACCTTGACGGAGGCCAGTCTCCGAACAGTGACAGAGGACAGGCTCCTAACAGTGACGGAGGCTAGGCTTCGAACAGTGATGAAGGCCGCTTCGAACAGTGATTGAGGCTAGGCTCCGAACCATGACAGAGGTGAGGCTTCGAACCTTGACAGAGGTTAGACACTATAAGTGCTTTGGGTGAAGGTTGGCGGATTCCCTTGCGGTAGCCGTTGTGAATGACTTTACGCCAGCATTATGTGTAGGACGTAGGCATAGGCATCGTCCTTTAGGAGGGTGCAT
This sequence comes from Artemisia argyi, assembly GCA_030686995.1. Lineage (NCBI taxonomy): Eukaryota > Viridiplantae > Streptophyta > Magnoliopsida > Asterales > Asteraceae > Artemisia > Artemisia argyi. The sequence continues at coordinate 40,874,914 of CM060676.1, read as the reverse complement.
CATCACCCTTTGTACAAATAGTATGCTACGTATCAGAGTGACGGTAACGCTAGTTAGTAGAGCGGAGGGTACGTCATCAAGTCCCCTAGTCTAATGTTATGCATGCAAAGAGTGCATGGCTTTAGACTTATCATTGCTTTTTTTAAAAAAGACTTAGTAACAATTTCTACTACTTTTGTTTTGTCAAATCCAATATAAAAGTAGCTATACTTGTTTTTTAATAGCCCACTCTATCGTCGTGGATACCTCATTAAGCCCACCAGTCTGATGTTATGACTTCGTACGAGGCATGACATTAGACTTAAGTTGTCCTAAAACCCCTTGTTATATATGGAGCGCGTGTATTAGGTTTTGCCATTTAACTTGCACTTTTAGTTCTAAGCGAGTTTCATCGGAACCTATTTGTACATACGCTGAGTTGTTAAAAGGTATCAAGGTTTGTGTATAAATTTGGCTTTGTTTTATAATGCTTACGCCATAATTGCATATTTTCTTATATATTAGGCTCTGGCAGGCTCCCGCACCTGATCCGAGAATCATGGGGGTGTCCCATGATTTTAGGTAACCACTTGATTAATGTCCCACGATCCCTATCTTGCCGGGAAAGCGTTGATAGGGTTGTGAACGTGGGTTTGACTTGGTCTTATAAAACCTTTGCGTTAGTATCTTCGAAGAGCATACCCTGAAGGGCTTAAGGCTTTGATTGGCGAGTTCCCAACTGGTAACCACATCACAGATGAATGGTTTGATGCCAATAAAGATTTTAGGAGGTTTACCAAGTGTATCAGAATGTAGTATCCGAAGTGAGTATGAAGAGGAGACCTTCAAACTGAACGGAGGGTATATCATCAAGCCCCTCTGTCGAAAGTGATGCATAATAAAAATGTGATAACATTAGTAATCAAACATTTTTAGTAACTCATTAACTGAATAAACAATATCATTTACTAGCTACAACATTCATGTTACAAGTTTACTTAGTTAAACTTTTAAAGCAAAATAGAAATGCATTTTTACATCATTCTATGCATCATCCATGTCTTGTCAAAGTTGACTTTGGTAAGATCTTCTATATTTTTTGTTTAGATTTACACTCTAAGAATCTTAGAAAGATTGTGTAAGAACTTGGTTAGATATGGAAAGATTTGGTGTATCTTTTGGTTTTCTCATTCCTAGATGAAAAACAACACACATTACCTCTACTCTTTACACACATATAGACAAGTAGCAAATCATGTAGAAACACACATTAATCACCTTTTCCAAAATGATCATAATGATACTAACTCTCATTATGTTGTAAGCATACACTCGTAATGATCCTGTGAAGCAAGCTCAAAAATCATGAGTCACAAGAATAGTGATGTGCGGACTGTGGTCTACACGAAAGTTTTACTTCTTAAGGGATCTTGAGAAGCTTACAATCCCCACCAGATAGTGTACCTGACCGCTGTAGTATAGTGAAGTGGCAAGTACCGGGGGTTGATCGTTCTCCACTGTAAATAGTGTTCGTTAGGATTGAAATTAATCTAACTAGGTCTAGAGGTGAGGGTGATTCTTTTTGTATTTTTATATTTTATGAAAAGCAAGTAAAAATCTCGGGTTTTGGAAGAGTGGGCGGAATTAGTTGCTAGTCAAATAACCCAAATAACTACTAATGCAATAAAAATAAAATGATAATAAAATAAAATAAAATAAAATAAAATGTGAAACTATAAATGGAGAAAATGTGTTTACTTAGATTTCATTACTCTCTAATTATCTTTTATTGATTGATAAGCTTGTTACAATTGCATGGGTGACGTGTTGCATTCCTTAATACCAATTGTAGGGCCGTGTACGATCTTCCCCAACTCTATAAGCTTCTATCTCTTCCTATGGCGACACGTTAAGTATCCTTACCATGGCCTCCTTAATAGTTACTTATGCATTGAATACAACCATTAAAATCGTTGTACACATCCGATTCATGTCTCTTAAGACGTTCAAGCAAGTTACCGAATAGGAGATTATCCAGTTTTCTTAAGCCTAACATCGATTAACAATCACCCAACAACAATTAATCACCAACCATCAATCGATAATCAATAACTAGGTTTCACTACATCTAAGCAAACACAAATAAACCTAGCCTAGCATGTTAAAAGAAAGACAAGCATAAGATAGAATCAAACAACACATAGACATATTGAATGATTAATGGATTACTTATCTTTAATCAAACATGGAAGAGATAAGGGTATGAAACCCTTAAAAACTTCTGAATTCGACCTAGGGTTTGTGTGACAAAGTTCCTCTCTAAAGTTGCACACTAATGAATGAAAAATCAAAAACTATATATAGATTTACAAGGGTGACGGCGTCACCTTTTGATGGTTGACGCCATCATCTCACCGTGGCTAGGGTTTCTTGTCGCCCAATCCATCTTCTTGACGCTGTCTCTTTATAAGGGTTCTGGGCCGTCACGCTTTAGAGTTACACGTGACGGCTTTCTCTTGGTAAAGGGTGACGCCGTCATGTGTTAATGCCCAAAATTGTCTTCTGGTGTGTCAAGTGTAAAAGTAATTTCCACCTCTTGTCACAAAGGCTGACGCCGTCCCTTAGGGATGGGTGACGCCGTCAGGTGTAATTTCCAGCTTAGATTCTTGACTTTATCGTTTTCTTCACTTTATGCTCCAAAAACGTCCAATATGCTATGTTTTCCAGAATTCTTCTCCAAAGTACCTAAAATGACAAAAGGAACGATTTAGAGTAATAATTGATCATATTATCATGACTTAAGGCTTAAATAACCCCTTAAAAGCGTAACAAATTTCGCCTCATCAAATACCCTTACACTTGAGATTTGCTTATCCTCAATCAAATGGACTTTTATTCTAATAAAAATACAAGTTAGGGGTCATTTAACATTAATATAAAAGTAATTATAACACATGATCGTTCCACCTTTATCAAAACAAGCACAGAGTTTATATACTAGCACCTCACAAATAGTGCTTGGATACTCTCATCTCTCAGGTGTCATAAAACAAAATTTAACTAATGGAAATGGAAAAATATCACTCACTACCTATCATAGCAAATAGATCACCATAAGCTTTGGAAAGAATAAAAAATCTCCATCACTTGGCGTAAGCACCTAGGAAAAACTATCAAAGAGGTATTTTTAAAGGGTTATAATGTTAGGTGTAGGGATATGGAAAACACGGTTCGTTGGATAAAGGGATATTTTACTGGTGGCAAGCTAATTATCTTAGTTAATTACATGTACAATGTGGCGTTGCTAAGCCAAGATTCGACTCAACTTAGGCTAATAAATAAATAACATAAACTCAAATGAAAACAAAAGGAAACGGGATGGTAATCCATATGTATTTTTTTCTATTTTTATTTCATTTTTCTCTTGGTTTATTTATTTATTTATTTATTTTTTTGCATACATTCTTGCCCTACCATCCAAAATAATACATCAAAGGGGCTCGGTTCTCCCCTTACACTTGAACTTTTACATACTTTACATGTAACTAATCTAATGACTCGAATCAAGATAATTAAAACACTTGGAGTACTTTAAAATATTAATGCACATATAGGAGTAATAAATGATGTTCTTCCTCATTACTCCATAACAATAGTACTTTACCCATGTGTCCCAATCATCCCAAAACCATGTACAAGATATGACTCGACTTAGCAACCATGTAATCAGTTAGACAATTAACTAAGGGTTTAAACAAATGATGTATCAATAATGCACTAAAGATGAGCGCATACAAGGAAGGCTAAGGCGATTTGGGTGTACATTTGGGGGTGGATTGTAAATATTCTTCCTTTAAGTAAAATGCTTAAAGTTAGAAATGAAAAAGATAGTCTCTGAAGGGTGTACTAGAGGTATCGTGTACTAAAAAATGAGTACAACGCAAGGGTGTGGGAGAATTACTTGACCAATGAAGTCAATGTAATTACAAAAAGAAACAGGCTTAAAAACATGGGTTATCCTATGCCTTTTATCATGTAGTAATTCCAACTACACGAATGTAGTCTTACATGTGGTCTTGGAATGAATCACTAACGCAAGTTCTAGAATCTAAATGCTACAGGTACACATATAAGTACTAAGGCTTTTCCTATCAAATCTAAGGGCGAACATCACATATTTGGGGTGGAAATTTTTGAGTGGTACGGTTTATTTGTGCTAGTCATATAACTCCTATCTATGAGACTCTTATTAAGACTAAAGTTTCACTCCTACATGTCGCAAAAAAATTTAAATTTGGTGCTAAAATTACCCTAACAAGTGTTTATCTTAGTTTTATTACACATCTACTATTGGGCAAGACAAAAATCAAGCGCAATTGTAATCTCTAAGGAATCTTCATTTACCCACCCCTTACACTTAAGCTGAACATTGTCCCAATGTTCAATTGAAAGAATGTAAAGTAAAGGAAAATGAAAGACTGAAACAAATACTCCCCTGATTCGTTCGATGTGGATGATGTAGTAACATGGTTAAATCTTCCTCCAAGAAAATGTGAAAACTTCAAGATTAGAGCAGCTCCAAAAGCTTGATTCTCCATGTACATCTTCTTATCCAATATAACCTATTAATTAGCTGAGAAAACAAACAAGAAAACCTCGCGTAAAATCGGCGGTAAATCTACATAAAATTAAATCCTAAAAAGCAAGTAAAGATATAATGCTTGTGGAATGATTGCTTACAGATTCCTGGAGGTTATAAAATACATATTTTATGAAACTTTACAATTCCGGCAGAAAAACAAAACCTGCAAAATTTCCAGAAAATTGTTCTTGACGTCGTCAGGTGACGCCTGACGACGTCAGAATTGACCTGACGAAATTCTTTATTTTGTTTCCGGAAAATTTCTGGAAAAACCTATGTTCTAATTCCTGGAATCCTGCAAAACAATCATTATGACTCGATATAAACATTTGACTCAAACAAGATGTATGTTTATATCTCATTGTTATCGTTCATGCTCAATCCGTTCTTAAAACAAATTTTGATTTCCCTTAGACTTATCTTTTGCAAAATACCTTTATATGTAATCAAGTCAAAGTTAAAAAGAAAATAAATCATTTTCACAAAATGTTTGATACATGAACAATAAGCAATGAAAATAAAACAAACATACAGAAGCAAATAAAATCAAATAAATAAACAATCAAACAAATAAAGCTTGGGTTGCCTCTTAAGAAGCGTTTTTCTTTATTAACGAGTCTTGTAGCTAGACTCAAAGTCATGCCCTATCGCGTGTCGCTTATGCTCACATACACAAGTGTGAGCCATCTAATTGTTGCCTCATATCTCGTATAGTCATCATTTAACTCTAAACACCCGCGATAATATTTCTTATTCTTTTCATGGGAATATTTGAGTCCTTTCTTTTTGTCATTCTCACTCAACAAATCTATAGGGGGAATTCTATTGCATGCCTCAATTGAGTGATTCTTAAACCTAAGGTGCGAGCGTGGCATTTGGTAAACAAAATCTCCATCCCCATCCAAAAAGGTAATCAACCCATCCATAAATTTTTCATCAAGATTGGTTAACCGTTTAAAGGGTTCTCCAAATATGATTTGGGTTAATTTCTCATCAATGAATTCTCCTAAATTCTCCATAACAATAAAATCAACCAAATACACGAAACTTCCTACAAACACGTGCAATGGTTCATTCCTAGCAACAATATTATTCCCCTGATATGCTAACCCATTTACCATGATCTTATTATAGTTGGTACGTGAAATCATATTCATAGGTAAAGGCGAGTTAAGGTAAGCATCAAAGCTCCTATATCCAATCTTACAAGGGAATTGCATGTTAAAGAGGTTGTCTTTTTCAATTTTAGTCCTAGGATCAACATGCTTAAGAGGGTTCATAACTTCCTCCACCCTATCCTCATTAATTACATCACCATCATCTAGGTCCTCATCGGAGTCTGAATAGTAAAAAGGGCTAATTCTATGGTCGTTATCATGGTCAGATTCCTCCATCTCAGAATTATTGCCAAAGTGATGGTCAGGTGAGAGGTTAGGTGGGTTCACATTTTCCATTCTAGGGATTGGGATGGGTAGTTGGAAAATTCTTCGACGAAAAACACGAATAACAGGAATCAAATGATCAATGCTATTGTTATCCATCGAGAAGGTTTACAAACAAAGGAAACAAAGAAGAAAGATAGACTAAAGAAGACCTATAAAATAAAAATAAAAATCTCACTAGAAAGGAATCTAGTGAGTCGACCAAATAAAGATAAAATTCAATCTAAACAATAACTATTCCCTGGCAGCGGCGCCAAAAACTTTGATGTGCGGATTGTGGTCTACACGAAAGTTTTACTTCTCAAGGGATCTTGAGAAGCTTACAATACCCACCAGACAGTGTACCTGACCGTTGTAGTATAGTGAAGTGGCAAGTACCAGGGGATTGATCCTTCTCCACTGGGAATTGTGTTCATTAGGATTGAAATTAATCTAACTAGGTCTAGAGGTGAGGGTGATTCTTTTTGTATTTTTATATTTTAGAAAAGCAAGTAAAAATCTCGGGTTTTGGAAGAGTGGGCGGAATTAGTTGCTAGTCAACTAACCCAAATAACTACTAATGCAATAAAACTAAAATGATAATAAAATAAAATAAAATGTGAAACTATAAATGGAGAAAACGTGTTTACTTAGATTTCATTACTCCCTAATTATCTTTTATTGATTGATAAGCTTGTTACAATTACGTGGGTGACGGGTTGCATTCCTTAATACCAATTGTGGGGCCATGTACGATCTTCCCCAACTTTATAAGCTTTTATCTCTTCCTATGGCTACACGTTAAGTATCCTTACCATGGCCTCCTTAATAGTCACTTATGCATTAAATACAACCATTAAAATCGTTGTACACATCCAATTCATGTATCTTAAGACGTTAAAGCAAGTTACCGAATAGGAGATTAGCCAGTTTTCTTAAGCCTAACATCGATTAACAATCACCCAACAATAATTAATAACCAACCATCAATCAATAATCAATAACTAGGTTTCACTACATCTAAGCAAACACAAATAAACCTAGCCTAGCATGTTAAAAGAAAGACAAGCATAAGATAGAATCAAACAACACATAGACATATTGAATGATTAATGGATTACTTATCTTTAATCAAACATGGAAGAGACAAGGGTATGAAACCCTTAAAAACTTCTGAAATTCGACCTAGGTTTGTGTGACAAAGTTCCTCTCCGAAGTTGCACACTAATGAATGAAAAATCAAAAACTATATATAGATTTACAAGGTTAACGGCGTCACCTTTTGATGGTTGACGCCGTCATCTCTCCGCGGCTAGGGTTTCTTGTCGCCTAATCCAATTTCTTGACGCCGTCTCTTTATAAGGGTTCTGGGCCTTCACGCTTTAGAGTTACACGTGACGACCTTCTCTTGGTAAAGGGTGACGTCGTCATGTATTAATGCCTAAATTGTCTTCTAGCGTGTCAAGTGTAAAAGTAATTTCCACCTCTTGTCACAAAGGCTGACGCCGTCCTTTAGGGGGATGGGTGACGCTGCCAGGTGTAATTTCCAGCTTGGACTCTTGACTTTGTCGTTTTCTTCACTCTATGCTCCGAAAACGTCCAAAATGCAATGTTTTCCAGAATTCTTCTCCAAAGTACATAAAATGACAAAAAGGAATCATTTAGGGTAATAATTGATCATATTATCATGACTTAAGGCTTAAATAACATCTTAAAAGCGTAACAAATTTCGCCTAATCACATAGCATACTTCCTGATCCACCAAGAAGGTTAGAAGATCTTGAAGTCATCATTCATTAAAGCATACCAACATATGAAGATTCAAGGGCACTTGACATCCTCAATGATTGAAGACTTCTTATTCAAGAAGATCATTTTGATTAGGCATTCATATCCATTAGACAAGTATATCTTGGATCATCATTGTATTATCATAATCCATTCACCAAACTAGATTAGATGGTTTATGTGTTTGCGCCATAAACTACAAAGTTTTTATGTTGGGCCACAAAACATAGCGGAAGTAGTTGTACCCTTGTAAAAGAACTAGTGGGAGTGGTTGTACCTTTGTAAAAGAACCCAGTATTTAGCTTTGTACCGGAAAAAGTGTAAGCGATGATTGTAAGGTTTTCTCCGCCGAGAAGGGAGCTTGTTGATGTAGTGAAATAACTCTCGAGTTGGGTACTCGGAGAGTGGAGTAGAGCGGAGAGGAGATCCGTGACCGAACCACTATAAATCCTCTTGTTCGATTTACGCTTTCTTTTACTTATTACTTGCTTTTATACTTGCATTATATCATTGCGTGTTGTGTGACTTGATGGTTATACTTGTGTGACAACTTTCTATATGCTTTATATTAGTCATAAGACTATTATTAGCATTTTACATAACATGGCAAGCTGGATTGGTAATTTGATACAACAAGTTTAAAGTTTTTAAACGGTAACATATTCACCTCCCCCCCCCCCCCCTTCTACGTTTTCACAATTGGTACCAGAGCTTCGTACCTCTTATTTTCAAAATAAATGGTTTTTAAAATAGAGCACGATCCATGTATCAAATTACCATTGAAGCAGAATATAATAAGAAAAATGTTTCGCTAAGTATACTTAGAAATTTTATTGTTAAATATTACTGTTTATACAAGCTTGAAGGTTCTTTGAAAAATGAAAAAGAATATTTCTTAATAGAATTTGTAAGTGTCTAATTATGTGCTTAGAGCTAATTTACGAAAAATACGTTTTTAAAAGAAGCATTTGGGACAACTAAAAATTTAGTTGAATAATCACCTCCGTAAATGATTAGATAAGTTACATCAGTAGAAATGAAGTAAAATAACTGTATTATATGTTTGTTATCAAATCTAGTAAGTCCTACATGTTTTCTTTATGTCAAAATACGAGTTTTGGTGAATCTATCACATATGCTACAGAACCTTTCTCCTAGGTGGAACCCTCAAAAAGGTTCCTTGAAATCCGTCAGTTCAGTATACAGTTTTTGTCCAACTTCAAAAATTCATAACTAATTAACCGTAACTCCGTAGGAGTCGCGCCACCTATCAGTTTGAAAGGAATTGTGTCTACTTTCTTTTAAAATAATGTTATGGCCTAAAGCTAATCTGAAGTTAAAGGAATAAATCAAATACTATAGTGTGTCCAAAATATTAAGTTTCGTTTTGATGTAGAAGCTCAAACTTTTGAGTTAGGTAATTTAAGTTAGGATCCTTTGAACATTGATATAATTTCTTTTGAAACTAAAGAATTTGGTGATATTTATATATATAAAGGAAACTAATCAAGCTTGACATACATCGTTATATTTAAACGCAAAAGTATATTTCTTTTTATGATATGATAAACGACTACTTGTTTTAATTGTATGCATATATGTTGTTTGCTTATTGAAAGATGTGATTGCATTTGTTTATTTGTGATACATATGTGTCATTCTTGTCATGATATTTATTTACTTGTTTGCCAATTTCATGTTTATACACAATAGGATATTTGCTAGATTTTGTGTACTAAGTTGAAATTTTATGTTTGTATTGCTTATTGATTTAGATATTCTTCTGTGCATATGTTATGTGATTATTTTGCATAATTCACTTACGAATGAGAATTAAGTAATACTAATTAAGTATCTTGAAATATGGTCAAGCATCTAAATAAATCACTACATTTTTAAACATGTAGTATTCTTGTAAAAAGGTATTTGGTATATGTGCTTCTACAATGGTATATGTGCTTCTACAATGATGTTTAATATATGTGTCTTGCTATAAGATAGAAACTTGTCTTTGAATGATCATGTGAACTAACCATATCATATAGGACGATAACACTTTGATGTTATCAATTTTTCATGTTTAAGCCACTGTTTGGCTTAACTTCCATTTATGGTAAGTTCAAAATCATCGGCTTGATCTATATGCTAACATGTGTTAGAACCTATGTTTTAGTTGTTTCCTAATCACATCTAATTAGGTGCATATGTTTCAAGTAAAATTAGGAAATTTGAACGAGTTTTGAGAGTCGAAAAATGTCCATTGTTAAGGAGTGTTTGGCACAATTTGAACAATCTGGTAGTTAAACAATGTGTTTAATGGATATATGTACTTGTAGGATTATTTGGTTACTTTAGACGATGTTATGTACTAACCAGATATGCAGGTGGACAACATTTGTGATGTTGTCAAAGTTTCACAAATTTCACTAAGTAGTGAAAATCGCTAGCCCCCCGTCAAAGTCTATCGGTAAGAATGTTTCTATATTCATTTTTTTCATTTCCGAATCAGATATAGTCCTAAGTTTATGTTTTGAGAATTTTCGGAAAATTTGGAAATCGTCTTGACCCTCGTTTTACTGTTCTGTCTCGATTTCAGGCTTGGCAGATCTGGCTAAACCAAATTCAGGGTTCTGCCAGTGTAATTCCTGGGTACTCCAAAATTTGGCCAACGGACCAGGCAAAACCAAAAACTGGGTTCCGCCTGTGTATTCGATTGGTTCCGCCAAGTGCCTGCATAAAATTTTTCATTTTTCTTATTTTCACATTTTCTCAAACTCCAAATCTTTTTCTTTAGTGAGAAACATCTTCCTTAGCCTTCATTAAATATATTAGGACCATTCTTATTCATTAGAACCAATAAGAAACCACTTCCTGCCAAAAATCCAATTTAAACAAAACTAACCCAAGGAACCCTTCTACATAAAGGAAGGAACCCTTCAAAAGGTTCTTTGAAATCCGTGAAACATCTGACCCAAATCATTTGACATGACCACATAGCATCTAGTGCATTACTTGGTCTTCTTACTCCATCAATTTTACTTCTAATGACTTGACAACCCTCATAGACCTTCCAAATGATTAGAAACCTCCATCTTTGTATAGATTAACATCAAATCCAAACACTTCTTCCAAAATTCTTCATCTATATAAATTGGTCTATCTTGGATAGTTTGCACTCTCACCTCACCATCACCCTCTTGCATCCTTAACATCTCATTACCATTCTTGTACCACCATGACAAAGTCAAACAACCCGTCACTGCCATCTCGGCCCATTAGAAGAACCGCTAGAATTAGCGTAAAACCTTGTTGCTTCAACTCAACCATCAATTTAAACTCATCATATTAGGATGAATCACCACTTATCATATCATCACCCATCAAAGAAGAAAATTTCCTTAACCTTGTCACTCCTACACCATCACCTAGATCACAAAATGTCACAACCACTCCACCACCTACAAAAACACAAATTGGTCCAATACCACAATCAGCACCAACTCAACCAATCCACCATCCTTACCATCATTTGAATCCGTTGAGTGCATTGCTCAAAAAGACCCTCGTCTAACACTCGTACCAAATCAAATGCACATTGAACAAACTCAACCATACTTTCTCACCTATGAGTACTTAGATAATTCATTATCACTAGAACCTCCACTATCAAAATGAGCATCGTACTCTTGGTCATGTTTATCAATTTCCACTAGGTATAAGTAGTACTACGTTCACAACTTATCAAAGTATTAGTAATACTTTGTTATTGAATTTCTGCATAGAGTCTAGTTAAACCTTAAATCAACATCTTAACAACATATGTTAAAATGCAATCTTAAAGCCAACCTCATGTACCCCGAGCAACAATGACTCTTGAGGAGTATAAATAAGAAACTCGAGTTAATTCCTCTTGTCATCATCTAGTATAATATTGAGACCAAGTATATTTAGGATAGCACTATCCGATTCAAACACTTTGGCTTCATACCTTCATCTAGAAGAACATGATGTTTTGGAAAAACATTATGCACAAGTAATCATGAGTTTTCATCTTGTTAAAAGGATAATGTATATCCTATGCATCACTCTCTCCTTGCGACATGAACGGTTATGTTACAAGAGATTTCATTATACCTCATCGGGTAAATGATCTTAAATAAACATCTGCAAGTTCTATGAACTAGAGCTTCCTCATCATCTTGTCATTCTTGTTTTCATAAGCATGATGAATTTATTCCACGTAATAATCTTACTTATTGAAAGACACTATATGTGTCTATTTCCTTTCAAGTGTTCATCATAACCAAACCTTGCTCATAACCTAGTTCAAACCCTATGCATATTCTACTCATCTCTAGAGCATACATAAGATCTATTGAAGTTAGTAATTTCACTTAGATTCCTGTTCCAAAGAGCCTTCTTGAGAACGTTCTTATCATATTCCATTATCGTATACAAACACATCTCTTGGTCTTGGATGACCAAATCACTTGCGTAACACATACTTAAACTCAATATAAAAGATGTCACCCTTTAGATCATTCAACCTTAGATTCCAAACACAAAGATTAAAATTTCTTGCATTACACATACATGTATCGATTACATGTTATTTGTTTGATAGGACTGGACATCTTAACATAACCATGATAACTGTTTGATTGATTCATGTGTAAACCTTGGTTATATCTTTATGATGCCTGCATGTTTCGTGTTACTAAATATTAACATGATTAGTATGATATTTTCATTCTTTATTTATATGATGTTTTGCATGAGTAACATGTTACTTGTTAACTCATGATATATCATTTTGATACATGATGTTTTTATATGATATTTATATATTTGAAAGCTCGTATCTTTTCCTGTCATGCTTAGGATGGTCTATATAATACATGCTCCAAAATGTTATCATTTAAACATAGGTTGCATAAATTTTTCGTCTTGTTTCTTTCGTGACTTTGTCACACTATTTGTTTACTACGTGTGCACTTATAATTTGTCGAAGTACTTTTGGTATGATAAACATTTAGAAGTCGTTTTATCATACAAATTAATCACATAGATCATTATATGCTTAGGTGTCTAAGCTTAACAACAAAACAATTTTACAAGGAAAGTATTTCGTATTATTTCATGCTCTTGCTTAATATGATTGTTTATGTTGATGCTAACTAGCCATGTGGTAACTTTATGTCTAGTAGTCAAATGTGCTGTCTGAATAAGATAATATCTTTAGACTTCTATCTTGTTGACATCTTTTCTCACTAACAAATTTGTTTTAGTGGATTGAGAACTAATCATTTGCCATCTCACTTCGTTCTAGCTTTTATATGCTCATCTCGCATAACTGTAATCCCTTCACGTGCATATAGTTTTAAAGCTAATAGGATTGAGTCTTAGAGATTTGAAATTTGTGTTTGGATATCTTTCAATCGATCTCTTTCCAAATCGCATTATTGCTTCCGCTTTCCAAAAAACACTTCCATTACTATTTAGCTATAACAATACTCTCATTCTCTCCACCTCCTATGAGAAAACCACATGCCTTGTCATGCAATCATCTCGCATTGATAGAGAAGAGCTACGTGACTTCATGGATGAAGTTTTTTGTATGCTAACCAACATCTGCAAAAACATTACTAAGCTCATCGCTTTCATTAACCTTCAACCTCTTAAACACTTTATCGTCATTCTTTATACGATGCATTACACAATATGTTGGATGTCCACCGATTAAGGCGAAGAGAAATTCATTCACATATTTGTATTTTGTCAAAATGCATTTAAAGAACATCTACTCATGTTTCTTACACCCTAAAATACCAACACATAGGTACACACCATTTAGTTAAAATCGGTTCAAAAACCACAAGTGTTTCAAGCCTTTTTAACCCAACATCACTAGTTTGAACAAATATCTCATAAAGTGAAAAACACATCATGTGTATGACAAAGTTCTTCATCTCCACAACCAACAACTAATGGCGTCTAGGATCTTTCTTAAACTAGGACTTCATAACCTCATTTTCTAGAACACTATCATAGAATCTCATCCTTTCTTACTCAACACATATCATGCACGTCATTGTCAGTGCAAACGATATATTAATCAAAACTGTCATTCCCAACACTTACTCAACACATTGGTATAACCAACACTCTCCCATCACATAATGTCATTCTCATCCTCATATAGGTTCTTAGTATTCTTTATTCCTTTCTTATGAAATTTTTGTTCCTAGGTACTTATTGTCTTCACTTCTTTTTGAATCCATTCAAGCATATATTATGGCATGATACATCATCTTTGGTAGATGATAATGTCTTTAAAGGTCATGTAGGTCTAAACCATGTTAGTACTCTTTCATCCATTGTCTTTCGATATAGGTCATTTTTTCTAAACGTATTTCGTTTTCATTAGCATCAATACTAATCGATCAAATCATAACCCGTACCATCATTGAATATCAATGTCCATTCACATTTTCTTTTTCTCTTAACATCACTTAAGTCGTATTCCTTTATCCCTTAGGTTGTGAATTTTAGATTGCATAAGTCCATATGTTCAATCTTTATATTCGTTATAGCATTTGCTATACATACGAGTTTCTAATTCTTTAAATAGTTGTCTACGTTATCACCACCACCTTCAATCATCACTTTTACTAATCATCACAACCATGGATTAGCGAAAACTTACTTTTATCAATCCTGAATCATCTACTGAGTTATCACCACATGAATCCTTCTAGTAAACCAACACCAACACTAGCACCACTCACTTCAATTCTTAATATTCCAACTTCACTTCATATCTTCCTTCTTGGCATTATCTTGTAGGATTTTATCATATTATATTCACATTTTTCTTATGACTGTATTTCTTATTAGAAGAATACACCTCATGAGATCTTCGATTTCATGGCTCTTTTCTTTGAGGCGTGCATATCATTTATATATCACATATATATACATCATATTTTTCTTTGTAAAAAAAATGAACTACATTGATCTGACTCTTTCATTGTAGGTTCACCATTATATATTATATACTCATCTAAGGATGAAGTTTGCATCTATTATTTTCTTATTTTAGGTGCTTATTGATATCTTCAAACAAGGAGGAATCTCTATCAAGCACTCATGTTGCATCATTTAAACAGTTAGTTGTATATGACATACTTGTCTTATGACAACACTTCTAGTATACTAATATTTGTTTTGTAGGTTCATATTGACGCTCTAAAGCAAGGGGAGCTTCCGTCATGCATTTATTGAATGCATATTATACTATCTTGCGCTAACCATTATTTTGTAGAATTCTTCATCCTTGCATCATATACGTTGGTACCCTAGCAACGGTAAGTATTGATCAAGGGGGAGCTACAGTCAAGGAGGAGTGTACACGCATTCATCTTTATTCTCATTCATCGACACACTCTTGTGTTTTGACAAAAAGAAGGAGATAAGTCAACATAGTCTAACATAGCTTACTCAAATGCATCTTTGGCTATATGTACTTCATTCATCATGTATCTTTCATATAATTTTTTATGTTGCATAACACTAACCTTGATGTAGGTTAAGGAACTTAATTTGATCCATGGATCCGCTAACAACCTAAGGGACGTAACAACCTTAGGAAATTGGGGTTGAAGACTTAACTTCACTAGGGATGATGCAAGCTCGCTATTTCGGGGAGAAATGAAGTTAACTCCAAGGACACACCCTTTTTGTTTTGACAAAATGGGGAGAAGAGTGTAAATAGAGAAGGAAATGTAGAAGGTATTACGGATACAAGTAAGTAATACGAACACAAGTAACTTTTTACATTTTACGTTCTGTCACGTTTACATATTTTGTCATCATCAAAAAGGGGGAGATTGTTAGTGCGAATATTACGATATTTAATCCATACAGTCTCGTTTGTTTTGATTGATGACAAACGTATAACTTGATACATAACGTAAAATGTACAAGTTACTTGTAATCTTATTTTGTCTCAACATACATTCAACACCTCTCGATGTCTCGAGCCCTCGTATGCTACAACACAGGTTTGTACATGTTTGTTATGTGGCATTATGATCAAACCCCTTGACCAACAATTTAGATTGGTTAAAATACTTTTAGAGACTTTAAGTATTTTAGGTGTCAAAGTGCACTTTAGGTGTAAAATAGAATAAGTGCCACATTAGGTGTTAAAGTAATATTAGTAAGTTTTACAAATAATAAAAATGTGATGACATTAGTAATCAAACATTTTTAGTAACTCATTAACTTAATAAACAATATCATTTAACTAGCTACAACATTCATGTTACAAGTTTACTTAGTTAAACTTTTAAAACAAAATAGAAATGCATTTTTACATCATTCCATGCATCATGCATGTCTTATCAAAGTTGACTTTGGTAAGATCTTGTATATATTTTGTTTAGATTTACACTCTAAGAATCTTAGGAAGATTGTGTAAGAACTTGGTTAGATATGGAATGATTTGGTGTATCTTTTGGTTAGCTTTTTGGTTATAAATATTAGCCCATGCTTTTCTCATTCCTTGATGAAAAACAACAAACATTACCTCTACTCTCTACACACATATAGATAAGTAGCAAATCATGTAGAAACACACATTAATCACCCTTTCCATAATGATCATAATGTTACTAACTCTTATTATGTTGTAAGCATATACTCGTAATGATCCTGTGAAGCAAGCTCAAAGATCATGAGTCACAAGCATAGCATACTTCCTGATCCACCAAGAAGGTTAGAAGATCTTGAAGTCATCATTCATTAAAGCATACCAACATATGAAGATTCAAGGCCACTTGACATCCTCAATGATTGAAGACTTCTTATTCAAGAAGATCATTTAGATTAGACATTCATATCTATTAGACACGTATGTCTTGGATCATCGTTGTATCATCACAATCTATTCACCAAACTAGATTAGATGGTTTATGTATTTGTGCCATAAAACACAAGGTTTTTATGTTGGGCCACAAAACATAGCGGGAGTAGTTGTACCCTTGTAAAAGAACTAGCGGGAATGGTTGTACCTTTGTAAAAGAACCTGGTATTTAGCTTTGTACCGGAAAAAGTGTAAGCAATGATTGTAAGGTTTTCTCCGCCGAGAAAGGAGTTTGTTGATCTAGTGAAGTAACTCTCGAGTTGGGTACTCGGGAAGTGGAGTAGGGCGGAGAGGAGATCCGTGACCGAACCACTATAAATCCTCGTGTTCGGTTTGCGCTTTCTTTTACTTATTGCTTTGCTTTTATACTTGCATTATATCATTGTGTGTGGTGTGACTTAATGGTTATACTTGTGTGATAACTTGTTATATGCTTTATATTAGTCATAAGACCATTATTAGCATTTTACATATTATGGCAAGCTTGATTAGTAATTTGATACAACAAGTTTGAAGTTTTTAAACAGTAATGTGTTCACCCCCTCTACGTTTTCACAATTGATTTCACATGATCTCCAATGATCATCGTGTCATATGTAGAGATTCATTTAAAGATGGTTTATGGTGTTCTTAATAAACATCAAAAGCTTCATATGTAAATAATATGTGTTGTAGTAAAACAGAGGTAATATAGCATATTAGTTTCATAGCAGACATACCAGATTGACAAAGGGTATCCTTTGTCTTTAATGTACAGTCACTGTTCACCTTGTGGTAAACATTTTGTGAAGGGAGGTTCTGACCCGACTTGAGTGTACAATTATGCATCCCAATTCTTTAAATGAACCTTTACAAAGGTTACAACGGAGGTTGCCACGGAGACTGGAACAGAGGGTTGCTGATTTTGAGCCTTCTTCTTAGGAAAACCCCTGACAGAGACTACGACAAAGACTTCTTCTTATAATAAACCTGAACAGAGGTTACGATAGAGGCTGCTGCGGATGCTGCAATAGAGGTTATGAAGATTGCACAAAGGCTACGGTTTAAGCCAGTCTTCTTAAAAAGAACCCCAGCAGAGGCTCATCCGAAGGTTATTGAGTTTGAACCTTTTTCGTAAAATGAACCCAAACAGAGGCCCATATGAAGGTTGTTGAATTTAAACCTTCATCGTAAAACGAACCCAAAACAGAGGCTCCTACGAAGGTTATTAAATTTGAACCTTCTTTATAAAACGAACCCAAACAGATGCCCATATTAAGGTTGTTGAATTTGAAACTTCTTCGTAAAACGAACCCAAAACAGAGGCTCCTACGAAGGTTATTGAATTTGAACCTTCTTCATAAAACGAACCCAAACATAGACCTTTTAAATAAATGAACTTAAACAGAGGCCCATATGAAGGTTGTTAAATTTGAACCTTCTTCATAAAACGAACCCAAAACAGAGGCTCCTACGAAGGTTACTGAATTTGAACCTTTTTCATAAAATGAACCTAAACAGAGGCCTTCTAAATAAACGAACTTAAACAGAGGCCTATATGAAGGATTGTTGAATTTGAAACTTCTACGTAAAATGAACCCAAAATAGAGGCTCCTATGAAGGTTATCGAATTTGAACCTTCTTCATAAAATGAACCCAAATAGAGGCCTTCTAAATAAATGAACTTAAATAGTGGCCCATATGAAGGGTTGTTGAATTGGAACCTTCTTCATAAAACAAACTGAAATAGAGGCCCATATGAATGTTGCTGAACTTGAACCTTTTACATAAAATGAAACTTAAATAGAGGCCCCTTCTTCTCCAATGCAGAACATAACACAGGCTGTATCAAAGGCTTCTCTGTTTAAACCCGACAGAGGCTGTTGAAATGGCAAACGTAAAGTTTGTAGTTGGAGGAAAATCTCGGGATTTGGGGATGAAAGTGTATATTTCAGTGGTGTTTCCATGTGGTAACAAGGATGTAGGGAATTGCGGTTGAATTCGACCGTTATTTATGGGAACCGGTTATTTGACTCGGAAAAATGGGATTTATTATTGCGGGTCCCACAGATGGCGCCACTGATTGTACAAAAAGATGTACATACCAGGCCGTCAATGATGATTGACGGAATTAGGGGTGATGGTGGTGATAACGAATGCAAGATAACCTGAAAATAAGAAATAGAAGACACTACGTTAGACGGAGCGCGGGGGAAAGCCCCCGCGAACCACCTTCGGTGTGAGAATCAGTCATGGTGATTATGTCATGAAAGTATTGAGGTAGAGAAGATGATATCTCTCGGGTTAAGTTAGATTGCATACCTCTTGTGATGACTTCCTTATTTATAGGCATAAGAATATGATAGAGCAGTTAAATAGGGTGTGTGGAGGCAGTTACAGAGGTCTTGGTAGAGATCATGGCTATTGACCAGCTATTCTTTGACCATTTCTCTTTGACCATCTCGATCATACCCACCTTCATAGGTAGAGAGACTATGACCTTTAGGCTTTGAACCTTGTTGGAGGCTACGCTTTGAACCTTGTCATGAATTAGGCTCCGAACAATGACGGGGGCCAGGATCTGAACCTAGACGGAGGCCAGGCTCTGAACAGTGACAGAGGCCAGGCTCCGAACTGTGACAGAGGCCAGGCATCGAACAGTGACAGAGGCCGCTTCGAATAGTGACGGAGGCCAGGCTCCGAACTCTGATGGAGGCCAGGCTCCAAACCATGACAGAGGTGAGGCTTCGAACCTCGAAAGAGGTTAGACACTATGAGTGCGTTGGGTGAAGGTTGGCGGATTCCCTTGCGGTAGCCATTGTGAATGACTTTACGCCAATATTATGTGTAGGACGAAGGCGCAGGCTTTGTCCTTTAGGAGGGTACATCATCACCCTTTGTACAAATGGTAAGCTACGTATCAGAGTGACGACGATAACACTAGTTAGTAGAGCGTAGGGTATGTCATCAGTTATGTATTATCACTTTTAAAAAATAAACAAAAGATGGCGTGAATCTCCTTGATCTATTTAGGCTTGTGTTAACGGATCCTCCAACGACTTGTTTATATTCTCGTTGACACCTAAAAAACGCGTCTCTCATTAAAACACTCACCACCATCGGCGTGTGTTGATCCATATTTTTGCATAAAGGTGGCAAAATCTTAAAACGCCCCTTTCCTACTTTGACCAAAATTTTTGTGCAAATAGATTAACCGAAAGAAACCTGCTGTTATTAATTCATTAAACTAATAAACTTCTGTTACAAACCAGCCCCTAAATGTACTTTTAAATGAAATTAAACTAAAATAACAAATAACGGGTGGCACAACTTTTAGTGACTTACTATTGATTTTATACAAAAATTTACAAGATGACCGAAATCTGAACTGCCATAGCCGCACGGTTGCAAACTCCAACCGCGGCTGGAGGCCTCAAAATACCCCTATGACTATTCCCAGCCACGGCTACGACCCTCAGAACCTACACAAAAGTTTCCCAACCTGCCTTTTGACCCAAAACTCGATTTCCGTGTCCCGACACTTCACAATGACTTCTAGAAAATCATTTAAACTTCTTAACACTTCATTTTCATAACTATACTTGATCTAAAAGACTCGTGAACATATACTTTACAAGCTATGCGAAACATTAGTTTTTGACCCATTTTACATGCACTATAACAAATGACCTTGACACATTACAATAACTTTACAAACCATTTTACAACACTTAACAATCAATTTTGGTTTTTAACATTAATTTGAGCTCGCTATTTATCATATACGCTTGTTGAATATCAACAAGCACTTCCAACCTTAATTATCAGCAAAAGCTACTATCCGAGCCATCCATAAATCATACTGATAACATATAATATGGGTAGCAGGCTTACTAGGCCTGGACCATATTATACATAACTGGGTCCCGGCCCAGCAAATCAAGTGATGACTTATAATACGGATATCAGGCCCACTGGACCTAGATTTTTTTGGGTAAAAGGTCAAAGACCCGGTAAATGTATTACTCCAAAAAATGTTTAAGAACAAAGGATATGGGTGAGTCCCATATCTCAGCCTGTTACATAGGCGAAAGCTTACATAACAAGATACTACCTATTTTCCCAAAGTAAAACAAACCACTACTCAAATGATAACAAAAAACAATGACACAATAAATTACTTCCTAAGACCTTGAAGCTTAGTGTCGTACATGGCATTAAAAGCATCCAAATTCCCTGAAAGATCATAAACCTGCTGCGCATAGTCATCGTAATCATATCCATCATATTCATGTTCACGCTCATGACCCCCACCAAATATATTAGCGGACTCATCAAACGTGTTAACAACTTCCTCATCATCACTATCAGACACAACGATATCTCCCACTTTAGAAAATGGGTTAACCCTCTTATTAGAAGAAGTAGATGGTGAAGAAAAGGAACTAGGTTTAGAAATCCCAATCTGTTCCTTTTCCTTCGGATCACTCATAGGGGGTTCTTGTGATGTAGTAACAGTCTTTGAAGACCTATCCTCTTTAGCTTCCTCAGTACTTCCAGACGTCACCTTCAAAGTCACTTCCTTAGTAGGAATACCAAAATCATCAGTATCAGCCATATTAAGTGCATCAAACTGATTGGAAATCTTCGTTCCACTAGTACTAGGTACATCGGCATTCTTCTTCCTGTTGACATCCACTTTCTTGGGTTCAGGAGGAGGCGCTTTGGGTCTATATTGCACCTTCTTTCCCACACTAGGCTTTGTGAAGCCTCCTTTATTAGGACCAGATTGACCACCACTGTTTCTCTTCTTCTTATTATTGACCATTTGGAAACCATCATTAACACTCAGTGTAGGTTGAGTAGTAGGTGGGAAAAATTTAGGACAATCAGCAAGAGTATGACATCACAACGAGGCGGCTTCCAATCATATTCAGCCCGAATCTTCTCAATAGTCGAACCCGTCCCATCAAGCAAAGGTATTTCAACAGTGAGGCTATCCCGAAGTGCCTCATCCGCCTTCACTTCAATAATGCACCTTGCAAAACTACTACGGCCCCATGATTCCTTGAACATTTGGCTAGTATAGGCATCTAACATTTTCGGTGTACCAATCAATGTAGCAAGAAGACTCAGACCGTCATCAGAGAACATGGAAAGAGGAACATCATGAAATTTAACCCACACCAGAATGTTGGTCAAATCCTCTTTAAGTAAATTGGTGTTCAATGTCCATGGTTTAAGAATAATAGGAGCATTTCTAATCAGCCACGGACCATTTTCAAGAACATCATCAACAACTTTCTTTGAAGTGAACTTAAAGAAAAAGAACCCCCTATCATTCATCATAACCTTCTGTATACCATACTTAGCTTGCACATTGCGTACATAATAATCAACAACAGGAAAAGCAATGCGATGACCAAGAAAATAACCATAAAGTGTATTCTCAAATCTAGTATTCACCTCTTCAACAACTTTCATCGGGACAGAAAGATCAACTACAGTATTTTTATTGCTACACTCCAATCGGCGAAACTTAGACACATGTTTTTTAGGATCATTTGAAGTAGCACCCGCACAAGAGACCGACTTCACTCCAGTTCCAACCTTATTAACAGGCAAATATGAACCCATCATAGTGTGAGAACCAGATTTAAGATCAAAACTAGCAGCATTCTTCGCATTCTCAACTAGAACTTTATTCATAGCTGTATTAAATTCATTACATGCATTAATCACAAACTGGTCAACATTAGAGGTAGTAGCATGTATAGGTTCATGCACATGTGATTCAGTTTGCTTCATTCTTCCAACAGAAGTTGACACACTAATGCTATCACCATCAGGTATGCTTGCATTAATCCCATCACCATGAATAGGTAAAGAACCAGTAGACCTCGAAGTACCAATACTAGGATGCCCATCATTACCAAGTGAAACTGGCTTCACTTGGTTTGATTGTTGAGCCATGTTAGCTTCAAGTGGTGTTTGTGTCGCCAAATCGTTAACTTCATGATCAGTAGCTACATGGTGTTTGAGACACCACTTCATCATTAACATCCTCAAAGCCCTCGTAAACCATGTTAGCATCATATTCAGAACCGGAGTTAGGGTTCCTAAGACTCCTAGCAGCTTCACGAGTTTTTGAACATTTGAATCTAGCACTTAATTCATCAAAGTTCACATTAATTGAACCCTCGACTTGAGCGTTACCCCCAGAACTAGTAGCAGCCAATTCATTAACATAAACACTATTCACATTAGAGTCCTTCTTTGTATTGAAAAACCCTTTGTTCATCTCTATAAACCCACTTACACTTATACCACAAAATCGTTGATCAAGGGAAAAAACCTAACTGAAAACAGTTAGGGTTTAACACGAATTGCCAATACCTCCTAACCACCAGCCATAATCGATCCCAGAGTGAATAATAATGATTGTGATAGAGAACAGATCGATATATATATAAGTACTAAACCGACAAAGGATTAAGAATTATAGAATCGATTACAAACCCTAAGTCGGTATGAATAGAAAACGATAAATAAACCCTTAAAAAACGATTAACAATAATCCTAGGAACAATATGATTTAAGCAGCAATATGATAAGTTTAATGAATAACACAAATGCTAAATCAAATAAACTTACAAATCACAGAAAAGAACATACGATTCTGGTAGGAAAATTGAAAAAACGATTAGGGATAGTAAGGGTTCAAAAAATCGCCAAGAGAGAGTATATTTAGGGTCTACCTACTTCAAAAATCCCCACTGGACCTAGATTGTATCATATACAACCGGGCCCCGGCCCTACAAAGCAGAGATCTGGACGTCACGAATGCCCAAGCTATGAGCAGGGCGCGGCCCGGATTTCTAATGACGCATGTGGACCATAGGAGCGACACTTGCGAAGTAAGCTTACGAACCGACCCACGGTCCGGCAGATGATCCACGTCTGCAGTCATAATTAAGCTACAGACCCTTGCCCGACAAGGGTCCCACCTCAATCACTACAGCAATATGGGAAATACTAGAAAACCCTAGCATTTTGACCACCTATAAAAGGTAATCTCAGTACACATTTGTGAGGTACGATCTTCTCACATATCCCAACACATACAAATTCCTCTGACAACATGAATACTTACTCTCATGCCGGAACTTAATCGTGGGGTCCGTCCCCACGATAAGGCTAACAGTTTACTTCCATTTGTGTAGGTATTCAACCCATTACTTGGATTAATGCAAATTCCTCTGACAATATGAATACTTACTCTCATGACGGAGCTTAATCATGGGGTCCGTCCCCACAGTAAGGCTAACGGTTTGCTTTCATTTGTGTAGGTATTCAACCCATTACTTGGATTAGTGAAAGGCTTACACAACGGACAGTCCATCAAGGATAGCCTAACGCATATCAAACCTAATCTTAACCCCTCCACATTTTTTGTACTAACAAGTTGGCGCCATCCATGGGACCCAGTGCATAACTGCATTCTCAAAAATACTCGCCATTAGCCGTAACACAAACCCTATTACTCCCGCACCCACGTCTGCCGTGCGAAATACGGGGGTAAGAGGTAAAGAAGCAGTGTTGGAAGATGACGATGGGCCTGCACTCGACACAGATCTTCAGGATTACTGTGAAAGGAACTATGACAAGATACTGCCCATCATTGCTGAGAAGGTTCGTCAAGAAAAGAAGCAACAAAAGCTCAAAAAAGTCAAAGCTCACCTCGCCTTCAAAGAATTGTCACAGCAATCCGAGTCCAGAACACCCAAAGGGAGGAAGGATCTCAGAAAGAAAATCGAAGCTAAGTGTGCTCGGAGCAAAACCAAAAGCCTTGATCCGTGGAGCGACAGATCAAGATCTCCAAAGGGGAGGGATCCAGATAGAAGGAATGTGTTCAAGAGATTAGAAAAGGGTGTATTCCACAAACTTGGAAGCAGGGAAAAGAGCATCTCTGTGTACTCGCAAGATCACCGACGACATTCTTACAACAATGATAGAAGAAGGGAGGAGAGCTATTACCAAACTTTCTGTTCCCATGATTCTGGAAGACATCACAGCCATAGGGGGTCTTCCAGGCGGAGGGATGATTTTTCAGAAAAAGATGACTGGGGTCACAGAGGTGGAAGGTCAAGATCAAGGAGGTAGAGATCCGATGCCTACGATGATGACCTAACGCAACCATGGATGTGCTCGGACTCCTACTCGTTTACTCCCCGCATCTGTTAATTTGCATTTCAAAAGCGAACTCACTTGCCGACTCAGGTCAAGATGTATGACGGAAGCGAAGATCCGAAAGACCACCTCAAGTTCTTCCAATCCGCAGCTAAAGTTGAGCGCTGGGCCATGCTAGTCTGTTGTCACATGTTCAATTCCACTCTAACTGGATCCCCTCGGGTATGGTTCGACGACCTTTCACCAGAAACTATAGATAGATATGATGAGCTGAAAGAAGCGTTCCTGGCAAACTTCCTCCAACAAAAGAAGAGAATCAAAGACCCCGTAGAGCTCCACCACATCAAGAAAGCGGAGGGAGAATCTATGGAGGATTTCATAGAAAGGTTCAAGAAAGAGAGCCAGGATGTGAAAGGAGCATGACAGAAGTGCTGAAGATATCAGGATTCATGCACGGGATAACCTACCTAGAGGTGATCAAACGTTTTCATAACAACATCCCCAAGACTATTGATGAAATGATGAAGGCAACCATGTCCTTCCTTCGGGGGAGGTGGCACCCGGAAATCAAGAACGGAAGAAATCATTCTCACCTTGGAGACAAAAGGACGGGGGCCAGAAACAAATTTTTTGGAAAGGGGGATTGAAGAGTCAGCAAAGAAAGTAAAGGAAGCAGGATCAGTTTACTCTTCTCTCAAAATCCCCCAAGGAAATCTTAGCTCTGGAAAAAGCGAAGTTCAAACCCCCTCCTCCAATGACAACTCCGGTAGAAAAACAAAACATCAATAAATTCTGTGAGTTCCATGGAGAAGTCGGACATAACACGGATGAGTGCATGCATCTGAAGAGACAAATAGAAGAATTGCTAAGAACTGGAAAGCTGTCGCACGTGATCAAGTAGCTAAAACAAAATAGCGGAAAAGATCAATAAAAAACAGTCAAAAAAGCAGAAACATCAACAAAGGATAAAGCACCAGTAATCCTAATTATACAGACATGGCAGAAATCATCAAGACAAAAGATCACGCAAAGCTTCTCTCCTGACCTAGAAATATCATTCCCACCTCTGGGGGATGACGAAGGGGACGAAGGCCCCATGATAATAGAGGCGGAAATCGGAGGTCACTGCGTGCACCGTATGTATGTAGATGGAGGATCATCTTCTAAAGTATTTTATAAACACTGCTTCAACATGCTCTGACTGAAATAAGATGCCTGATGGTCCTGGCCACGGACCCTCTTATTGGATTTAGTGGCGAAGTCATATGGCCAATGGGGCAGATCACACTACAGGTAATAATAGGAGACGAGGAGCATGCTACTTCTACTTGGATGAAATTCCTTATAGTCAGGTCACAATCACCTTATAACAGAATCAAATAACATCCTGGGGTACGAAAAATACAAGCAATGGCATCAACATCACACGGTATGCTGAAATTCCAAGTTGAAGGGGGAGTACTCATACTACAAAGCAGTAAGATCATCCCGATTGAATGCACAATGGTTTTCGAACCAGCAGAAGAAACCCCTGTGGTCGATCCACCAGCGGAAGAACAAATCAAAGTCGCAATTCACCCGGAGCATCCGAAGCAGACAGTTGCAATAGGCTCTACCCTCACTGAGGAAAGCCGAAAGAAATTGTGTGACTTGCTCCGAAGAAACCTAGATGTGTTCGCCTGGTGCTCGGCCGACATGAAAGGAGTCCCGCGGGATATAGCAGAGCATCGTCTAAATATCCGTGAAGGGTACACCCTGGTGAGACAAAAGAAACGAGGCCAGGCCCCGGAAAGAAGCAGAGCAATATGTGAAGAAGTCGAAAAGCTGGTCGAAGCCGGTATCATGAAAGAAGTGCAGTACCACAGCTGGTTGGCCAACCCGGTAATGGTGAAAAAACATGATGACAACTAGCGGATGTTTGTCGATTTCAAGGATTTAAACAAAGCATGCCCGCAAGACTGCTATCCGCTTACAGAGATAGACTGGAAGGTGGAATCTCTTTGCGGATATCGCTTCAAGTGTTTCCTGAACGCATACAAAGGCTACCATCAAATACAAATGGCAAAGGACGACGAAGAAAAAACAGCGTTTATAACTAACGAGGGAATAATATGTTATTCCAAAATGTCATTCGGACTCAAGAATGCCGGAGCAACATACCAACAGCTAGTGGACAAGGCTTTCTATAAGCAAATCAGCTGGAACCTGGAAGTATATGTCGACAACCTAGTAGTCAAAATTCGCACAGAATATGACATTATAAGGGATGTGGAGGAAATGTTCCGCACGTTAAGAAAAATAAACATGAAACTAAACCCTAAGAATTGCAACTTCGGGATGGAAGAGGGAATGTTCTTGGGTTACAATATCAGCAACAAAGGCATAAAAGTTTGCCCAGATAAAGCAGAAGCTGTAATAAACCTCCCATCCCCTAGATGTTTAAAAGAAGTACAAAAATTGAATGGAAAGCTAGCCAACCTAAACAGGTTCCTTGCAAAATCAACAAAGAAGTCACCACCTTTTTTCAAAACACTTAAAAAATGCACAAAAAAGAGTGACTTCAATTGGACCAAGGAGGCGGAAGAAGCTTTCCAGCAAATGAAAAAAGTAATAGCAAACCTCCCAACGTTCACATCACCGATAGAAGGAGAAGAGCTGATTATTTACCTCGCGGCCGCAAAAGAAGCTGTAAGTGCAGTACTAATAACGGAGAGGGAAGGTAAACAAATACCCATTTACTTTATTACCTGTGCCTTAAGAGGCCCAAAAATTAACTACGCGTCCATGAAGAAGCTGGAATTAGCTCTGGTGCACGCCACCAAGCATTTGAAAAGATATTTCCAAGCACACACCATGGTCGTAATCACAGACCAGCCAATAAAACAAATCTTATCCAAACCAAAAGTAGCAGGAATACGGCAAAAGTGGAGCATTGAACTAGGAGAATATGACATACATTACCGACCACGAGTCTCCATCAAAGGACAGATTTAACCAGACTTCATAGTGGAACGACTGGAAGATGATTCCGCAAATGAACAAATGGAGATAGAGGAAGAGTTGTCGGAACCCTGGACATTATTCACGGATGGATCATAATGCGCGGATGGTTCTGGAGCAGAGTTGGTACTCACCAGCCCAGATGGAGCAGAATTCACCTATACTCTAAGGTTTACCTTCGCCGCAAGTAACAATGAATCAAAATACGAAGCCCTATTAGCAGGTTTGAGGATTGCTGAACAAATGGGCATCAAGAATCTACAAGTAAATGTTGATTCATGCCTAGTTGCAAACCAAGTCAACTGGTCGTACATAGCAAAAGAAACCGAAATGATTCAATACTTGGAAAAGGCAAAGGAACTCATAAGCAGCTTCAAAATGTTTTCAATCCTACAGGTACCGCGGAGCAAAAACAAAAAAGCTGATGCCCTAAGCAAAATGGCATCTACCACCTTCGCGCACTTAAATAAGCAAGTACTGGAGGAAGAGCTATACGAAAAATCAACAGAAGAAGCGCAACCGTAAGCAATAATTGAAGAAGAAGGAGACACCTGGATGACTTCGATCTACGAATATCTAACAAAAGACTTGCTACCGGCAGAACCGAAAAAAACTAGCGCGGTCAAAAGAAAATCACAACTCTTCGCTGTCATAAATGGGATCCTTTACAAAAAATCCTTCCTCAGACCATGGCTGCGTTGTGTTGGGCCACTCCAAGCGGAACACGTGCTAAGAGAAATCCATGAAGGATCTTGCGGTATGTACACTAGCACGAAATCTGTGGTTGCAAGAGCTTTGAGAACAGGGTATTACTGGCCTACTATGAATAGAGATGCTCGACGGGTAATATTGGCATGCCACGACTGCCAGGTACACAAGCCTATACCAAGAAACCCTCAGCACAAACTAAATCCAATTACTTCTTCCTGGCCATTCTACAAGTGGGGAATTGACATAGTTGAACTGATGAGGCAAAAAATGAACCATTTTTAGGGGGTCATTTTAGCCCGGATTCAAATTTATTTGATCAAATATTGCCCTAAATCGTTTCTTTTGTCATTTTAGGTACTTTTGGAGTGAATTCTGGAAAAGGAAGCATTTTGGACGTTTTTGGAGCATAAAAGTGAAGAAAACGGCAAAGTCTTAATTTTCCTTGCTGGGAACAGTACCTGACGGTGTCAAGAGTTTTCAAGTGACGGCGTCAAGAGCAATGCAAGAGGTGGAGGTGGATAAAGTCCATGACGGTCCAGAGAGTTTTGTACTAAGGAGATGATGGCGTCACCATAGGTCGTCACGGACCAAATGTTAGTGACGCCCAGAGCAACTTTACACATGACGGCGTCAAAACTGGATCTAGGCAATCTGATTTCATTATGGGCGGCGAGTTGACGGCGTCAGAATTTCCTTCTTGACACCGTCACCCTATAAAATCTACATATAGTTTTGCAATTTTCATTCATTAGGGTGTAACTTTTAGGGTGCAACTTTGGAGAAAAACCCTAGTCCGATTTTCATAGCTTTTTCAAGGGTTTTTACCCTTTGAAACCTCTTATGTTCAATTGAGATAAGTACTCTTTCAATTAAATCAATATGTCTATGTGTTGTTTGAATATATCTTACACATGTCTTCAGTTTAACATGCTTGGCTAGATCTCTTGTGTGTTTGCTTAGATGTAGTGAAACCTAGATGTTAATTATGGGTTGATTGTTTGTTTATAGTTGTTACGGATGATTGTATTCGATGTTAGGCTTAAGAAAACTGGCAGACTTCCATTGGTAACATGCTTGAACGTCTTAAGAAACATGATCAGAGGTGTACTATGATTTTTGGTTGTATTTAATGCGTAGGAGAATTCTAATGATCCCATGTTAGGAGCTTCTAACGGCTCGACATAGGAGTGAAGTAGGATCCTATAGAGATAGGGAATATTGTACACGGCCCTACGACTAGTATTAAGGAACACGACCCGTCATCCATGCAATTGTAACAAATTATCAACCTGTAAAAGATATCTATGGAGTAATGAAACCTAAGTAAACACATCTATGGAGCAATTGCATCTTAGTTTGTTGGGTTAGTTGGTTAGCAACTAATTCCGCCCACTTTTCCAAAAACCCAAGATTTTAATTGCTTTTATAAAATATAAAAACACAAAAATAATCATCCCTCACCTCTAGACCTAGTTTTTAGGCTTTCTAATCCTGGCGACACTATTCCTGAGTTGAACGATCAATCCCCCGGTACTTGTCACTATACTATATTACAACGATCAGGTACACTGTCTGGTGGGGGTTGTAAGTTTCTCGAGATCCCTTGAGAGGTAAAACCGGGTGCGATTCCCACGTATCAAGTTTTTGGCGCCGCTGCCGGGGAATAGTTATTATCTAGGTTAGAATTTCTTTTTATTAGGTCTACTTGCTAGATTCCTTTCTAGCAAGATTTTATTTTTATTTTTAGGTTTTCTTTAGTCTATCTTATTTCTTTGTTTCCTTTGTTCGTAAACTATCTCGATGGATAACAATAGCATTGATCGTTTGATTCCTGTTATTTGTGTTTTTCGTCGAGGATTTTCCAAATGCCCACCCCAATCCCTTTAGTGGAAAATGAGAACCCACCTAACCTCTCGCCTAACCATCACTTTGACAACAATTCTGAAGTGGAGGAGTCTGACCATGATGATGACCATAGGGCTAGTCCTTTTTACTATTCGGACTCCGATGAGAACCTAGATGATGGTGACGTAATTAATGAGGATAGGATGGAAGATGAAGTGGACCCTCTTAGGTATGTCGACCCTAGAACAAGGATTGAGAATGATAGCTCATTTAATATGCAATTTCCTTGTAAGATTGGATTTAGGAGCTTTGATGCCTACCTTAACTCATCTCTACCAATGAACATAATCTCGCGTAGTGAATACAATAAAATTATGGTAGATGAGTTAGAATACAAAGGTGATAATATTATTGCTAGAGCAATGGCATTGCATGTAACACCCTAGGCAAATCCCACATCGGCTGTGGCCTGGAGAGATGCTGGACTCATAAGATAACATTCGCCTTATAATGACACAACGCGATTTGTGGTTTACTGCGAGTGGGGTTCTTAGGAACTGGCAGTTAAGCGTGCTCATGTGAGAGTAGTACTGGCTTGGGTGACCTGCCGGGAAGTCTTCAAATGAGGCCACAAAAACAAAGTCGTGAGCCTGCGGGCAAAGCGGACAATATTGTGGTCTGCGTAAGGCGGGGTGTTACAAGTGGAATCAGAGCCACTCCTGAGCCGTTCGGGATGGTGGGGCAAACCTCATCGAGGACGATGAGTCCCTAAGGGGGTGATTGTAACACCCTAGGCAAATCCCACATCGGCTGTGGCCTGGAGAGATGCTGGACTCATAAGATAACATTCGCCTTATAATGACACAACGCGTTTTGTGGTTTACTGCTAGTGGGGTTCTTAGGAACTGGCAGTTAAGCGTGCTCATGTGAGAGTAGTACTGGCTTGGGTGACCTACCGGGAAGTCTTCAAATGAGGCCACAAAAACAAAGCCGTGAGCCTGCGGGCAAAGCGGACAATATTGTGGTCTGCGTAAGGCGGGGTGTTACATTGCATGTGTTTGTTGGAAGCTTTGTTTATCTTGTTGAGTTCATGGTTATGGAGAATCTAGGAGAATTTATCGATAGTAAATTAACCCAAGTTGTGTTTGGGTAACCCTTCAAAAGGTTAACCAACCTTGATGAAAAACTTATGGAATGGTTAATTACATTCTCGGATGGGGATGAAGATTTTGTCTATCAAATGCCCCGTGCACACCCTAGGTTCAAGGATTTTTTCATGGAGAAATGTAGTAGGTATCCGCCCCTAGAAATGCTAAGTGAGAATGATAAAAGAAAAGGGCTTAAATATCCTCATGAAAAGAATAAAAGGTATTATCGCGGATGTTTAGAGTTAAGTGATGATTATAAGAAAGATGAGGCGACTATTAGATGGCTCACCCTTGGGTATGTGAGCATAAGCAACACACGATAGCCCATGACCTTGAGTCTAGCTACAAGACTCGTAAAAAAAGAAAAGCGCTTCTTGGGAGGCAACTCATGTTTTGTGTGATTTTTATTTGTTTGATTGTTATTTGCTTCCGTATGCTTGCTTTATTTTTATTGTTGGTAGATCATGTTTCAAAACTAAAATTGTGAAAATTCTCTATTTTGTCTTTTAACTTCGTCTTAACTTCATATAAAGGTATTTTGCAAAAGATAAGTGTAAGGGGAAACCCCAAATTTGTT
Organism: Artemisia argyi; assembly: GCA_030686995.1. NCBI lineage: Eukaryota > Viridiplantae > Streptophyta > Magnoliopsida > Asterales > Asteraceae > Artemisia > Artemisia argyi. The sequence goes on along the minus strand of CM060676.1, from coordinate 40,842,708 downwards.
TTTGAGAACGAAATTGATCATGATTCTCCACAATATTAAATGGACATGTGTATTAGTATTTGTTAGAGTCAAATGCTTGTATCGAGTCATAATGATGTTTTATAGGATTTTCCAGGAAGTAGGATGATACGTAGGGATCGCACCAGGCTTTACCTCTCAAGGGATCTTGAGAAGCTTACAACCCCCACCAGGCAGTGTACCTGATCGTTGTAGTATAGTATAGTGACAAGTACCGGGGGATTGATCGTTCAGCTAGGAATAGTGTCGCTAGGATTAGAAAACCTAAATACTAGTTCTAAAGATGAGGGATGATTATTTTTGTATTTTTATATTTTATGAAAAGCAAGTAAAAATCTCGGGTTTGAAGGATTTGGGCGGAATTAGTTGCTAATCAACTAACCCAATACTAAAGATGCAATCAAAATAAAATACTGAAAATGAAAATAAACTAAATTATACTAAGGTTGTGAGCAATAAGTGGAGAAAATGTGTTTACTTAGATTTCACTACTCCCTAGATATCTTTTACACGTTAATTACTTGTTATAGTTGCGTGGATGACAGATTGTATTCCATAATATCATTCATGGGGTGGCGCACTTAACTCCCCAATCCTATGAGCTCTTATCTCCTCCTATGCCATGCCCAGCACAACCATAGGGATTATAAACAGTGGCTCATGCATTAAATACAACCAATAAAACCTAGTGCACATCAGTTCATGTTTCCTAAGACGTTCACGCATGTTACCATTTGGAGATCTGCCAGTTTTCTTAAGCCTAACATCGAATTCATTCATCCAATACAATTATAAAGAAGTAATCAACACATAATTAACATCTAGGTTTCATTAGATCCAAGCAAACACAAGATAGATCTAGCCTAGCATGATGGAATTAAGACAAGAACAAGATATAGACAACCAACACATAGACATATTGATTGAATTAAAAGAATACTTATCTTAATTACACATGAAAGGTATCAAGGGCTTAGAACCCTTGAAAAACCTATAAAATTCGCATCAAGTTCGTACTTAGGGTTTTTCCAAAACTTCTCTTTTTTTAATGTGAAAATTAGAAAACTATATATAGGAAATAAGGTCTGACGGCGTCAAGACAAATCTTGTGACGCCGTCACCTCGCCGCCAAAACACTTCTCGGACTGCCTTGATCTACTTTTGACGCCGTCATGTGTTATGCATTTCCAGGCCGTCATAAATTTTACTCTTGATGCCCTACTTCGTGACGCCTTCAAATCTGTACTGGATCGTCATGGAAATTACTCTTGACGCCGTCAGAAATTCCTTCTTGACGCCGTCACCTACTGTTCCCAGCAAGGAAAATTAAGACTTTGGCGTTTTCTTCACTTTTATGCTCCAAAAACGTCCGAATTGCTTCCTTTTCCAAATTTCACTCCCAAAGTACCTAAAATCACAAAAGGAACGATTTAGGGCAATATTTGATCAAATAAATTCAATTCCGGGCTTAAATGACCCCCTAAAAACGGTTCATTTTTCGCCTCATCATAGGACATATGTTTTTCCAGAAATTTTCCGGAAACTTAAAGTAAAGATTTCTGCAGGTCACTTCTGACGGTGTCAGGAATTAATTCCTGACGGCGTCATGTGTAAAATTCTGGAAATTTTGCTAGTTTTGTTTTTCTAACGGAGTCTTATAGTTTTTGTTAATTCTTTAGTTTTATAAACTCCAGGAAATCTGCAAACATTCATTCCACAAGCATTATATCTTAATTTGCTTTCTAGGACTTGTTAGTATATATAGATTGCCGCCGATTTTACGCGAGGTTGCCTTGTTTGTTTTCTCAGGTTAAACAGGTTATGTATGACAAGAAGATGATTTATTTTTCTGGAAGGGAAGCTTTGAATGTTCATTTCTTGGAGGAAGATCTAACCTTGTTACCACACTATCCACACCGAACGAATCAGGGGAGTATTTGATTTCATTCTTTTACCTATTCACTTTTACATTCTTTAATGGAACATTGGGGACAATGTTCATCCTAAGTGTAAGGGGAGGGTAAATGATGATAGCTTATAGGATACACTTGCACTTGAGTTTGTTTGTTTGATGGTAGGTGTGTAATAAAACTAAGAGAAACACTTAAGTTTAAATTTTTTTACAACATTTAGGAGTGAAACTTTAACCTTAGCAAGCGTCTCATGGATAGGAGTTGTATGACTAGCACAAAATCGTACCATTCAGAAAAATTTTTCACCCAAATATGTGGAAAACTAGATGGGGGGGTTGAATAGTTTTACATCCTTTTAAATTTATAAACACAAGTTAGTTTTAAAAACTTCGATTCTAGTTTATGTGAACTAAATACTTGCACTATATGAACAATTGTATGGTAACTAACTAACAAAGCTAATATAGTAAAGGTAAATGAATGAGTAATGAGAAGAGTTGGAAAGATCAAACCACAACACAAGGATTTATAGTGGTTCGGCTACAAGGACACCTTCCTTGTTCCTACTCCACTCCCCGAGTCACCTACTCGAGAGTTTTCTTCACTATGTCAACAAACTCCCTTTTGGCGGAGAAAACCTTACACACCAATTTACACACCACAATAACTTCACAACTTGATCACTACTTCTACACAACTTCTTCACACCAATATATTACACACCAATCTTCTTCACACCTATCTTCTACACACCAATCTTCTACTTCACACCAATCTTCACAACTAACCTACTTCACTACTAATCAACTTCTACTTCCTACACAACTTCTATATCTTCTAAACAATATATAACAAGCACAACACAATATTCACAAATGAATGTATATAAACACTATGCACAACTACTCTTCAACACTTCTTGAACTTGGTTGTAGAAAGTGTTCTTCTTTTGCACTTTGGATGAGAATGGATGATGAGGGATTGAATCACTTGAAACAAGGATTAATATACAAATGATCAAAGGGTTTTAGAGGATCTTTAGAGAGTTATAGATCTGAAAATTTCGTGCAAAAGGTGAGGCAAAAATCCAGGTTTAAGGTGGTATTTATAGGCAAAAGATTCTGACAGAGGAGCGTGGCCGGTCCCCTTAATTTTAAGGGGACCGTCCCTTATAATTAAGGGGGCCGCCCAGCTGAAACGGCCAGAATCTTTGTCTTTTAATGGGGAAAGTTTATTTGGTGAAAAACTAACTGATATTGGTTAAAATTTTGAATTCATATATTTAGTATGAATAAAACATTTTTCTTTATTACCAAAAGTGTTTTTCAAAAATATATAATATGTTTATATAATTAAATAAACTTTGTGTTAGTTAATTAAATACCCCTTTGATCATGAGATGTATTAAGCACTTGTTTATCCATACCTTAAGTGATTAAGTTGGATAGAGTGATATAAATTAGCTTAATACTTGTTTACGTAGTAATTATACGATTGACGATTTACATTTTGTGATCGTCAAAATATAGAGATATCGAAAGATATAAATAACGTTTTCATACATTATTTATGTCAACAATCTCCCCCTTTTTGATGATTACAAAATTTAAACTCATTAATCGAAAATTAGTATATATTCAAGTATTATTTTGAGTTTATATCACTTCTCCCCCTTTTTGTTAGCATCAAAAAGGTTATCCCATGTTAATGTAAGCTCCCCCTTGAAGTATACTCCCCCTCGTTTTGAGGCCAAAAGGAATCGAGATATGGATATCTTGCAAAAATATTTAGTGGACAAGCAACACATATATGTATATAGCATGCAAGAGTAGAGACTAAACATAACCATAACATTAATAATATGAAAAAGATACATCAAGCATTACATTAACAACCATAACAAGTAATGCAAATAACAAAAGCCTTAAAGGCTTAGAATCATCACAAAATAAAAGAAACCAAGGCTCAAACATGAGAGTCCTCTTTAGAGCTTGCCATCCAAAAAGGTTTAATACAAATTTATTTGGAAAACACCAAGCATGTTTAACTGGGAGGAATGGATGGTGAACATGGAGATGGTGATGGTGGAGGTGTGTTTGTTGATGGTGGTGGAGGTGTTGTGTTTGTTGTTGGTGGTTGATGCAACAAGTTTTCAATATGAGAAAACATGTATTGGATCTCATCTCTTAATCCGAACATAATTGTTCGGTTGTGAATGCAACAAAGGCAAGTGTCTCCATGAGCTTCAAGTAAGCTCCATGGGACGGGGTTATAGGTTGGTGGATTGATAGGAGATGATGAGAAATGTGCATCAAGAGGTGTTAATGGTGATAATGAGAGAGTGAGTGCGAGAGGTGTGTTTGCATTGGTGGGTTGTGATGGTTGATCAATTATGGATGAAGTGGATGGTATGGAAGAAGTGGAATTTCCATTAGTTGATGGTGTTTTGGAGGGTACATTTGGTGCACTAGGAGATGAGCATTGAGGTGGTGGTGATGGGGTAGTGTTGTCTTCATTTGTAAGATCAATGAATAATTGTTTTGGTGGAATAATGACAAGTTTTTGTTTCTTGGCATTGTTTGAATAGGTGGTTTTTGGTGATGACATGATAAAAGGATGATGTTTGATGAAGGTTGAGGATGATGGAATGTGAATTAAACATGCATGGGGATTATATAGTGGGAAAACATGTTTAGAAGTGGAATTAGTTTGAAATTGAAATGTTAGATTCCAAAATCAGTTTGGTTTTTAAGGGAAATGGTAGCTGAGACTAGCAAAAGAGATCACAAGGTGCAAAAGAAAACAGTGTAAAAACTGTTCCAAATGGCCGGTCCCCTTAAATTTAAGGGGGCCGCCCTTATGAATTAAGGGGGCCGCCCATCTGACGACCCAGAAATCAAAAATTTTCAAAAAATTTTCTGGTAAAATGTTATGTTCTGTTTTGTATGTGCAGCAAGCTCTATTTGGACATTTCACATTTGTTTTGATCTATTAGAAAGCATACATGTCATATATTTATATAAACATTAACTAATCCTGCAAACATAGATTAAGAGAAGCATGCATTAAAAAGCATTTATTAAGAACAATCAAGTTGGCATCCTAAACAAATATCCAAATAACAAGTACTTCCGAATATACTTCTGATGAGTGCTCAAACACTCATCATTTTTACCGTATCTGGACTGCCAAAACATCCAAAAACACCCAGAAACGCATCAAAATACACAATTTATTCCAAAAGTGTGTTTTATATGTTTTAGATGCAAAATGTTTGAAAACAAATGAAAAACGAACAAAGTTTGCACAATTGGCAGTTTCAGTCCCTCAAGTTTCAAAATTTGGCAAAACTAGTCCCTGGAAGTTTAAAATGAAAGAAAAGTCAACCCAAGGCAAAGAAAAGTAAAAATTTATCAAAATAAGTCCTTGGGTGATAAAGTTTGAGAAAATTACACTTTTACCCCTTAAAATCCAAAATTGACATGAATAGTCCCTGGAGTTTTGGAAATTGACAGATTTGATCCCGGGTGGAATTATTTTGAATAAAAATCATCTTTGGTTGTTGGAAAATCATAAGTTATCACAAATAGTCCTTGGATCATAAGTTTGGGAAAATTACAGGAAAAGTCCCTCAACTTTAAAATTTTACAAAAATGGTCCTCGGGTATTTTTAAATGAAAAAAAAAATGTTATTTGTGATCTTTGTACAATTAACAAATGGCAAGTTTGATCCTTATGGTTACTTGGGTAAAACACCACAGCCCCCCCCCCCAACTTTTGCTAAATTACATGAATGGTCCTTGTGATTTAGAGTTACTAAAACCAAACGGATCCTAAGTTAACTAAACCAAAACCAAAATCCAACCCACTCCATGGTCTGGTCCATCAAACACCCCCAGGCCCATATCTCTTTTAGCCCAGTCCACACTCACCACCTCACCCCGTTTAACCTTTCACCCTCCATTTCCCAGTCAACCATGGTCAAACCCCCTCCAACTTGCTACCTGCTCCCCCCCTCCTCCACCTCAGCACACCATCCCTCCCCTTGACTCTTGAGCTATGTTCCAAACTTCTTTAATTGTTCCCCACTCACCACTCAACCACAGTCTGACAAAGGAAGAAAAAAGATTGGCGCCAAAAAGGTTTTAAAGGTCCAGATTGTTGCTTGTTAATCCAAGGGCTCAGAAAGGAGATGGGATTCACTCATTAGGGTTCCAAAACCCTAATGGTTCCAGTATAAGAAGAAAGAGATGCACCAGTGATCAGGGGGATTTTTTTAGCTTATTTTGTAATTTTTTTACTTAATGTAAAACTTAATTTCCAAGTAATTTTTAGCTTTTAAGTTGTATTTCAAGCCTTATCAGTGTAATTGTAAACTTTATATTTGAATGAAATCCAAGTTCTCTTTTTAAACTCAACTTCTTTATATTTCATTGAAAATCTGAGGTGGCATGAATGAATGATTAGTACTTGTTCTTATTATTCCATAAGCTCATTTGTGATCTTATTTAAGTTTATATAATATATCTTGAGCATTAAATTTTTTCCAGTATCAAGTTTCAAATAGCCAAAGAAAAATAAATTAGAAAGAAAAAAAAAATAGAACAAGAAGAAAAAGTGAGCAGTGATGGATTGTGGCTGAGCTTGGAATGGAAATGGGGTAATAGAGGTCTGTGGAGACCATTTAGGATTGGTTCTAGGCATTGGTTCTTGGATTTCAAGTGGGCACTCTTGTAAGCAATCTCCTTAATTCTTGGTACTTTACTGTTTCTATAGATAAATGCTTTAATCTTTGTTGTTTCTCAACTGATTTGTGTTATTTAATGTTAATATAACCTAAATTCATTAGCTTGTTTATTATTTTTGAGAGTTGTTTAGTTTTCTAAAAAATCAGTTAAGTAGTATAAACTTGCATTCTGAGTTCTTGTGTTGTTATTATTGCTTATTTGTGTTCTAATAGACCCATTGTATTGTTGTTAAAAAGCATGTATCAGATTAGAGGTTTAATTCATAAGGTTGTTTTGAAAATCATCAAGGTCATATCTGTTTAGGGGTGTTTGGATCAGTGGATTAGCCCACTGATTCCTTGGTTGTGCTTGGTATTTATTGTTTAGATATATTACCTAGGTCTGTTTATGCTTGAATCAGGCCTCACATTGGATCCTAGTAACCTTAAAGTCAAAATCACAAGATTCCACCACCACAGTTAACTGTGGTGGTTTTTAGAGTCCAAAACCTTTTCATTTCAATATATAAGTTAATGTTTTAACTTAATTCAGTCCTTATTTAACTTATAAACATGATTTGAGACAATTAAAGCCTTCACAATCTCATAAAAGTCAAAGTTTTGTAAAAACCTTAAAAGTCAAATTCATCTCAGTCATTTTTGAGCAACTTTTGGAGGTTTGTAACTTGTTTGTTTTAAGGTGTTAGGATTTGAAAATTGGTGTGCTTAATCTTTGTCACTTTGTCTATTTTTGTAAATTTTATCAGATTTTTAGAATTTCATTTGGTGGGTCCCACACCCCCTTGAAATAGGTTGCAGGGCAACCCATTGCCCTGTTCTCAGCATACCACTTCCACACCACCACCTTTTGTGGTGGTTTGTGGCCAACTCAGTGGTCTATACCACTTGATTTTGGTTCACCTCAACCCCCTCCTACCAGGGAAGGTTTTTGACCCTTTTGTTTGAACCCTAAGTCTGTGGACCCCACATTGTTTGGACCCTTAACCTTGTCCCCTAACTGCCTCAGAAATCAATAAGCTTGTGCTTATTTTTGGTCTTATTGGTTTATTCAGGCCAATCCTTTGTTCCATAGTTGCTTAATATTGTTTGCTTATCTCAGAGAAACCAATCTCAACCATTGTGGACCCCACATTCATCATTTGAGCTTAAAAACACTCCACAGTCAACAAAAGTCAACTGTGGATGAAATAAGCACTTAAATTGCTTATTCAGTGGGTTTAAACAAAAGTGTTTTTATTAAAGTTAGTTGTTTTTAGCTTATTATCAGTTTAGAAAAAGAAAAAATCAAAAAAACCACTTTTAAAAATAGTGATAGCTTCTATTTAATAGGATTTATCTATTTATTTTTCTTTTTAATTAATTTCTAAGTAATATGTCACTTTTATATTTTTAGAAATTATATTTTAGGTTAAAATAATTTTACAAATTTTTCCAGATTTTTATTTTGTCATTTAGTGGTATTTCTAATTAATTTTAGTTTAATTTAGTTTTAATTAATATTAATCAATTAATTAGCATAATTAGTTTTTATATAGTATAACCTAGTTTTTATAATTTTTATAGCTTTTATTTTAGTTAAAACATTTTTATAAATTTTTCTAGAATTTTTACTGTTCATTTAATAGTTTTCATAATTTAAATAGTTTAATTAGATATTAATTAATAAATAGAATAATAATTAGTTAATTAGTTTAAAAATACATAAAATTAACTTTTTATAATTTTTTAGGATTCCCATGATGGTTAATTAGATTTATAAAATTTTTCTTAATTTTCTAAATCTTTTAAGTATTTTTAATAATTCTAATTAGTTTAATTAGTATTAAATAGATAATTAGTAATTAATTAATTATAAATAATTAAATAGTGTAAAAATAATTTTTATTTTTCTTAAAATTTTCTTTTATTATTAGGATTGTAAAAATATAAATTTTACACTTTTAACCCTTCCCGTCCTTCAGTTGTACTTTTTGTTTTGTGCGTCTGTGTACGTTTTTTTTAATTAAAACGTACGTTTTTAGTTTTTAGCTCAAATCTCCGTAATCTAAATTCCCGTAATCAATCACATAGCTTTCCTAAGCTATATTTGTTTATAAATTCCAAATAATTCTGATCATAACCTTTTCCTGTGAATAATTACCCGATCACAAATACGCCAAAGTTACAATTCACACTTCAACGGGACTTAACGACCTGGTGATACCCTATATTACCCGGAGCATTGATTCTAGGCTGTTTGACTTTGTTGACCATTCCTTGGTTAATTTAGGTTAGGTGATTCGGGCTCAATCAAAATTTGGCGCCGCTGCCAGGGAAGTGTGCGCGTTTCTTTAGCGTTATTTGAGATTAGTGTTATCTCACCTCACTCACTGTATAAATACCACCACTTGTGTATATTTTCATAATCAAAATACAAAAAAGTCATTAACACTTTTCCTAAAGTGTTAAAACACCAAAAAAATTAAAAACAACAAAACAGATTGTAACGTTTTCTGATTCGGTTTTCTTTTAAGGTGATTCTTAAAGAAAAACGATTTTGGTAAACGAGACGATACCAAAAATATTGTCCAAAAGTTTTTAAACCCATACACAAAACACAAAAACATCCGTCTTTTCTTGTGAATAATAATTCTACATAAAATAAACCGTCGAAAACCAAGACAGAACACCTTCCAACTGGGGGTGTGAACAAATAAGTTCCCAAATCAAAAAGATTAAAACTTGCCTTTGTATCCTTGTGTGTGGTGTACCTTTTCTAAAGAAGCCACTCACTTGTGATTATTGGTTTAAGTTCACTGTGGTTTTGTCTCGACTTTGTTTTGATTGATTTTTGTTCCTAGTGCATGCGCACTCGTTCTTCTAGGTCTACTAGCCCATTACGTGAGCTTGTACGAAAACCTAGAAGACCTCGCAGACGTTCAACACCAACAGTCGGATCTGAGATCCGTACTGTTGCCACACCCACTGTCACCATGGCGGAAGACCGTCCCATGTGTGAACTTCTCCAAGCACCCATCGAGGGTTACGGAGATGCCATTATTGTCACAGCCATCGTGGCTGATAGTTTTGAGCTCAAAACCGGGTTACTCAATCTTGTAACCTCAAGTCAATTCTACGGTTTTGAGAGGGACGATCCTCATGCTCATATTCGATGGTTCAATAAAATCACATCGACCATCAAGTACAAAAATTTCCCGTGTGAAGCAATAAAACTTCTTCTCTTCCCATTCTCATTGGAGGGACAAGCCCGGATTTGGCTTGAAAAACAACCTCCACGATCTATTGAGACTTGGGAAGATCTTGTCAAAAAGTTTGTGAATGAATTCTTCCCACCTTCCAAGACCACGAGTCTTAAGAACGAAATCACCAAGTTCACCCAAAAATACGATGAATCTTTTGGTGAAGCGTGGGATCGTTTCAAAGAATTACTTCGCAAGTGTCCACATCATGGTTTCTCTGAGTTGATGCAACTCGATACGTTTTACAATGGCGTGAGCCAAGCTGATCAGGATTCACTCAATGCCTCCGCGGGAGGCAACTTTTTGAGTAAAACCACAAAAGAAGCTTTGCAAATCATAGAAAACAAGTCTAAGGTCTGCTCTACACGAAGCAAACCGATTGTTTCCCAAATTAATGCGGGTCCTTCCACTTCATCTTCTGTGAGTCAATCTAGCACGGATGCTAAGATTGACAAGCTCACTGAAGCGATCCAAGCTTTGGTTCTCGCCCAAACAAAGAAAGTCTCATTTCCACAACATCCTCCACCTGCTGAGGTTAAAAAAGTGGAAGTCTGTGTAACTTGTGGTGGGCCGCATGCCTACTACAATTGCACAGCTACTGATGGTACTCCATATGAAGCTCATGCTTTAGCGGGGTCCCAAAATCAAGGAGGCAATCAATATCGCCCTCCTATGGACCCCAGCTATCGTCCTCAACATCATTATCCTGGACCTCCTGGTTTTAATCAAAACCAAAATGTCCAAAACCGTGGCCAAAATCAAAATAGAGCGAACCAAGGTTATCAAAACCAAGGTTATCAAAACCAAAGTAACTTCAATCAGGGCCACGGTTTTCACAATCAAAACCAAGGATTCCAAAATCAAGGTTTCCAACAACAAAATCAAGGAAACTTTAATCGGAACCAAGGTCAGGGTAATTTCAATCCGGGATATTTTCATGGAAACAACAACCCTAATCAGGGTAATTTTCAAAATCAAGGTCCAAATCCGAACAATCGAGCTCCAAATATTCCTAATCCGAATCAAGCCATTGTTCCAACCGGGCCTTCATCTGACGAGTTGTTGAAACAATTCATGAAGTCCCAAGAAGAGTTGAACAAGTTGCTGGTCAGCCAGATTTCTGACATCAAGAAGTCTTTAAATGATCGACCCTCGGGCTCAGGTACTACTTTACCGAGCAACACGATCGCTAACCCGAGGGGCGATGCTAAGGCGATCACAACACGAAGTGGTGCTTCATATGATGAACCCGCGATTCCTACTACCTCTTCTTCTCCTCCAAAGGTAGTGAATCGTGAACCTGAGGTGACAAAGGACAAAGTGCAAATTCCTAGCCCACGAAGTACAGCACACGTCCAACCTCAGGTTATTCCTGAAACCAGATGTAATCCTGGAGTTGTCTTTGAACCACCAGAAACTCCAGTGGACAGCCCTAAATCCAAAACTTCTATTCCCTATCCATCACGTCTCAGTGAACAAAAGCTCCGCGAAAAAGCTAATCACCAAATGGATAAATTTTTCCAAATCTTCCAAGATTTGCATTTTGATATCAGCTTCGCGGATTCTATTCTCTTGATGCCCAAGTTTGCATCGACAATCAAAAATCTGTTGAGTAACAAAGAAAAATTATTTGAGATGGCAAGAACTCCTCTGAATGAGAACTGCTCTGCGGTTCTTTTGAAAAAGCTTCCTGAAAAGCTTGGAGATCCTGGGAAATTTCTCATTCCTTGTACTTTCCCGGGTATGGTTGATTGCTTCGCCCTGGCCGATCTAGGTGCTAGCATCAACCTGATGCCATATTCTGTGTGGAAGAAACTCTCTCTTCCCGAACTTACCCCCACGTGCATGACTTTAGAACTTGCCGATCGTTCGATTTCTCGTCCCATTGGCATTGTCGAGGACGTATTCGTTAAAGTGGGGAAGTTCCATTTTCCGGCAGATTTTGTGATTGTTGACTTTGATGCCGATTCAAGGGTCCCTCTCATTCTTGGGCGGGGATTCCTTAGAACTGGGCGAGCTCTTATCGATGTATTTGAGCATGAGATCACATTACGTGTTGGAACGGAAGCCATAACCTTCAACCTAAATCAAACTTCGAGATACTCCTCCAATTATGATTGTGAGTCGGTGAATCAAATTGATGTCATCGATGTTGCTGCTGAGGAGTATGCTCAAGAGATTTTAGGTTTCATTGATGATTCTTCGAGTGAAAACCTCACTCAGTCTTCTCACCCCATCATAGCCAATTCTTCTCCTTCCCTCACTCCGTTTGAGGGAAGTGACTTCATCTTAGAAGAAATGGAGGCGTTTCTCAAAAGTGATTCGATTCCCGATGGAGTCGATAACCAAGAGATCGACCTCGAGAGGGATATTCTCATGCTTGAAAAATTGTTAAACGAAGATCCCTCTCCTCTTCCTGTTCTACCACAACAACTTCATAAAGAGGAGGTCAAAAATGTTGAGAAAACTGATGACTTCCCTGAGGTTGAACTTAAGGACTTGCCGCCTCATCTTGAATATGCATTTCTGGAGGGTGATGATAAATTACCCGTCATAATTGCCAAAGACTTAAGTGATGAGGAAAAGGCTGCTCTCATAAAGGTTTTGAAGTCTCATAAACAAGCAATTGCTTGGCGTCTCTCCGACATCAAGGGCATTGACCCTGAATTCTGTACTCATAAAATTTTAATGGAGGACGACTTCAAACCTGCAGTCCAACAACAAAGAAGGGTGAATCCAAAAATTCACGAGGTTATCAAACAAGAGGTTTTAAAACTTCTTGATGCCGGATTGATTTACCCTATCTCGGACAGTCCTTGGGTCAGCCCAATTCATTGTGTTCCAAAAAAGGGTGGCATTACCGTTGTCACAAATGAGGAAAATGAGTTAATTCCCACTCGTTTGGTTACGGGTTGGCGTGTCTGTATTGACTATCGCAAGTTAAATGACGCCACCCGCAAAGATCATTTTCCTCTGCCTTTTATGGATCAGATGCTCGAGAGATTAGCGGGGAATGAGTATTATTGCTTCCTCGATGGTTTCTCGGGTTACTTTCAGATTCCCATTGATCCGCAAGATCAAGAAAAGACCACGTTCACGTGCCCCTATGGAACTTTCGCATATAAACGTATGCCATTTGGCTTATGTAATGCTCCGGGCACGTTTCAAAGATGTATGATGGCCATTTTTTCCGACATGATCGGAAAAACGATGGAGGTCTTCATGGACGATTTTTCGGTCATTGAGGATTCGTTCCAAACTTGTCTCTCCCATTTAGACAGCATGCTAAAACGTTGTGAAGACACAAAGTTGTGTCTAAATTGGGAGAAGAGTCACTTTATGGTCAAAGAGGGCATTGTCCTCGGCCATAAAATTTCAAAAAACGGGATTGAGGTTGATCGTGCCAAAGTGGACGTCATTACAAAATTGCCTCATCCCACGACTGTGAAAGGTGTTAGGAGCTTTTTGGGTCATGCCGGTTTTTACCGTAGGTTTATTCAAGATTTTTCTAAAATCGCCCGGCCTATGACCCATCTCCTCGAGAAGGATGCTCCTTTTATCTTCTCCCCTGAGTGCATCGAAGCCTTTGAAACATTAAAGAAAAGGCTTACCGAGGCACCTATTCTTGTTGCCCCTGATTGGGACTTGCCCTTTGAACTTATGTGTGATGCTAGCGATTATGCTATAGGGGCAGTCTTGGGGCAACGCAGGTCTAAACACTTTCAGCCTATACACTATGCCAGCAAAACTATGACCGAGGCTCAAAGTCATTACACCACCACTGAAAAAGAATTATTAGCTGTGGTGTATGCCTTTGAGAAATTCCGGTCATATTTGATCTTGACAAAAAGCATAGTGTATACGGATCACTCGGCTTTGAAGTACCTTTTTGCAAAACAAGATGCAAAGCCGAGACTTCTTCGTTGGGTTCTCCTCCTTCAGGAATTTGATATCATTATTCGTGATAAAAAAGGAGCTGAGAACCTAGCTGCTGATCATCTCTCCCGTCTTGAAAACCCTTACCAAAATGCTTTCGAGAAAAAGGAAATAAATGAAACATTTCCTCTCGAAACCCTCGATGCGGTTTCATTTCGTGGAGACTCGATTACCCCATGGTTTGCCGACTTTGCAAACTATCTTGCGGGTAACTTCATTGTGAAAGGGATGTCGTCCCAACAAAAAAATAAATTTTTCAAAGATGTCAAACATTACTTTTGGGACGACCCCTACTTGTTCAAAATCTGTGCGGATCAAGTCATCCGGCGGTGTGTATATGGTCAAGAAGCCGCTGAAATCTTAAAGGCTTGCCATGCTGGTCCCACAGGGGGCCACCACAATCCAAATTACACCGCCAAAAAGGTGTTTGATTCCGGTTTCTTTTGGCCCACGATTTACAAGGATGCCCAAGAATTGGTCAAATCCTGTGACGCTTGTCAACGTCACGGGAATATTTCACAAAAGAATGAAATGCCACAAAATGCAATTCAAGTTTGTGAAATATTTGACGTTTGGGGCATTGACTTTATGGGGCCATTCCCGTCATCTCACGGAAACAAATACATACTCGTGGCAGTTGACTATTTGTCAAAATGGGTTGAAGCGAAAGCTTTACCCACAAATGATGCCCGAGTAGTCGTAAAATTTTTGAAAGCTCTCTTTGCTCGATTTGGAACTCCACGTGCTATAATTAGTGATCGTGGTACGCATTTTTGCAATGACAAATTCGATAAAGTCATGCAAAAGTATGGTGTAACTCACCGTCTTTCTACTGCGTACCACCCTCAAACAAGTGGACAAGTAGAAGTTTCCAATCGAGGCATAAAAAGAATATTGGAGAGAACCGTTGGGGAAAATCGTGCATCTTGGTCGGATAAATTAGATGATGCACTTTGGGCTTTCTGTACGGCGTATAAAACACCCATTGGGTGTACGCCTTATAAACTTGTGTACGGGAAAGCGTGCCATCTTCCGATCGAGCTTGAGCATAAAGCCTATTGGGCTCTCAAGCATGCCAATTTCGACCTCAAAACTGCGGGTGATCACAGGAAAGTTCAACTCAATGAATTAAATGAACTTCGTGATCAAGCTTACGAGAACTCTTTGATCTATAAAGAAAAGACAAAGAAAATTCATGACTCCAAGATCAAAAACCGCATTTTTAATGTTGGTGATCGAGTCCTTCTTTTCAACTCTAGACTCAAGATCTTCTCGGGAAAGCTCAAAACCCGATGGACTGGTCCATTCACTATCGTTAAGGTTTATCCTTATGGCACCGTCGAGTTATCACAAAATGACGGACCTAATTTCAAAGTGAATGGACATCGGTTAAAGCACTACTTTGGAGAGGACGTACCACCCATGGTCCTCCCAGATCTCCAAACTTTCCCCAAGGACAATTGAATTCGGGGATCGAGTCAAGCTAGTGGCCATCCCCCACCGTTTCAAAAGTAAATATGTTTCAAATTTCAATAATCATGTTTCGTATGTATATTATATACTTTATCATTCAACTCCCGGGCTGTCAGGACAAATTTATTACAGTTAATCATTCACAAGTGATTAGCTAGCGTGGTAAACCTGACACAAGCCTGGGAGGTAGTGATTACCTAAAAAAAAAAAAAATTGTATGTACAGATAAAATAAAGTGAAAAATACAAAACAAAATTCCACAGTTAGCTTCGAATATTATCTTTTTACGTTCACAGTTTCGGCATAATAGCCGGGATTTTGAATATTGATGACAATATTCATTTCTAAGTGTGGCGGGGGGGGGGGGGGGGGGAAATTCTAGCGAATTTTATCGCAAAATACTTTCAAGTACCCCATTTTAGGCCAAAATTTTTCAAAATTTTTCACTTTATTCCAAAATTTTTGTGGTTATCAGTCCGCCAAAGTCTAAATGACAAAGGGATTGGCTAGTCCAGGAGCAAACGGCTCTTGGTAAAGACAACTTAAATCCGTTTACGGCTGGCAATTTGCCAAAAATTGCATGGTTCCTCAACTCCCCCGCATCCTTATAAGCAAATGAGTTGGCTAGCCCACAAGATTATGGCTTGTGGTAAAGGCCGTGGAAAAACCATAATTGGTATTCAGCTCACCAAGATGTTGACTAGGTCCATCAAGATGCTGGCTAGTCCAGGAGCAAACGGCTCCTGGTAAAGACTTATCAAATCCGTTGACAGCTGGTGGTTTGCTCAAAATCACACGGTTATCAGGTGTGCCACAGTTCTTACACCTGGCTACTCCAGAAGTGATGGCTTTTGGTAAAGAGATTAAAATCCATCAAGTTTTTCTCAAAAGATTGCTAGGGACTAGCAATAGCTTAGTGTGGGGGATTGATGAGTGCTCAAACACTCATCATTTTTACCGTATCTGGACTGCCAAAACATCCAAAAACACCCAGAAACGCATCAAAATACACAATTTATTCCAAAAGTGTGTTTTATATGTTTTAGATGCAAAATGTTTGAAAACAAATGAAAAACGAACAAAGTTTGCACAATTGGCAGTTTCAGTCCCTCAAGTTTCAAAATTTGGCAAAACTAGTCCCTGGAAGTTTAAAATGAAAGAAAAGTCAACCCAAGGCAAAGAAAAGTAAAAATTTATCAAAATAAGTCCTTGGGTGATAAAGTTTGAGAAAATTACACTTTCACCCCTTAAAATCCAAAATTGACATGAATAGTCACTGGAGTTTTGGAAATTGACAGATTTGATCCCGGGTGGAATTATTTTGAATAAAAATCATCTTTGGTTGTTGGAAAATCATAAGTTATCACAAATAGCCCTTGGATCATAAGTTTGGGAAAATTACAGGAAAAGTCCCTCAACTTTAAAATTTTACAAAAATGGTCCTCGGGTATTTTTAAATGAAAAAAAAATGTTATTTGTGATCTTTGTACAATTAACAAATGGCAAGTTTGATCCTTATGGTTACTTGGGTAAAACACCACAGCCCCCCCCCCCCCAACTTTTGCTAAATTACATGAATGGTCCTTGTGATTTAGAGTTACTAAAACCAAACGGATCCTAAGTTAACTAAACCAAAACCAAAATCCAACCCACTCCATGGTCTGGTCCATCAAACACCCCCAGGCCCATATCTCTTTTAGCCCAGTCCACACTCACCACCTCACCCCGTTTAACCTTTCACCCTCCATTTCCCAGTCAACCATGGTCAAACCCCCCTCCAACTTGCTACCTGCTCCCCCCTCCTCCACCTCAGCACACCATCCCTCCCCTTGACTCTTGAGCTATGTTCCAAACTTCTTTAATTGTTCCCCACTCACCACTCAACCACAGTCTGACAAAGGAAGAAAAAAGATTGGCGCCAAAAAGGTTTTAAAGGTCCAGATTGTTGCTTGTTAATCCAAGGGCTCAGAAAGGAGATGGGATTCACTCATTAGGGTTCCAAAACCCTAATGGTTCCAGTATAAGAAGAAAGAGATGCACCAGTGATCAGGGGGATTTTTTTAGCTTATTTTGTAATTTTTTTACTTAATGTAAAACTTAATTTCCAAGTAATTTTTAGCTTTTAAGTTGTATTTCAAGCCTTATCAGTGTAATTGTAAACTTTATATTTGAATGAAATCCAAGTTCTCTTTTTAAACTCAACTTCTTTATATTTCATTGAAAATCTGAGGTGGCATGAATGAATGATTAGTACTTGTTCTTATTATTCCATAAGCTCATTTGTGATCTTATTTAAGTTTATATAATATATCTTGAGCATTAAATTTTTTCCAGTATCAAGTTTCAAATAGCCAAAGAAAAATAAATTAGAAAGAAAAAAAAATAGAACAAGAAGAAAAAGTGAGCAGTGATGGATTGTGGCTGAGCTTGGAATGGAAATGGGGTAATAGAGGTCTGTGGAGACCATTTAGGATTGGTTCTAGGCATTGGTTCTTGGATTTCAAGTGGGCACTCTTGTAAGCAATCTCCTTAATTCTTGGTACTTTACTGTTTCTATAGATAAATGCTTTAATCTTTGTTGTTTCTCAACTGATTTGTGTTATTTAATGTTAATATAACCTAAATTCATTAGCTTGTTTATTATTTTTGAGAGTTGTTTAGTTTTCTAAAAAATCAGTTAAGTAGTATAAACTTGCATTCTGAGTTCTTGTGTTGTTATTATTGCTTATTTGTGTTCTAATAGACCCATTGTATTGTTGTTAAAAAGCATGTATCAGATTAGAGGTTTAATTCATAAGGTTGTTTTGAAAATCATCAAGGTCATATCTGTTTAGGGGTGTTTGGATCAGTGGATTAGCCCACTGATTCCTTGGTTGTGCTTGGTATTTATTGTTTAGATATATTACCTAGGTCTGTTTATGCTTGAATCAGGCCTCACATTGGATCCTAGTAACCTTAAAGTCAAAATCACAAGATTCCACCACCACAGTTAACTGTGGTGGTTTTTAGAGTCCAAAACCTTTTCATTTCAATATATAAGTTAATGTTTTAACTTAATTCAGTCCTTATTTAACTTATAAACATGATTTGAGACAATTAAAGCCTTCACAATCTCATAAAAGTCAAAGTTTTGTAAAAACCTTAAAAGTCAAATTCATCTCAGTCATTTTTGAGCAACTTTTGGAGGTTTGTAACTTGTTTGTTTTAAGGTGTTAGGATTTGAAAATTGGTGTGCTTAATCTTTGTCACTTTGTCTATTTTTGTAAATTTTATCAGATTTTTAGAATTTCATTTGGTGGGTCCCACACCCCCTTGAAATAGGTTGCAGGGCAACCCATTGCCCTGTTCTCAGCATACCACTTCCACACCACCACCTTTTGTGGTGGTTTGTGGCCAACTCAGTGGTCTATACCACTTGATTTTGGTTCACCTCAACCCCCCTCCTACCAGGGAAGGTTTTTGACCCTTTTGTTTGAACCCTAAGTCTGTGGACCCCACATTGTTTGGACCCTTAACCTTGTCCCCTAACTGCCTCAGAAATCAATAAGCTTGTGCTTATTTTTGGTCTTATTGGCTTATTCAGGCCAATCCTTTGTTCCATAGTTGCTTAATATTGTTTGCTTATCTCAGAGAAACCAATCTCAACCATTGTGGACCCCACATTCATCATTTGAGCTTAAAAACACTCCACAGTCAACAAAAGTCAACTGTGGATGAAATAAGCACTTAAATTGCTTATTCAGTGGGTTTAAACAAAAGTGTTTTTATTAAAGTTAGTTGTTTTTAGCTTATTATCAGTTTAGAAAAAGAAAAAATCAAAAAAACCACTTTTAAAAATAGTGATAGCTTCTATTTAATAGGATTTATCTATTTATTTTTCTTTTTAATTAATTTCTAAGTAATATGTCACTTTTATATTTTTAGAAATTATATTTTAGGTTAAAATAATTTTACAAATTTTTCCAGATTTTTATTTTGTCATTTAGTGGTATTTCTAATTAATTTTAGTTTAATTTAGTTTTAATTAATATTAATCAATTAATTAGCATAATTAGTTTTTATATAGTATAACCTAGTTTTTATAATTTTTATAGCTTTTATTTTAGTTAAAACATTTTTATAAATTTTTCTAGAATTTTTACTGTTCATTTAATTGTTTTCATAATTTAAATAGTTTAATTAGATATTAATTAATAAATAGAATAATAATTAGTTAATTAGTTTAAAAATACATAAAATTAACTTTTTATAATTTTTTAGGATTCCCATGATGGTTAATTAGATTTATAAAAATTTTCTTAATTTTATAAATCTTTTAAGTATTTTTAATAATTCTAATTAGTTTAATTAGTATTAAATAGATAATTAGTAATTAATTAATTATAAATAATTAAATAGTGTAAAAATAATTTTTATTTTTCTTAAAATTTTATTTTATTATTAGGATTGTAAAAATATAAATTTTACACTTTTAACCCTTCCCGTCCTTCAGTTGTACTTTTTGTTTTGTGCGTCTGTGTACGTTTTTTTTAATTAAAACGTACGTTTTTAGTTTTTAGCTCAAATCTCCGTAATCTAAATTCCCGTAATCAATCACATAGCTTTCCTAAGCTATATTTGTTTATAAATTCCAAATAATTCTGATCATAACCTTTTCCTGTGAATAATTACCCGATCACAAATACGCCAAAGTTACAATTCACACTTCAACGGGACTTAACGACCTGGTGATACCCTATATTACCCGGAGCATTGATTCTAGGCTGTTTGACTTTGTTGACCATTCCTTGGTTAATTTAGGTTAGGTGGTTCGGGCTCAATCAACTTCGGACAAATAGCACACAAGACATAAAAATAAGTATTGTTCAACAAATATAATCCAAGCACATCATCTCTTTTTCTTCCCAAATATGCCCTTCAATGTCTTCCCGATAGATTTAAAGCCACCTCTAACTTCTTCATGCAAACTCTTTTGTCTTCTAAGCATCTCGATAGTTCGTTCATGAAGCACTTCTTCGGTTTGATCACTAGGAGATAGGGTAGAATACTCGGGATAGTCAAGATCCTCTAAATTGTCAACGAACTCAGAAAACGTAGGGGTACTAGCATCATGGATGTTTTCCTCCTCATCGTCATCGTCTTGCCTTGAGGATGATCCATGAAAGCTATGACGACGAGGTTTACCCTTGTCACTTCGAGTTTGTCGAGCTTGTTTTAGAGCGAGAGGACGTAGAGTGGGGTAGATGGACTCATAGATACTATTGTCAAGATCGGGGTAGTACTCGATAACATGACGATAGAGACGAGTGAGGAACATTCCATATGGAAGGTTGGCTTTGGGAATTTTTCTAGCACACTCAATCTGTTTGATAAAGAAGTAGGCCAAATTGTACGGCTTTTCGACAGCTATACAATACAACATGTGAGCAAGGCACACCGGGAGATGGTCCCGGTGATCTCCAGTACCAAACGCATTCTCACGAATGAGTTCTTCCCAACGCTTCATGTGGGGGCTTAATTCCTTGAGGAGAAGTTGGTATGGAGAGATTTGAACGTTTTTGGATTTTATTTTTCGGCTTGTGGTGGCACGTTCCACACCAAGGATTTGACGAATTTCGTCAGGATGAGGAATTTCGTCGAGATAGGGACCGAAGGTTGGTCGATAGCGATTAAGAGATTCGAGGTCCCACTCGTTTGTGAAAACGGCTTGACCTCTAAAAGGAATTTGGAGGATATGACCAAATTGTTCGAGAGTTAGGGTGATAAATTCATTTTGAATCATGAAAGAGATGGTGATGAAACCAAGATCATTGGCTTGGATGGTGACTTGGCTATAGAAATCCATTATGAAGCGAGGAATGATAGGTTCATTTATTTCATAAAGACAATTGAAGTTGATGCTTGTAAACACGCGATTTATGTAGTCGGATTGAGCAAAAGCAAGATCTACTACACGTCATTCATGAACATTTCTATCTTCAATTTGACGATATATAAGTCCAATGGAAGGAGATGTGGTAGGGAGTTGGGAAACTTTAGGAATGTAATTTTTAGTGTGAGAAAGATCTTCGGTAGTTGCTTTTGGCATTTTCACCTAAACACATCAACAATACAAAAAAATATATATATAAAGAAAGATAAACGTATATGTATATTGTTAAGGCTTATGTTGGAACGCAAACATACTTCGATACTAATCCTAAGAAGTAGATTACCATGTTCCTTAATATTGTTTTTAACTCGTTCTAGATATACTTTACGATGTTTAATAAGTAGTTATGGACAAATCCAAACGCCCTTTTAAACATCTTAATATATCATGAAATTTACTAGATTTTCATTAGATTGTAAAACTAGTTATTTCTTGCGAGTTTCTTATGCATGTGATTTGTTTTTGAAAAAGATGGTTTGTATTTTTACTTAAAAATGTCATTTTTAGTAATAAACCAAACGCTTCCTTAACTGTTGACTTATACCACTAGTATGTCAATATATATATATGAATTATATATCTTGACAAGTCCGATTAGCAATTTTTAGGTTTATAATTATAACAAAGTTTTATAAAAATTATAATATCTAGGTTTCGATATTATTTGGACATAATCCAAACACCCCTATA
Source organism: Artemisia argyi (assembly GCA_030686995.1). Taxonomy (NCBI): domain Eukaryota; kingdom Viridiplantae; phylum Streptophyta; class Magnoliopsida; order Asterales; family Asteraceae; genus Artemisia; species Artemisia argyi. The sequence continues at coordinate 40,820,760 of CM060676.1, read as the reverse complement.
TCGTGAACCAATATAATTTTTCTTGGTCGAAAGATGTAATTTCAAGTTTTACAAGTTACAAAAGTATAATGTGATTTATTTTAACACGTTTTCAAATCATTATTCAACAATGAGTTTGCTAAAAAATTTGAAAAGGAGTGTATGAAGTTTTTCAAAAATTTTCGACATGATAGTTTATAATTACTAGTTTCTAGTGTTGATAAATCATTCTATTCCTAGGGGAAACATTTGATTATGGAGTTTTAAGACTTAATTCGAAAGAAATTGTAAAATTGATGAATTTTATAAAACATGCATAATCATGAGTATGACCAAATAAGATGAAATTTGATGAAATGTGTTATGAAAAACCTACAATACGTAATGGTGATAGTGTTAGATGAATTTGCCCTTTGCGAATTAACCCGAATTATGTGATTTGGAAGTGATTTGAGATGTTTTTGGGTTTTGGTTTTCGTCACAACAGAAGCAGGGGAAGGGGAGTAAGAAAAAGTGGAGTGTTTGGCAAAAGTGGGGGGTTGAATAGTTTTACGTCATTTTAAATTTATAAACACAAGTTAGTTTTAAAAACTTCGATTCTAGTTTATGTGAACTCAATACTTGCACTATATGAACAATTGTATGGTAACTAACTAACAAAGCTAATATAGTAAAGGTAAATGAATGAGTAATGAGAAGAGTTGGAAAGATCAAACCACAACACAAAGATTTATAGTGGTTCGGCTACAAGGACACCTTCCTTGTTCCTACTCCACTCCCCGAGTCACCTACTCGAGAGTTTTCTTCACTATGTTAACAAACTCCCTTTTGGCGGAGAAAACCTTACACACCAATTTACACACCACAGTAACTTTACAACTTGATCACTACTTCTACACAATTTCTTCACACCAATATACTACACACCAATCTTCTTCACACCAATCTTCTACACACCAATCTTCTACTTCACACCAATCTTCACAACTAACCTACTTCACTACTAATCAACTTCTACTTCCTACACAACTTCTATATCTTCTAAACAATATATAACAAGCACAACACAATATTCACAAATGAATGTATATAAACACTATGCACAACTACTCTTCAACACTTCTTGAACTTGGTTGTAGAAAGAGTGTTCTTCTTTTGCACTTTGGATGAGAATGGATGATGAGGGATTGAATCACTTGAAACAAGGATTAATATACAAATGATCAAAGGGTTTTAGAGGATCTTTTTAGAGTTATAGATCTGAAAATTTCGTGCAAAAGGTGAGGCAAAAATCCAGGTTTAAGGTGGTATTTATAGGCAAAAGATTCTGACAGAGGAGCGTGGCCGGTCCCCTTAAATCAAGGCCGGTCCCCTTAATTTTAAGGGGACTGCCCCTTATAATTAAGGGGGCCGCCCAGCTAAAACGGCCAGAATCTTTGTCTTTTAATGGGGAAAGTTTATTTGGTGAAAAACTAACTGATTTTGGTTAAAAATTTGAATTCATATATTTAGTATGAATAAAACATTTTTCTTTATTACCAAAAGTGTTTTTCAAAAATATATAATATGTTTATATAATTAAATAAACTTTGTGTTAGTTAATTAAATATCCCTTTGATCATGAGATGTATTAAGCACTTGTTTATCCATACCTTAAGTGATTAAGTTGGATAGAGTGATATAAACTAGCTTAATACTTGTTTACGTAGTAATTATACGATTGACGATTTACATTTTGTGATCGTCAAAATATAGAGATATCGAAAGATATAAATAACGTTTTCATACATTATTTATGTCAACAAAATATGTGAGGTTCGCCTTTAGATTTGATAGGAAAACCATTCATTATTAGTGCTTATGAGTGTACCGGTAGCATTTAGATTCTAGAACTTGCGTTAGTGATACATCCCGAGACCGCTAGTGAGACTACATTCGTGTAGTAGGATTTACTACATGATAAGAGGCATTAGGATCACCCTTGTGTTAAACCCGTATCATTATTACTTGACCATTTAAGTCATATTACTTGGCTAGTAAAGTCAACTAATTTTTCCCACACCTTAGCGTTGAACTCATTTTTAGTACACGAAACCCCTAGTACACCCCTCCGAGCCTATCTTTTCGTTTCTACCTTTAAGCATCTTACTTAAAAGAAGAATTTGTTACAACCCACTTAAATGTACAACCAAATCGCCTTAGCTTTCCGTGTATGCATTCATCTTTAGTGCATTATTGTTATTTGTTTAAACCCTTAGTTAATTATCTAATTGATTACATGGTTGCTAAGTCGAGTCATATCTTGTACATATTATTTTGGGACGATTGGGACTAATGGGTAAAGTACTTATGTTATGGAGTAATGGGGAAGAACATCATATATTACCCCCATATGTGCGTTAATCTTAAAAGTACTCCAAGTGTTTTGATTATCTTGATTCGAGTCATTAGACTAGTTTATTGTAAAATATGTAAAAAGTCAAGTGTAAGGGGAATGTTCATTCCATATGATGTATTATTTTGGATGGTAGGGTAAGAGTGTATGCAAAAAAAATAGAAAATAAAAAATAAAAACATTGAAAAATTAAGAAAAAGAAAAAAATATATATAGAAAAAGAAAAGAGAAACAACATACGGACTACCATCCCATTTCATTCTATGTTAATTTTATGTTTTTATTATTTTTGATTTATTAGCTTAAGTCGAGTCTAGTCTTGGCTTAGCAACGCCATATTGTACATGTAATTAACCAAGATGATTAACTTGCCACCAGTAAATATTACCTTTATCCAACAAAACCGTGTTTTCCATATCCCTACACCTATCATTATAACCCTTTGAAAGACCTCTTTGATAGTTTATCCTAGGTGCTTACTCCAAGTGGTGGAGATTTGATCCTTTCCCAAGCCTATGGTAATCTATTTTGTTATGACAGGTAGTGAGAGATGTTTTCCATTTCCTTATTGTGTTATATACTTTATTACACCCGAGAGATGTGAATATCTAAACGCTATTTGTGAGGTGCTGGTGTATGACCTCCGTGCTTGTCTTTGGTCTTTAGTGGAACGATTATTTGTTGTAATTACTTTTATATTAGTGTTAAATGACTCCTAACTTGTATTTTTATTAGAATAAAAGCGCATTTGCTTGAGGACAACCAAAGCTCAAGTGTAAGGGTATTTGATGAGGCGAAAAATGAACCGTTTTTAGGGGGTCATTTTAGCTCGGATTCGAATTTATTTGATCAAATATTGCCCTAAATCGTTCCTTTTGTCATTTTAGGTACTTTTGGAGTGAATTCTGGAAAAGGAAGCATTTTGGACGTTTTTTAGCATAAAAGTGAAGAAAACGGCAAAGTCTTAATTTTCCTTGTTGGGAACAGTACCTGACGGCGTCAAGAATTTCCAAGTGACGGCGTCAAGAGCAATGCAAGAGGTGGAAGTGGATAAAGTCCTTGACGGTCCAGAGAGTTTTGTACTAAGGAGATGACAGCGTCACCAAAGGCCGTCATGGTCCAAAGGTTAGTGACGGCCCATAGCAACTTTACACGTGACGGCATCAAAACTGGATCTAGGCAATCCGATTTCATTATGGGCGGCGAGTTGATGGCGTCAAAATTTTCTTCTTGACGCCGTCACCCTGTAAAATCTATATATAGTTTTGCAATTTTCATTCATTAGGGTGCAACTTTGGAGAAAAACCCTAGTCCGATTTTCACAGCTTTTTCAAGGGTTTTTACCCTTTGAAACCTCTTATGTTCAATTGAGATAAGTACTCTTTCAATTCAATCAATATGTCTATGTGTTGTTTGAATATATCTTACACTTGTCTTAAATTTAACATGCTTAGCTAGATCTCTTGTGTGTTTGCTTAGATGTAGTGAAACCTAGATGTTAATTATGGGTTGATTGTTTGTTTATAGTTGTTACGGATTATTGTATTCGATGTTAGGCTTAAGAAAACTGGCAGACTTCCATTGGTAACATGCTTCAACGCCTTAAGAAACATGATCAGAGGTGTACTATGATTTTTGGTTGTATTTAATGTGTTGGAGAATTCTAATGATCCCATGTTAGGAGCTTCTAACGGCTCGACATAGGAGTGAAGTAGGATCCTATAGAGTTAGGGAATATTGTACACGGCCCTACGACTAGTATTAAGGAATACGACCCGTCATCCATGCAATTGTAACAAATTATCAACCTGTAAAAGTTATCTAGGGAGTAATGGAACCTAAGTAAACACAATTTTCCCTATCATTGTTTACACCACATTAGTATAATTAGATTTATTTTTATTTTTGTTATTTTATTTTGATTGCATCTTAGTTTATTGGGTTAGTTGGTTAGCAACTAATTCTGCCCACTCTTCCAAAAACCCGAGATTTTAATTGCTTTTATAAAATATTAAAACACAAAAATAATCATCCCTCACCTCTAGATCTAGTTTTTAGGCTTTCTAATCCTAGCGACACTATTCCTGAGTTAAACGATCAATCCCCCGGTACTTGTCACTATACTATACAACAACGATCAGGTACACTGCCTGGTGGGGGTTGTAAGCTTCTCGAGATCACATGAGAGGTAAAGCCTGGTGCGATTCCCACGTATCATGAACCCTTTCCGGAGGGACCCGACAAAGTCTAATCTCAAATTGTAGCCTTCGATAACTTCACTAAATGGATAGAGGCAAAGTCAGTAGCAATAATCACGGGTCAACAAATAAAGAAATTAGTATGGCAAAACATAGTGTGCAGATTTGGACTCCCAGGAAAAATCATATTCGACAGCGGAAATAATTTTGAGACAAACCGTTCAAAGACTGGTGTGAAAAATTATGCATAAAATAGCATTTCGCATCAGTCAAGCACCCGCAAGCTAATGGATAAGTCGAGAGAGCAAACCAAAGTTTAGGGGAAGGAATCGAAGCAGTTCTGGGTACATAAAATAAAAACTGGATAGAAGTATTGCCACATGTCCTATGGGCGCACCGAACGATGATCAAATCCAACAATGGGGATACCCCGTTTGCATTGACATACGGAATGGAAGCTATCATCCCAGCTGAAATAGGAATGCCCACATGGAGAACGGCAGACGTGAATACAACACAAATTGATGAAGCTTTAGAAATCAACTTGGACATGCTAGAAGAAAGAAGAGAACAAGCAGCAATCCAAGAAGCAAAAAGCAAGTCAAAAATGGAGAAATACTATAACTCCAGGGTCTGCAATACGAGCTTTAAACCTGGGGACTTAGTGTATCGTAATAACGACGCAAGTCACGCCAAGGAGAGCGAAAAGTTAGGACCTAAATAGGAAGAACCATATGAGGTAACGGAGGCACTTGGAAAAGGAGCATACAAGCTAAAGGATAGAGATGGAACGCCGATACCAAGAACATGGAACATTTATAACCTCAAAAGGTGCTATATAAACCAAATGTAGGCAAGCCACTCGTGCGGACTCCGCAGTGGTCATTTATCCTTTTAAATACTATCTTATCTATTGTACTCCGTATCTTTAAATTTATAATAAAACAAAGTGAAGATTAGTTACCTTCACTAGTTCATTTTAACAAAATGTTTATCTTTTTACTTTTCAAAATCATTAACATATGTGAGTAAGACGCGCACACACTTAGGCATGCCCAACAAACGTTATTACGCATAACAAAGTATGAGTAACCTCACAATTAACTCAAGGTACATAAGAGGTATTGCAAACCCAGTAAGGGAGAATAACCTACAAATATTCAAAAAAAGCCTATTAATAAGCGTACCAGTACGATTGATGAGTGCTCAAACACTCATCATTTTTGTCGTATTTGAACTGCCAAAACATTTGAAAACACTCAGTAATGCATCAAAATACTAAAAATATTCCAGTAATTATGTTTTATACGTTTCAGATGCAAAATGAGTAAAAACAATGAAAAACGAACAAAGTTTACACAATTGGCAGTTCAGTCCCCCAACTTTCAAAAATTTACAAAACTAGTCCCTGAGCATTTGTTTTGAAAGGAAAGTCAACTTAAGGCATTTAAAAGTCCAAATTATCAAATTTAACCCTTAGGTGAAAATTTTAGAAAAATGACATATTTGGTCCCTGCAGTTTGGAATTTGGCATAATCAGTCCCTGGGTGCTTTTAAAATGAAAAATATATTTTGTGGCCCTTATGATTTTGAAATATGGCAAACTTGGTCCCTGGATTAACTTTGGAAGGTTGGCAACATTGGTCCTTCAAAATTACCAAAATTACAATTTTGGTCCTTGTGAATTTAATTACAAACGGACCCTTGTGTATTATACCTAAACCAAAACAAAACCAGTCCACTCCCCTTGGCCCAGAAATATTAACCCCAGCCCACCAATATCCAAAGCCCATTCCATCCATTTTTATTAATAAAACCAAACGGGGTCAAACCATTGGTCAACCCCTTCCCCATCTCCCATGCCGCCATAACCAAACAACACCCCAGCCTCCCAAACACAACCTGCCAATCCCCAACACTTTTGTCCCCCCCCCCCTCCTCTCCTACTAACCACCCTATTCCACTACCTCAACCAAAGTCAACCCCAAACCTCATCATCACCTCCCCCTCCACCAACAGGGCATAAAAACAATCCTAAGGCTGAGGAGAAGTAGCAAGACATCAAATGGCTAGATGGGACAAAGACAACAGAGCACACAGATGTCTCACACCAGACAAAGAGCACAAGAAAGGAAAAAGTTTCCCTGGTTCCATGCTTTTTTTTTTTTTAGTATTTATATGTCCATTGTAAGCCTGAGAGGGCAAGTAGGCAAGTAGTAGTAGTTTTTTTATTTGTGTAATTTTCAATTCAGTAACTAGTGTAACTTGTAATCTTTTCTTGTGATCAATGCAAGTTTTCAGTTTTTATTAAATTCCAAGTTCACTCCTAGTTGGTTTATATTTTCTTTAAAATTTTCTAAGTCTTGCTAAAAGTTATTATTGTTGTTTTGAGGTTTCATAAACTCACTTCTGTTCTCAGTAGTCAAAGAGAGAACAAAATAAATAAATAAATAAATAAATAAGAAAAAGAGAAAATCATAAGTAAGAAAGAAGATGGCTGGTGGCTGAAAGAAGAAGCATGGAATGAATAAGCTTTAGAGCTCATGGGAGCTATAGGATGTTAAGTTGAGTTCTGTTTTGCTTCTGCTTAAACTTTGGACCTATTGTAAGAATTTCCATCTTTTATATTATATGCCATTTTGAGATTGGAGTAGTTGTTTATTGATTATTATAGTTTACTTCTGCTATTGTGAATCCATTTTAACCTAGTTTGAGTCAGTACCTCAGTTCCCTTGTTGAAATGCTTGATTTGCTATGTACCTCCTTCATAACAGTTTACTTTAAGGGGTGTTTGGATTGAAGTGTCTCACTGAGTATAAGTGAGTTTTGTTGGTAGCTTAGGTTTGTGCAAGTATATTTAGGTTCTAGGAGCCCAATTTAGTCATAAAACTTGAAGTAATTCAGTTAGAAAGTAAAAACTAGTGTACAATTTTAGAAGCTGTTAACTGTTAGGGTAATAGAGTTCCAAATCTTAGTTATAGGTATAAAAGTTGGTAATTTAGTTAACTTTAGTCTCATTGTAGGTTAGGATAACACATTTAAGTGTCTATGATCATTTGAATGTCAGTTTAGTCAAAATCTTGCAAGAAAGTAAAAAGTCAAAATTGCATTTTAGTCTAAAATCCCATTTTTTTGAAGATTTTTCCTGATTTTTCAAGGGTAAGTGAGAACCTGAAATTTGTTGAGCTTAATGTGTGTCACCTAAACTACAAAATTCCACAATCATTTTATTTTTAGGAATTTTCTTTGTCTTATTTAAGGGATCAAACAAGGCTGTAGGGGGAGTGAATGCCCTGCACCCACACCTTTCAGTTCTTACCCATTTCTTTAATCCACCATAACTTGTGCCCCAATTGGTTATTTTGTTTGAGTTCAGTTGTTTTAGATAGCTAGTGAACCTGTTTTGTTGTATGAACCTCTAGTTTCCCCTTATTAGCTTATTTCCTAGCTTATTTGGCCCTCAAATTCCCCCCATTACCACTGTTCATGCTGAACTAAGCTTATCTGTTTCTTTTTTATTCCACTTAGGTTTAGATTGTGTTGTTGTTGTATGAATGCTTAACTAGGCTCACCTGTGATTGTATTGATGCTTGAGTTTTGCTTTTGTGAAAATAGTACTATCTGCTTATTTACCCAATCTCACTCAAAACATAAGTCCTTAACTGTTGCACTTTGAGCTTTGCAAAAGCTTGGAATTTGATCATTTAAGATGTTTTGACTTACCATTGGAGTAGATTTAACCCTGTGTACTATTGGATTTGGCTTATAAGCTTTTTAGTTTATCTTTTGTCACTTGTGGTTTAATCCCCTGGTTTTAATACTCAGTGTGTGCATCCCATTTCACAAGCTCACATAGAGCTCAATATTGGGACCTAGGGCCTGGATCTTGGTCCTTTGGATAGCTCACCAGGCCACTTCCTTAGACCAACCACCATTATGAACCCCTGAACCTCCCTGTGGACCCCACAGGGGGCTGCAAGTGAGCCCTTGTGGCCTTTTTGGATCTGTGGGTACTTAGGATTGCTTATTGGTTAGAATAAGCTTGTTCAGTTAATACTTCTTGATTTTCTTGCTCAATTCTAGTTTATTCCAATCTTGTTTAGCTTAATTTGTACCTTAGGCCAGTTGTGTAGCTTGTTAGCATCTTGTGCATCATCAAAAGTCCATAATCAATAAGCTGTCAAGAAAATAAGCTCACGAATGGCTTATTTGTGAGTTTCATCAAACTTGTCTTTACAAAAGTTGTCTAAATCCAGTGTCTAAAGTAGTGTGTAAAATAAAAATTAGAAAAAGACCAAAAAATTAAAAAGTGATAGCTTCTATTTAAGCTTTTTTGGCTTATTTTCTGCTTATTCATAAGCAACAACTGTTTTTAAAATTTTTCTTAGGCTTCTGTAATCATAATGGATTTTTAGTAATTTTTTCAGATTTTTCCTTAATCATTTAGTATTTTTTTTATAATTTAATTTAATTTAAATCAATTAAATAATTAGTTTTTAATTATTAATAATTAATTAAAAAGTAGGAAAAATAGTTTTTCTGTTTTAAAATTAGTTTTATAATATTTTAGATTTTTCTAAATTTAATTTTCATTTTTCTAGTTAAATTTCATAATTATTTGTAATTTAGGATAATTTAGTTAATTAAAAAGTAATTAATAATTAGTAATTAATTAAATAGTGTAAAAATTATTTTTCTTTTTCTAAAAATTTTCTTTCATCATTAGGATTGTAAAAATATAATTTTCATATTCGTAGATATTTTATTTCTATAAAACTCGCGTTTTATTTCGTACGCTAACGTAACTTTAAATCAAACGAACGCGTTTTTAGACTTAGCTCACGTTTTTAGTATATCTGATCATCAGTAATTGTTCATATAGTGTTTCTAAGTTATTTTCATTCCTAATCTCGTAGTGTAATCATTCAAACCCTTATATACCCTTTCCCGTCCAAATTCACCCGATCACATACCCGTTTTAAATACAATCCACACCTCGTCGGGACATATCGACCCGGGGAAACCCTATACTTCCACGGAGATTGATTCTGAGCAGTTTGACTTTGTTGACCATTAACCTGGTCAATTTAGTTGACCGTTTGGAGCCAATCAAATTTTGGCGCCGTTGCCGGGGAGGCTGTGTGCGTATTCTAAACGGTTTTTGCGTATTAGTGAACCTGGTTATACATCCATTGTATATTTACCATCCTTGTGTATATTTTCATAAAAACGGTTCCCGAAAACTTTTTAAAATTAGTTTTCAACGAACACAAAAATCCAAAAAGATTTTCTTTATCATTTGTACAAAATGTTTATCCAAAAATCCAAAAATATTCACCTTTACCCTCTCACATCTTTGATTCTTCATTTCTTACCCTCCCAAACCTTTTGATTCTTTCTATGTCTCACCCACACCTTCTTATTTGCCATTGGTGTGGTAATCCTTATAATGGTGGCAATTTCCCCAGCTGTGGCATGGTAGAGTCAGGAAACGAGTCTGTCTATAACCAGAATCCCTATTCCTACCATGACACGACTGACTTATTCCATCAGTTACCACACCATGAGACTCAGTAGTTTTACTGTTGTGAGCACTGTGGTGGTTCACACTACAGTTCTGATTGTCAATCGGGAAACACGCTTGTCTATGGGCAGTTTCCTGGTAACGATTATAACTCTAGCACTTATAACCCACAGTCGCATCAGTTTCACTGTTGTGATTACTGTGGAGGTCCACACTCTAGCTCGGATTGTCAAACAAGGAATCCATTTCCTTGTAACAATTACGACTATTCATTTTCAGACCCACCTCCACAGTACCATATGATTCACACAACTCCTCATGATACTGAGCAAGACCTTTTACTAAAGGCTCTTGAGATATTGAATGAACTTAAAGATGAGTTAGTTACTACGTCGTTTCAAGACTCTCGTGAGAAATCTATGGCTGAATTACTTGCTGAAGAACGAGAGGCTAGAAACAAAAAGAGTATGGAGGAATTACTTGTCGAAGAACAAGCAGCTATAACACGTGCCAAATTTCGTAAAGCTGCTCTTCTTGACTGTGATGATGATAGTGATAATGAAGATACCCTTGATATCCTTCAATTTTATAAGGGTTCATCAGATTCATCATTTGTGATTCCTCCCATTGAAAATCAGGGAGAAAATAATGAGACGGAGAAATTACTAGCAGAAGATCAAATGGAACATGTACAATCCATGAATGCTAGCTCCTCTCATCTCCCTTAGTCTGTTGTTATCACACCCGAAGTTCACACTCACTCTCTAAACATGGGGGATGAGCATCTTAGCACTGTTCCTAATAAGGAATCGGACAAATTAATAAAGTCTAGTGTTGAGATCCTTGTCCCAATCCCGAGAGAGTCACAGGGAACTTTTGATCAAGTGTGTGATATTCCTTCACCCCTTGATAATCCAAATGATCAAATTGAGATTGTCTTTGATTCCAGTGATGATTGTTTATCTTATGGAGACATTGAGTATGTTAATGCATCTATTCCCCACTCTAATGTTGACTTTCTTCTCGAGGAGTTCGCCGATGAACTCACTCACACCAATCCATTTCCATCGGGATGTGATGATGATCTCTTTGATTTCAAAGATGATATGGAAGAAGTCGAAGCATTCCTTGCCCTAGATAGTTCAACTTCGTATGAAGTTGATGATAACTATCTTGATTCTGAGGGGGATATTCTTTTCCTTGAAAGCTTATTGAATGATGATCCATCACTCAATTCCTATCTCAACACCGGGCTTAGTGATTCACACACTGATGAAAATTCTTTATCTTATGGAGACATCAGTGATATTGATGAAATGCCTTCTGAGCCCATCATTGATCACCTTATCATGATTCCTCCGGAGTATGATGGCAAGAAACATCATGATCGGGGGGAAAGATTCTCAATCATGAGAATTTGTATGACAAATTATCCCACCCTCCCTCCCGAGATGTTTTCTAACCCTAAGAACTTAACCGACAAAATCCAAATTCAGGAAACTAAACCTGATCTTGAGGATGAGCATCCTTTCATGATTATTCTCATGACCTTCTCGGTGTCTTCCTCTCTTCTTCACTCCTACGGGAATGAAGACACTATCTTTGACCCCGGCATTTTCATATATCATTCTTTGAGCCAGGGTCTCTCAATATATATCATCGGTGTGGAACTTTCACGTGCTTCAAATGTTTGTCCAAACATCTTTAATGAAAGTCCGATTGAGATTGTTTCTTCCACATCATGCTTCCCCAAGGACAAATGAATTCGGGGTTGAGTCAACCTAGCGACTCGGTAAACAAAAACAGTAGCATGTACTTAGGGTTTTCACCCTAAGTGTGGGGGAGTTACCCCTACTGTGGTTACAAATAAAGTGAAAAACAAAATTGTGTTTCCACATTTAGCTTGTAATGTTGTCTTTTTACGTTCTAAGAGTCGGCATAATAGCCGGGACTTTGAATATTGAGGACAATATTCATTCTAAGTGTGGGGGGGGGGGGGGGGGTATTTCGCTATTCTAACGTATTTTATCACATTTTACTATCTAGTACCCCCGTTTTTGGCAAAAAATTTAAAAATTTTTCACTAAAGTTCAAAATTTTTGTAGTTATCAGTCCGCCTTGTCTAACCAATAAAAGGATTGGCTAATCCAGGAGCAAACGGCTCTTGGTAAAGATATCTCAAATCCGTTGATGGCTTGCAATTTGCCCAAAATTGTATGGTAAATCAACTCGCCATATCCCAAAAAGTGAATGAGTTGGCTAGCCCGCAAGATTATGGCTTGTGGTAAAGGCAGTGGAAAAACCATAATTGGTAATCAACTCACCAAGATGTTGACTGTGTCCATCAAGAGTTGGCTAGTCCAGAAGCAAACGGCTTTTGGTAAAGACAAATCAAACCCGTTGAAAGCTGGTGGTTTGCTCAAAATCACATGGTTATCAGGTGGACCATAGTTCTTACTTGAATCAAAACATCTGGCTACTCCAGAAGTGATGGCATTTGGTAAAGAGTTTCAAATCCATCAAGTTTTCCAAAAAGATTGCTAGGGACTAGCAATAGTTTAGTGTGGGGGATTGATGAGTGCTCAAACACTCACCATTTTTGTCGTATTTGAACTGCCAAAATATTCGAAAACACTCAGTAATGCATCAAAATACTAAAAATATTCCAGTAATTGTGTTTTATACGTTTCAGATGCAAAATGAGTAAAAACAATGAAAAACGAACAAAGTTTACACAATTGGCTGTTTCAGTCCCCTAACTTTCAAAAATTTACAAAACTAGTCCCTGAGCATTTGTTTTGAAAGGAAAGTCAACCTAAGGCATTTAAAAGTCAAAATTATAAAATTTAACCCTTAGGTGAAAATTTTGGAAAAATGACATATTTGGTCCCTGCAGTTTGGAATTTGGCATAATCAGTCCCTGGGTGCTTTTAAAATGAAAAATATATTTTGTGGCCCTTATGATTTTAAAATATGGCAAACTTGGTCCCTGGATTAACTTTGGAAGGTTGGCAACATTGGTCCTTCAAAATTACCAAAATTACAATTTTAGTCCTTGTGAATTTAATTACAAACGGACCCTTGTGTATTATACCTTCCAAAGCTAATCCCAGCCCACCAATATCCAAAGCCCATTCCATCCATTTTTATTAATAAAACCAAACGGGGTCAAACCATTGGTCAACCCCTTCCCCATCTCCCTTGCCGCCATAACCAAACAACACCCCAGCCTCCCAAACACAACCTGCCAATCCCCAACACTTTTGATCCCCCCCCCCTCCTCTCCTATTAACCACCCTATTCCACTACCTCAACCAAAGTCAACCCCAAACCTCATCATCACCTCCCCCTCCTCCAATAGGGCATAAAAACAATCCTAGGGCTGAGGAGAAGTAGCAGGACATCAAATGGCTAGATAGGACAAAGACAACAGAGCACACAGATGTCTCACACCAGACAAAGAGCACAAGAAAGGAAGAAGTTTCCCTGGTTCCATGCTTTTTTTTTTTTTTAGTATTTATATGTCCATTGTAAGCCTGAGAGGGCAAGTAGGCAAGTAGTAGTAGTTTTTTTATTTATGTAATTTTCAATTCAGTAACTAGTGTAACTTGTAATCTTTTCCTGTGATCAATGCAAGTTTTCAGTTTTTATTAAATTCCAAGTTCACTCCTAGTTGGTTTATATTTTCTTTAAAATTTCCTAAGTCTTGCTAAAAGTTATTATTGTTGTCTTGAGGTTTCATAAACTCACTTCTGTTCTCAGTAGTCAAAGAGAAAACAAAATAAATAAATAAATAAATAAATAAATAAGAAAAAGAGAAAATCATAAGTAAGAAAGAAGATGGCTGGTGGCTGAAAGAAGAGGCATGGAATGAATAAGGTTTAGAGCTCATGGGAGCTATAGGATGTTAAGTTGAGTTCTATTTTGCTTCTGCTTAAACTTTGGACCTATTGTAAGAATTTCCATCTTTTATATTATATGCCATTTTGAGATTGGAGTAGTTGTTTATTGATTATTATAGTTTACTTCTGCTATTGTGAATCCATTTTAACCTAGTTTGAGTCAGTACCTCAGTTCCCTTGTTGAAATGCTTGATTTGCTATGTACCTCCTTCATAACAGTTTACTTTAAGGGGTGTTTGGATTGAAGTGTCTCACTGAGTATAAGTGAGTTTTGTTGGTAGCTTAGGTTTGTGCAAGTATATTTAAGTTCTAGGAGCCCAATTTAGTCATAAAACTTGAAGTAATTCAGTTAGAAAGTAAAAACTAGTGTACAATTTTAGAAGCTGTTAACTGTTAGGGTAATAGAGTTCCAAATCTTAGTTATAGGTATAAAAGTTGGTAATTTAGTTAACTTTAGTCTCATTGTAGGTTAGGATAGCACATTTAAGTTTCTATGATCATTTGAACGTCAGTTTAGTCAAAATCTTGCAAGAAAGTAAAAAGTCAAAATTGCATTTTAGTCTAAAATCCCATTTTTTTGAAGAATTTTCCTGATTTTTCAAGGGTAAGTGAGAACCTGAAATTTGTTGAGCTTAATGTGTGTCACCTAAACTACAAAAGTCCACAATCATTTTATTTTTAGGAATTTTCTTTTGTCTTATTTAAGGGATCAAACAAGGCTGCAGGGGGAGTGAATGCCCTGCACCCACACCTTTCAGTTCTTACCCATTTCTTTAATCCACCATAACTTGTGCCCCAATTGGTTATTTTGTTTGAGTTCAGTTGTTTTAGATAGCTAGTGAACCTGTTTTGTTGTATGAACCTCTAGTTTCCCCTTATTAGCTTATTTGGCCCTCAAATTCCCCCCATTACCACTGTTCCTACTGAACTGAGCTTATCTGTTTCTTTTTTATTCCACTTAGGTTTAGATTGTGTTGTTGCTGTATGAATGCTTAACTAGGCTCACTTGTGATTGTATTGATGCTTGAGTTTTGCTTTTGTAAACATAGTACTATCTGCTTATTTACCCAATCTCACTCAAAACACAAGTCCTTAACTGTTGCATTTTGAGCTTTGCAAAAGCTTGGAATTTGATCATTTAAGATGTTTTGACTTACCATTAGAGTAGATTTAACCCTGTGTACTATTGGATTTGGCTTATAAGCTTTTTAGTTTATCTTTTGTCACTTGTGGTTTAATCACCTGGTTTTAATACTCAGTGTGTGCATCCCATTTCACAAGCTCACACAGAGCTCAATATTGGGACCTAGGACTTGCTTCTTGGTCCTTTGGATAGCTCACTAGGCCACTTCCTTAGACCAACCACCATTGTGAACCCCTAAACCTCCCTTTAGACCCCACAGGGGGCTGCAAGTGAGCCCTTGAGAACTTTTTGGATCTGTGGGTACTTAGGATTGCTTATTGGTTAGAATAAGCTTGTTCAGTTAATACTTCTTGATTTTCTTGCTCAATTCTAGTTTATTCCAATCTTGTTTAGCTTAATTTGTACCTTAGGCCAGTAGTGTAGCTTGTTAGCTTCTTGTGCTTCATCAAAAGTCCATAATCAGTAAGCTGTAAAGAAAATAAGCTCACCAATGGATTATTTGTGAGTTTCATCAAACTTGTCTTTACAAAAGTTGTCTAAATCCAATGTCTAAAGTAGTGTGTAAAATAAAAATTAGAAAAGGACAAAAAAATTAGAAAGTGATAGCTTCTATTTAAGCCTTTTTGGCTTATTTTCTGCTTATTCATAAGCAACAACTGTTTTTAAATTTTTCTTAGGCTTCTGTAATCATAATGGATTTTTAGTAATTTTTTTAGATTTTTCCTTAATCATTAGTATTTTTTATAATTTAGTTTAATTTAAATCAATTAAATAACTAGTTTTTAATTATTAATAATTAATTAAAAAGTAGGAAAAATAGTTTTTCTGTTTTAAAATTAGTTTTATAATATTTTAGATTTTTCTAAATTTAATTTTCATTTTTCTAGTTAAATTTCATAATTATTTGTAATTTAGGATAATTTAGTTAATTAAAAAGTAATTAACAATTAGTATTAATTAATAGTAATTAATTAAATAGTGTAAAAATTATTTTTCTTTTTCTAAAAATTTTCTTTCATCATTAGGATTGTAAAAATGTAATTTTCATATTCGTAGGTATTTTATTTCTATAAAACTCGCGTTTTATTTCGTACGCTAACGTAACTTTAAATCAAACGAACGCGTTTTTAGACTTAGCTCACGTTTTTAGTATATCTGATCATCAGTAATTGTTCATATAGTGTTTCTAAGTTATTTTCATTCCTAATCTCGTTGTGTAATCATTCAAACCCTTATATACCCTTTCCCGTCCAAATTCTCCCGATCACAAACCCGTTTTAAATACAATCCACACCTCGTCGGGATATAACGACCCGGGGAAACCCTATACTTCCACGGAGATTGATTCTGAGCAGTTTGACTTTGTTGACCATTAACCTGGTCTATTTAGTTGACCGTTTGGAGCCAATCAACGATCTTAGAAAAATAGCAACAAACAGATATCATGATACAAACATCGTAAGCCATTACTATTAAAACAAGACATACAAATTGAACATGCACATTGTTCAATAGAGTACGCAAATTACAAAAGATAACCTTAAAACAGTTACAAATACAAATTAGAACGACTCCTTTACCTCAGCGGCCACAATTTTCTCTTCAACAGCAGAAGAAACAGGAGCACAAACACTATCATCTGCTAAGGAATCATCCCCATGAACAGCTTGGGCATCCGTACCCATCACCCCTCGAGGTTCGCTAAACAAGGAAGTTTTGACCTCAAGAATATCTGAACCATCATCCAAAATGGCCGGTGCATCAGCAACAACATCAATGGCCGTTGTTTTGATGAAGGATGCAACACGCTCAGTAAATGCAGCCTGAGTAGCGGCAATACTTTCTTTAATTTCGGCAACATGCCACTGACACTTCCCCAAGGTAGAGGATAAGGGCTCAGCACCTACGAGCGCATTATCCTCAGCATGCCATATGGGAACAAAAAGCTGCTCCGGATCCGGTTGTAGATCAGCTATGTCAGGAACGTTCGCAAGCGGGCAATCAAGGCCAAGAAGATTCATAACGTCCGCAATACGGGCATCCTTGTAAGCTAGTAAAGCAGAAAACAAATGAAAATCAAAATCATGAACGGCTTGCAACGCGGACTGGTAGTCTGCCTCCGTAGAAGGACAATGGGCAGTGACACTGATGTAGGATTTACCGACCAGGTTTTATATTTATAATAGTCTCGTCAACCTAAGGTCTACCTAATGCACTATCGGGCAGTATACCCGGTCGTGTGAGGTATAGCTAGATGGTAAAGCTGAGGTCGTCCCAAGAGCTAAGGGGCGGAAGATATATAAGTTTTAATGTAACTAAAATGAAAGGGATTTTTATAATAAAATGATTAAATAAAATAACAAAACAATAAAGCAACTAAATGGTGAACAGAAATCAATAGGAGAAAGTAGTGTTAACCTAATTATTACTCTTGTTATCAATGTGACAAGTTCTCTAATTATGCATCCTATCGTTTTATCTGGGGGTTAAAGTCACTAGGCTCCTTGTTAAATTCGCCTAGCCTATTTACCATATAATCCTACTCCGATATCAAAGGACTAACTCTTTGTGATTGACGGAGGTCAACGGTAGATGATGAGACGAAAAGTGTTACGCTTTTAAGGGGTCATTTAAGCCTTAAATCGTGATCATATGATCAAATATTTCCTTAAATCGTTCCTTTTGTCATTTTAGGTACTTTTGAGAGGATATATGAAAAAGGAAGCATTTTCGACATTTTTGGAGCATAAAAGTGAAGAAAACGACAAAGTTTTAAATTACGCTGGAAACAGTACTTGACGGCGTCACATTCTACTAGGTGACGGCGTCACGTGTTGAAAAAGAGGTGGATAATTATTTTACACTAGACACGCCAGAAAGAAATTTTGGAGTTAGAGAGTCGGCGTCACGTTATAAAGCCTCAAGGACATCACATGTTATCACAAAAGGAGACGGCCCAGAGAACACTACAAGGTGACGGCGTCAGGAGTGGATCTAGGCCATCAAGGAACCCTAAGTACAGCGAGGTGACATCATCACGACCCATAAGGTGACGCTGTCAGAGTTGTAAAATCTATAAATACTCACCAAATTTTCATTCACTAAGTGTGGAACTTTAGGGAGAATATAGGGTACGAACCCTAGTCGACTTTTGCAGCTATTTTGAGGTTTCTAAACCTTTTTTCTTCCATGTTTAATTAAAGATAAGTATTCTATCAATCATTCAATATGTCTATGTGTTGTTTGATTCTATCTTACGCTTGTCTTTACATTAACATGCTAGGCTAGGTTTGTTTGTGTTTGCTTAGATGTAATGAAACCTAGCTATTGATTATTGATTGATGATTTGTTATTAATTGTTGTTGGATGAATGATATCAGTGTTAGACTTAAGAAAACTGGCTAATCTCCTATTGGTAACATGCTTGATGTCTTAAGAAACATGAATCGGATGTGTACTACGATTAATTGGTTGTGTTTAATGCATAAGTGACTATTAATGAGGCCATGATAGGATACTAAACGTGTCGTCATAGGAAGAGATAGGATCTTATAGAGTTGGGGAAGGACGTACACGCCCCCACGAATGGTATTAAGGAATACAACCCGTCACCCACGTAATTGTAACAAATCTATCAATCAATGAAAGATAGCTAGGGAGTAGTGAAACCTAAGTAAACACGTTTTTCTCCATATTAGTTTTTCACACATTTATTTTTTTGTCATTTTATTTTTATTGCATTTGTAGTTAATTGGGTTAGTTGATTAGCAACTAATTCCGCTCAAACCTTCAAAACTCGAGATTTTTACTTGCTTTCCATAAAATATAAAAAAAAAATACAAAAAGAATCATCCCTCACCTTTAGACCCAGTTTAGATTATTTTCAATCATAACGAACACTATTCCCTGTGGAGAACGATCAATTCCCTGGTTCTTACCACTACACTTCAGTCAGGTACACTTGCCTGGCGGGGATTGTAAGCTAGTAAAACTTTTGTGTGACAATCCAAATCGCATCAAAGTTTTTGGCGCCACTGCTGGGGAATAGTTGTTGTTTAGGTTGAATTTTATTTTAATTAGGTCTACTTATTAGATTCCTATCTAGTGAGATTTTTTTTTTTTATTTCTATAGGTTTTCTTTAGTCTATCTTCTTCTTTGTGTCTTTGTTCGTAAAAAGTGTGTCATTATGGGCACTGAAAGCCGACGTTTGGAAATTGAAAAAAGGCTTTTACAACACAACCGAATGGAAAGAGAAATTAAGGGGTTTAATGAGCTAAATGAGTTAATTAAAAAATAAAGGGAACTGATAACATACCATTGTGAAAACGACACCATCCTTAACAATAGTAACACAATGGAGTCTAGGGATGATTTAGGAAGAGCCCATGGATTAACTCACCATAAGTTTCTTTTAAAATATCCTTGTCCTGCTAAGCATCGAAAGAGCCCATGGATTAGAAGGGGGGGTTATTTTATTGTGAAGGTTCCATGCATGATTGGTCACATGTTTAGGGAGCATACCTATGTCGATTTGCAAGCCCCAATGAATATCATGTCTAGGTTCTACTATAATTGGATCATGAGCAATGAGCTGAAACCTAGACAAGACCCTTATAACCCCAATCGATTATGCAATTTCATAGGTATAGCTAGAGGTTTACACGTCTTTATTGGGGATTTCGTTTATCAATGTGATTTCACGATCTTAGAAGATGTGAGTGGAATTATAGATCAACATTTAGGTGAGATAGTTTTGGGAAAACCCTTCATCAATACTTCCAAAATGATTTATGATAAGGATGAAGGCATCGTTACGTTTTCCAATGAAACCGGGTGTGTTAAGTACGTGATGCCTTATAAGTTCGAAAAGTTCAAGGGTATTGATGGCTTAGATGTCGACAATATTCCAACATTCGAGGTTAGTGATGGTAACCAAAGAAGGAATAAAATTAGGTATTCGGGGTGTTTGGCTTTAGGCCCGGAGTACAAGTGGGATGGAAGAGTGATTAGAAACTTCAAAACCGCATTCCTATTGTGGAATAAGAAAACATAGGGCATGACTTTGAGTCTAGCTACAAGACTCGTTAATAAAGAAAAGCGCTTCTTGGGTGGCAACCTAAGCTTTTTGTTTGCTTGTTTGTTTGTTTGTTTTATTTGCTTCCGTATGTATGTTCTTATTTCTATTGTTTATAATTCATGTTTCAAATAAAATTGTGAAATGCTTTATTTTGTTTTTAACTTCGTCTTAATTACATATAAAGGTATTTTGCAAAAGATAAGTTTAAGGGAAATCTAAATTTGTTTTCAAAGAACGAAATGAACATGAACGATAACAATGAGATATATACATACATATTAGTACTTGTTTGAGTCAAATGCTTGTATCGAGTCATAATAATATTTTGCAGGAATTCCAGGAATTAAGGTATAGGTTTTTCTAGAAATTTTCCGGAAACTAAACATAAAATTTCTGTCAGATCAATTCTGACGACGTCAGCAATTAAAGCCTGACGACATCAGGTATAAATTTTCTGGAAAATTTTGCAAGTTTTGTTTTTCTGCCGGAATTGTAAAGTTTTGTTAAATCTTTAACTTATAAACTCCAGGAATCTGCAAACATTCATTCCACAAGCATTATATCTTTATTTGCTTTTTAGGATTTTATTTTATATATATTTTACCGCTGATTTACGCTAGGTTTTCTTGTTTGTTTTCTCAGGTTTAACAGGTTATATTGGACAAGAAAATGTGCATGGATGGTCAAGTCTTTGAGCATCAAGTTTCAAGTTTTTGGCGCTGCTTTAATCTTGAAGTTACATTCTCTTGGAGGAGGATTTAATTATGTTACCGCATTATCCACACCGAATGAATCAGGGGAGTATTTGCTTCATTCTTTCATTTTCTTTACTTTTACATCTTTTAATTGAACATTGGGGACAATGTTCAGCTTAAGTGTAAGGGGGAGGGGGGGTGTTAAATGAAGATACCTTAGAGAATACCATGACACTTGATTTTTGTTTGTTTAATAGTAGATGCGTAATAAAACCGAGAGAAATATTTGTTAGGATAATTTTAGCACCAAATTTAAAATTTTTTGCGACATATAATAGTGAAACTTTAGTCTTAATAAGCGTCTCATGGATAGGACTTATATGACTAGCACAAAAATCGTACCACTAAAAAAATTTAGGTAGTGACCATCGGGTATTAGATTAATTGACTAACGTGCCAGCGATCTAGTGTATGACTTGGTGACCATCCGTTATGCAAATAACGCGCCAGCGATCCAAGAAGTGCACTAGTGACCATCTGTTAGTTGAAGCATCAAAGACTCGTGCCAGCGATCTACTAAGTTCATACAAGTGAGGTTCGACCCTATACTTGTCAGGAAAAGCCTTAGTGCTTATGAGTGTACCGATAGCACTTAGATTCTAGAACTTGCGTTAGTGATTCATTCTGAGGCCACAAGTGAGACTACATTCGTGTAGTTAGATTTACTATATGATGAGAGGCATTAGGATAACCCTTGTTTTAAACCTTTTTTAAAATAACTTGACCAATGAAGCCAAGCTACTTGACTAATAGAATCAAGTAATTCTCCCACACCTTTACGATGTACTCATTTTTAGTACACGATACCCTTAGTACACCCCTCAGAGCCTATCTTTTTCGTTTCTAACTTCAAGCATATTACTTAAAGGAAGAATTTGTTTACAATCCAACCCCAAATGTACACCCAAATCGCCTTAGCCTTCCTTGTGCGCACTCATCTTTAGTGCATTATTGTTATTTGTTTAAACCCTTTGTTAGTTGTCTAATTGATTACATGGTTGCTAAGTCGAGTCATATCTTGTACATATTGTTTTGGGACGATTGAGACTCATAGGTAAAGTACTATTGTTATGTAGTAATGGGGAAGAACATCAATTATTACCCCCCATATGTGCAAACATTTTAAAGTACTCCAAGTGTTTTGATTATCTTAATTCGAGTCATTAGATTAGTTACATGTAAAGTATGTAAAAGTTCAAGTGTAAGGGGAGAACCGAGGCCCCTATGATGTATTATTTTGGATGGTAGTGCAAGAGTGTATGAAAAAAAAATAAATAAATAAAATAAAATAAAATAAAAAAAGAGAAAAATATACGAACTACCATCCCGTTTCTTTCATTTATGTTTATGTTTATGATTAGCTTAATTTGAGTCGAATCTTGGCTTAGCAACGCCACATCGTACATGTAATTGACCTAGATGATTAACTTGCCACCAGTAAAATATTCTTTATCCAACAAACCGTATTTTCCATATCCCTACACCCAACATTATAACCCTTGAAAAGCCCTCTTTGATAGTTTATCTTAGGTGCTTACACCTAGTAGAGGAGGTTTTTGATCCTTTCCCAAGCCTATGGTAATCTATTTGCTATGACAGGTAGTGAGTGATATTTTTCCATTTCCATTAGTTATACAGATTTATAACAC
This sequence comes from Artemisia argyi, assembly GCA_030686995.1. Taxonomy (NCBI): domain Eukaryota; kingdom Viridiplantae; phylum Streptophyta; class Magnoliopsida; order Asterales; family Asteraceae; genus Artemisia; species Artemisia argyi. The sequence goes on along the minus strand of CM060676.1, from coordinate 40,798,136 downwards.
ACGAGCGATGAGAGTTTCCAAACACTATTTGAGAGGTGCTAGTATATGATTTCCATGCTTATTTTGATTAGAATAAAAGCTCATTTGCTTGAGGACAAGCAAATCCGAAGTGTAAGGGTATTTTGTCATTTTAGGTACTTTTGAGAGGAAATATGAAAAAGGAAGCATTTTGGACGTTTTCGAGCATAAAAGTGAAGAAAATGACAAAGTCTCAAATTATGCTGGAAACAGTACTTGACGGCGTCACACTCTACTAGGTGAGGGTGTAATACCCTATGAAAACCCCAGTTAATAAGAAACACTAATTGCATGTTACTATTCATGCACCCATTTTTAGGCAAAATTTTAAACTTTTGTTTACACTGTGCAACTCTAAATCATTATGTGCTATGTGATCTATACTATTCTAGAATGTGCTCACACGCAACCCACAACCTCCACATATGAGAATTATATATCAGTGGACCCCATAATTACCACATATGAGGAATTATGACATCATTGGACATCACTACTACCACATATGAAAATTATATCTCAGTGGACCACATAACTACCACATATGAGGAAATATGACCTCAGTGGACATCACTACTCCCACATATGAGAATCATATCTCAGTGGACCACACAGCTACCACATATGAGGAAATATGACCTCAGTGGACATCACTACTCCCACATATGAGAATCATATCTTGGTGGACCACCCAATTACCACATATGAGGAATTAGGACTCAGTGGAACCATGACAACTCCCACATATGAGATTTGTATCTCAGTGAAACCACATAACTCCCACATATGAGATTTGTATCTTAGTGGACCCACATAACTCCCACATATGAGATTTGTGTCTTAGTGGACCCACATAACTCCCATATATGAGATTTGTATCTCAGTGGACCCACATAACTCCTACATATGAGATTTATGTCTCAGTGGAACCTCTCAACTCCCTCATATGAGATTTATGTCACAGTAGAACCTCTGAACTCCCACATATGAGATTTATGTCTCAGTAGAACCTCTCAACTCCCACATATGAGGTTTACACCTCAGTGGACCCCACAATACTAAAAACGAGCTATAATACACTATGTGGGACCCACATTTCCCCATGTGGACCCCACACTGCCAACGGGTAACTATTTCACTCAAGTGGACCCCACATATGTTGGACCACTTCTTGTAGTCACAATTGGAGTCACGGATCAAACTACACCAACCAAACGGATCCAACTTGTTACTTTTCTTGGGTCGCGGCTTGTAAGCCCACACAAAAGCCCAATCCAAATTCTAATATGTTATACGAATAACATACAAACATGAACTCATTGTTCATCTTCAAAAGAATCGAGATCAACATTTATTTGGATAAAATACTTATATTTGAACAGTAAAACGAAGGCAAAGCTATACGAGGTCCCCCCGTATCCCAAACGTGCCCAACTTTGGTCACATTGTGTAAAACACGTTTCTATTGAATCTAATGAGTTCCAAACTCACTTAAATGACTTCTTAAGTGCTTCTCATCAACTTACAACTCTCATGACTCATAAACGTGACCTATCTCATTCCTTGTGTCGCGATACTTATACAAACGTACACCTAAAATGGTCACAACTCACAAAAGTGTGCATGGAACCTCCCAAGGCAATTAGAGATACATTATTACTCACATTAAGTCAAATTGCCTAGGCTAAAGCCTTGTCTAAACTCTCAAGACCTCACAACAAATATTTCGACCTATATCTATTTATTTTAGTCAAGTATTGACTCGTTTGGACTCCTAAGTGTTTCTTAACTTCTACATGTCTCTCAAATGACTTTAAAGGTCTTATAAACCTATCAATATTTGACTACAACATTCCTAGACCACAACTCGACCATAAGGTGACCATTTAGTCACGTTGCAATACCAAACGGACCCTTTGATATTTCTGCAACCCAAACACCCTCTCAAACGCATTCACACTAGTTCATATTGACTCCACAAGGACCAAGGGACCTCAATACTACTCCTGCCCATTCGTATACATGCCATACGAAATAAAATTCATGTTTCTAGAACCCTATGCCTCGTCACCACATGAACCGCCCCTAAACACACTTGGAACCCCCAACTTCCGTCCAATCAAGCTATCCTATACCCTACCCAACTCGTTATCTACTGCTCTTATTCTCTTTGTCTAGCAACCTGTCGCTATCCTCATGTTAAACACCCCCATGCAAGTAAAACTCACGTACAAGCCTCAAAACAAACTCACACACACTCTTGCTCACTGTTTCATTCACGAGAGGAAGATAGAAGCCATAAGGTGTTCCCAAGCTCGTACAAGCTCACTTTAAGCTCATCCTTAGTCCTTGTTGTGCCAACTAACGAGTTACAAGTCCACAAGTCCCTCACCAAGCTTCCACAGCTCATAGTCCTCCCACCTTTGAAGGTGTAGTAAGCATATCTCAACACTTAGTAAATTTTTGGATTCATTTTCTTATTTTCATACGTATACCACACCAACACTTTCATTTATTTAATCCCATGTCTCGTTAAGCTCATGCCTCACAAAAACCATCACTCACATCACTGAATATGTATAAATGAAGCTATGAACTTTATATAAGCTTAATGAACCTCTAAGACCATAAAAATCACACGTTCCTTATGTCGTGTGCACCTAAGAATGAAAACCGTTAATATCTCTAAGTATTTGGTACAAATTTACTTACTTCACTTTAATCTCACTACTTGAAATATATAGGTATAGTATATACAGATTTTTGTACTAACTAATATTTTGGAACCTTAAGAAACGAGCTGCATAAATCTCACTCTCTCACAAGCTTGTGTAAGCTGCCTCATAAGCTCCAAGCTTGAGTCTTTCACTCGTTCACAGAAACAACCAAAAAACCGTTAATGGGCTAAAGCCCATCAAACTAAACCAAATGTGTGGCCTACTCCTCAGCCCACCAACCCCCTCCTCATTTTGGCAAGGTCCAACATGAGCCCAAGAACCCTCAGACCCAGTTGGAAGCCCACTGGACCCACGTAATACTCAATGGGCCTTAACAGATCACTAGGCCAATTTAACATGAAAAATAAGCTATGAGCTCTAATAAGCTTACTGATAAGCTACTATCACTTTTCTAAGATTTTGGTAACTTAATAAACTATTGGGAATAAGGTCATAAGCTAAAATGTTGTTTTGGGCTATAAATGCAAAAAAGTATAAAGTTAAGGGACTAAAATTGTCAACTATGGAAACTATGGGTAGAAGCTATAATTTTTGTAACTTGAGGTTACCAACAGTAAATATAAACTATCTTGGGTCATCTATGTAAATTTAGAGGTCTAAGGACCTAAAATGAACATTTTATATCTAAAGGACTAGTTTTGCAAAGTTTCTAAACTACAAGGGCCAAAACTGTAAATTCTGTAATTTGAGTGTGAAAACAGTAACTTTAGAATAATTTTGTCATTTATTGACAAAAATGATATTGTGAGTATTAAAAGTGTAAATATACATTTTATAAGGACTAAAAGTGTCCATTTTCAAAGTACAAGGACCAATTTTGTAAATATTGAAGAAAGGTTGTCAAAATTGTTATTCTGACAAAAGAATGGTTATAAATGAAATAATTGAGAACTTGGAGTACTTAAAAGTTATTTTATGAACTTATGAGTTATAAATGTAAACTTTATAAAGTACAGGGGTTAAAAGTGTAATTTCACTATACTTGATGAAATGGTAATCTTAATATTACAAAAGTGAATATTTGGGGAATTAACTAGATAACAAAAGATCACCACTGACATACTATGTCAATATGTCATTATCATAAAGCTCAAGGACTGAAACCGTAACGTTTCACTACTAAGGTTTAATGTATAAACCTTAGGAACATCATAAAGTTTACTGATGTAAACTTTCACCAAGAACATGGAACATAATAAACACTCCTTCCACTGAAACACTTTACCCTGTGAGGGTAACACAACTCTATAAGTTTGGCATGACTTATCAACGACACATAAAGACAAGACAATATTACGTGTAATATTGTTCTTGAACTTCAAGCATTATACACATAAACAAACCAACTCTATCACAAGAAACTGAGGTTTCTCATACTATCCAGGTTGCGTGTTGGAGCCATTTACCAGTTGCACTTGACTTACTTATTTGCCTACATACACACTCATTCGAGGTGAGTCTATAGTCCCACACTTTTTATATGTTTTACAACTATGTGGGTGGGATACATGCTACTTTTTGAACACAAGTATTTCACTTTATGTATGCGAACGGAATATTGCATAAGACAACTGTGCCACTACTTGAAAGTCTCTTCTATCAGGAACCTTAGTCACTTGCTGAGGCAGTAAGTGAACGCGAATACTGTGAATAGATCTATTGGTGCTTGACAGGCCCATTTGTTCTAGCCGGGTTTGGCATATAGACAAATGTACTTTATTTGACACTCTAGGAGAAACTGGCAAACTCCTACCTAAAGGCACCCTCATACTGTGTGATGTCATTGCGATGGCTCACATACTAGTTAACGTTGAGTTCATGAGACTTATGGCAATAGCATACGAAACTAAACAACTGAACTGCTTTTGAAATACTTGGATGTGTTCAACTACTTTTAAACATAAACGCTATGGATTCACTCAATTATTTTGTTGACTTTTTAGCATGTATCTCAGGTAATTGAAGCAAAGCTCAGGAGGCATGGAGTGGGCATTTGACCTTGTGTCAGTGGTGTAACAAATAACAAACAGTCACTTTCAAACAACGATGTGATGTAATAACTATGATACATCCTTGCTTTTAATTCAATAATAAATGCTCAAAAAGGAATTTTTGAGTCATTTTTATAATTATGATTGTGATCCTCTACGTAACACCCAAACAAGTCTTCCGCTGCCAAAACAAATTTTTGGGGGTGTTACAGACGGCGTCACGTGTTGACAAAAAGGTGGATAATTATTTTACACTAGACGTGCCAGAAAGGAATTTTGGAGTTAGAGAGTGACAGCGTCATGTTATAAAGCATCAAGGACATCACATGTTATCACAAAAGGAGACGGCCTAGAGAACACTACAAGGTGACGACTTCCGGAGTGGATCTAGGCCATCAAGGAACCCTAAGTACGGCGAGGTGACGGTGTCATGACCCATAAGGTGACGCTGTCAGAGTTGTAAAATCTATAAATACTCATCAAATTTTCATTCATTAAGTGTGGAACTTTAGGGAATTATAGGGTACGAACCCTAGTCGACTTTTGCAGCTATTTTGAGGTTTCTAAACCTTTTTTCTTCCATGTTTAATTAAAGATAAGTATTCTATCAATTGTTCAATATGTCTATATGTTGTTTGATTCTATTTTATGCTTGTCTTTACATTAACATGCTAGGCTAGGTTTGTTTGTGTTTGCTTAGATGCAATGAAACTTAGCTATTGATTATTGATTGATGATTTGTTATTAATTGTTTTCGGATGAATGATATCAATGTTAGGCTTAAGAAAACTGGCTAATCTCCTATTGGTAACATGCTTGATGTCTTAAGAAACATGAATCAGATGTGTACTACGATTAATTGGTTGTGTTTAATGTATAAGTGACTATTAATGAAGCCATGATAGGATACTAAACGTGTCGTCATAGGAAGAGATAGGATCTTATAGAGTTGGGGAAGGATGTATACTCCCCCACGAATGGTATTAAGGAATACAAGCCGTCATCCACGCAATTGTAACAAATCTATCAATCAATGAAAGATAGCTAGGGAGTAGTGAAACCTAAATAAATACGTTTTTCTCCATATTAGTTTTTCACACATTTATTTTTTTGTCATTTTATTTTTATTGCATTTGTAGTTAATTGGGTTAGTTGACTAGCAACTAATTCCGCCCACTCCTTCAAAACCTGAGATTTTTACTTTCTTTCCATAAAATATAAAAAAAATACAAAAAGAATCATCTCTCACCTCTAGACCTAGTTTAAATTATTTTCAATCCTAACGAACACTATTCCCTGTGGAGAACGATCAATTCCCTGGTTCTTACCACTACACTATACTACATCGGTCAGGTACACTTGCCTGGCAGGGATTGTAAGCTTCTCAAGATCCCTTGAGAAGTAAAACTTTTGTGTGACAATCCAAATCGCATCAGTAGACTATGTTGAGTCTTTAAGTACCTCTACTAGCTTAGACTAATCTAGCGGGAAATGTTGTCACTTATACTTCCCCTCTAACTTCTTAGGTGAATCCACTAGGTAGATGATCCTATGGTCAATTCGCACGTGTATGGTGATATTACTATCACCAAGTCACTAGCTTCTAATGAAGAGCGGCACGGTCACATCTATCTCTCCCCTCAAAGTACTACCCAATATCAAAACCCTTAAAACAAGAGTGTCCCAAGACTAGCTAAGCAAGTATACAAATAAAACGGATAAAGATGCGTGAAAATTAAATCACATAAATAACAATTTCATAAATAGGCTAAAACCAAGAGGTGTTTAGCCACTCATGTTCATTGTTGGGATCAAAGTTTTACTATTGTATCAAGTCTCGGTCATTTGTAATAATATTAGGTTGCTTAGTTATTATTTACTTTCATATATGTTATGTATTAAGTTTACTAGGCTTAAGTAAAGTAATCCATAGGCCTCCTAGCCCACGTTTTCATGAAAGGAAGAAGAGGGTGTGTTGCCCTAGCTCCTTCCCTATAAATAGGATGCTTAGGTCTCTTGTAAACTTGTTGGTTATTTCATTATTCTATGCAAACTCTTTCATTTCTATTTCTAATATTGTCTTAATCAACCATCAATCATTCTCATCTTATTTCTTTCATTATCATACTTGTGTTTACATAAATGGTGACCTAACATTTATGAATGTAGAAAAACAAAGGTTTAACATAATAAATGTAAACATTGAATTAATACAAACAAATCGAATGAATAGACTTATAGTTGTGGTGTGAAATCTCCCTTGGAGTGGACTAGTATGCTGATGGAACTTCGTCCTCCTCCTCCCTTAATTCCTCTTGACTTCTGTGTGTTGGAATGTATGTTTTAAAACTCGGAATTAGGGCTGGTATTTATAGGCCTGACATAGTTACGGCGTAGCCCTAGGGTTGGCTACGCCGTAGTCTTTGATAATTGCATTTACGCCGTAGCTAGATCATGTGCTACGGTCGTAGTTTCTTCAGCTATCTTGTCTACTGCGTAGTTATGTGGGAACTACACCGTAGTTTCTTCTATGGCCTTGGTATTTCTCTTACTGCTTGAATTTGGGGTCTAAGTCGTAGATGGAGAGAGGTTACTCCGTAGAACCCTTTGATGTTAAGCTACGCCGTAAGTGTGGTGCAAGCTACGGCGTAGTCTTCAGAAATAATATCTATGGCGTAGGTCGATGGAGCATCTACGCCGTAGCCTTCAGTTTTGATAGTTACGACATAGGTAGATTGGGCATCTACGCCATAGTCTATGCCGAATCCACATACTTCAATGATTCGTGTGTAAATCCTTCCAAATCCGCGTCTTTTCGTTCCTTTGCTCATCTTTGCCCTGAAAACTGAATATAAACAAATAAGAGTATATATCCAACATATTAATATAAAAGATGAGCAATATAGGGGAAAATTAACACCTAAAATACGGGTACGATTTGATGTTATCAGGCACCTGAAAGATCCGTGCCTAACTCACTATGCCCAAGATAGGCTACTAACCCATCCTGGATCCCTTTAATAACAGCGGAACCTACAACTTTCCCGGACGCCGCAACATAGTCAGGAGAATTCAGACATTTGACAATAGCAAGTTTAATGCCATGTGTCACCAACCAACGATGTTCAGCCACAACGGTAAGAAAGCGAGGATAAAACGTCTGGTGAAGATGTAAGGACAACTCCTCAACGTTGTTCTCCAGAAAAGCTATCCTACGGGCAAGCACACCCACCTGAGCATCCAGAATCTTCTAAAACTTAGTCTCCAAATCATCAAAGGCTGACAATTTGATGCGTAACTCGTAACACACAGACTCAAGTTTACGGACCTACAAAAAAGAAGAAGAAGAAGAAGTAACTAAGGAGGAATAAAAAAAAATAAAAATAAAAAAAAATAAAATAAAATAAAATAAAAAAAAAAAAAAAAAAAAAAAACAACCTAAGGATGAATACCTGACAGGCAAGGGACTCATTCTCGGAAATCAATACATGATCCGGAGGTAGAACTAAAGACTGGAGCTTCGCCACCTTCGCATCAAGAGAATCTCGTTCCCTCTGGAGAAGACTTCAGCGCAAACACCTTGTTACAATTGTTGAAGGCTTTCGTAGCCTCAGCGTTAGCTAATGAAAGCCTCGCCTTCAGATTTTCAATCTCTTCATCCTTAGCCTTTAGTAAACAGAATCTCTCGTCACAAAGAACGGACAGGTTATTCTTCTCACGGAGAAGGGATTTCGAACGGTTCCTCACTTCAGAACTCAGTACTGATGGGTCGTGCTCATGTTAAACACGGAGAACAATTGCACATAGGCAAGGCCGCGAACAGTAAAAAACATACGCAGAGGAGCAAGCCCATCAATAGCATCACCGCACTATAATGGGTCGGTAAGCTGGGAACCTTTAGACACCCCAATCAGGAATATAGACATCCTCATGTCAGCAATTGTACGGGAGCTACTGCCTAAAAAAGCCTTTGCACCATAGGTAACTAAACTATGATCAGGGGAAGAGAATCCCTCGACCATTTTACCTTTTGAGGTAGCAGTAACCACGGTAGAGGTGGCGGCAGCAGTCGTGGACAAAGTGCTATGCTTGATAAAAGAACCAACCTCTGCATCAGAAACAGGGGTACTCAATAGAGAAATGCACAACGAGGCGAGGAAACAATTTCCCTCAAAGGAGAAATTTGAACCTCAGGATCGACAAAATTATCAACTAACAACCGCAAGGTACCAGCGGATTCCGTCATAGAAGGAAACTTAACAACAACACCGACATCCCTTTCAAGCTTTTTTAAAGGAGGAGAGGACCATCCAAAGAACCTCCCCCACTTTCTTACCCGGTTCTGATACAACGTATAACCCCTTGGACTCAGTAATCTTGCTCATGGAATGAGGGGAAGGGGCAGTATTATCAGCCCCACCAGCAAAATCCTGTGTACCAGAAGCTTTAAGATCAGACAAGGGACAGGCCACTTGCCCATCAACGCTCCCTGTTTTCCCTGAAGAACCTTCTAATTGTTCTTTCTTGGCAGGAATAACTTCAAGAAGATCTGGAATATCCACAAAAACATCCATTGATAAAAGAAATTCAAGATCTAATTAGGGGCCTCGAAAGGTAAATCACCAAGACGATAATAATTGTGCAAGATGAAAAAAGAAGAAAAAGAAGAAAGAAACGCATAAATTGAAAATTTATACTCCTTAGGAAGCTTATTCCAAAAACGCAGCCAAAAGATGAACGGTTTAAAAACCGTCCACGCTCCCACGATCTTATCTGTTGACCAAAAAAGACACATCACGAAGAAGCTTCTAATCCATAAAGGATCAATTAGAACCATAGTATAGACACATTCACCGCACCCTACAACAGCAAGTGAACAATAAACGCACTAGACTGGGGGACTTGATAACATATAATACGGGTAGTAGGCTTATTGGGCCCGGACTATATTATACACAACTGGGCCCGGCCCAATGAAATAAGTGATGACGTATAATACGGATAATAGGCCCACTGGGCCTGAATCGTATCATATACAACCGGGCCACGGCCAAACAAAGCAGAGATCCAGATATCACCAAAGCCCAAGCTACGAGCAAGGCGCGACCCGGATTTCTAATGACGCACGTGGACCATAATTGCGACACTTCCGAAGTAAGCTTACGAACCGGCCCATGGTCCGGCAGATGATCCGAATCTGCAGTCATGATTAAGCTGTGGACCCTTGCCCGACAACGGTCCCTCCCCGGCAACTACAACAATGTGTGAAATACTAGGAAACCCTAACATTTCCACCACCTATAAAAGGTAATCTCAGTACACATGCGCGAGGTACGATCTTCTCACACATCCCAACACATACAAATTCCTCTGATAACATGAATACTTATTCTCATGCTAGAGCTTAATCGTGGGGTCCGTCCCCACGGTAAGGATAACGGTTTGCTTCCATTTGTGTAGGTATTCAACTGATGAGGCAAAAAAATGAACCACTTTTAGGGGGTCATTTAAGCCCGGAATTGAATTTATTTGATCAAATATTGCCCTAAATCGTTCCTTTTGCGATTTTAGGTACTTTAGGAATGAAATCTGGAAAAGAAAGCAATTCGGACGTTTTTGGAGCATAAAAGTGAAGAAAACGCTAAAGTCTTAATTTTCCTTGTTGGGAACAGTAGGTGACGGCGTCAAGAGCAACACCCTGACGGCGTCAAGAGTAAATTGCATGACGGCCCAGTGCAAACATGAAGGCGTCACAAGTAGAGCGTCAAGAGTAAAACACGTGACGGCCTGGAAGAACCTAACACATGACGGCGTCAGATGTAGATCAAGGCAGTCCGAGAATTATTTTGGCGGCGAGATGACGGCGTCACCTATTTGGTCTTGACGCCGTCAGCCTCAATTTCCTATATATAGTTTTCTAATTTTCATTCATAAAAAAGAACAAGTTTTGGAGAAACCTTAAGGCCGAACCTATTACGAATTTTACAGGTTTTTCAAGGGTTTTCAGCCCTTGAACCCTTACATGTGTAATTGAGATAAGTGTTCTTCTAATTCAATCAATATGTCTATTTGTTGGTTGTCTATATCTTGTGCTTGTCTTAATTCCACCATGCTAGGCTAGATCTATCTTGTGTTTGCTTAGATCTAATGAAACCTAGATGTTGATTATGTGTTGATTACTTGTTTATGGTTGTATTGGATTAATGATTTCGATGTTAGGCTTAAGAAAACTGGCAGATCTCCAAATGGTAACATGCTTGAACGTCTTAGGAAACATGAACTGATGTGCACTAGGTTTTATTGGTTGTATTTAATGCATGAGTAAATTCTAATGATCCCATGTTAGGAGCTTCTTAGCCGGCTCGACATAGGAGTGAAGTAGGCACTCATAGGATTGGGGAATTAAGTGCGCCACCCCATGAATGGTATTAAGGAATACAATCCGTCATCCACGCAACTATAACAAGTAATTAACGTGTAAAAGATATCTGGGGAGTAGTGAAATCTAAGTAAACACATTTCTCCACTTATTGCTCACAACCTTAGTTTAATTTAGTTTTATTTTCATTTCTAGTATTTCATTTTGATTGCATCTTTAGTATTGGGTTAGTTGACTAGCAACTAATTCCGCCCAAATCCTTAAAACCCGAGATATTTACTTGCTTTCTAAAAAAATATAAAAATACAAAAATAATCATCCCTCATCTCTAGAACTAGTATTTAGGTTTTCTAATCCTAGCGACACTATTCTTAGCTGAACGATCAATCCCCCGGTACTTGTCACTATACTATACTATACTACAACGATCAGGTACACTGCCTGGTGGGGGTTGTAAGCTTCTCAAGATCCCTTGAGAGGTAAAGCCTGGTGCAATCCCCACGCATCAAGTTTTTGGAGCCGCAGCCCGGGGAATAGTTATTGTCTAGGTTAAAATTTCTTTTTATTAGGTCTACTTGCTAGATTCCTTTCTAGTAAGATTTTATTTTTATTTTTAGGATTCTCTTTAGTCTATCTTATTTCTTTGTGTTTTTGTTCGTAACTCTTCACCACCCGACATCATGGACAATGGAAACATCTTTGAACCCGTCATCCCACCACAACAAAACCTACCACTAGAACCTCCTAGGCCCCAAACCTTAGGAGGGTATTCCCGACCTAGCCACCAAGGCTACCGAAACACCATTGAGCTCACCGGAGCCAATGTGACCCCCTTGCGATCCGACACCATCCGGTTGGTGCAAAGCGGATGTGCATTCCATGGACTTCGTTCCGAAGATCCAAACGAACATCTTAAGGACTTCCTAAAAATCGTAGATTCCATAGACCTAGATGTTGAAACTAGAGAGACAATCCGATTACGCCTATTCCAATTCTCTCTACGGGATCAAGCTAGTCAATGGCTTGAGCGTTTACCCGCGGGATCCATCACCACATGGGATGATCTCACCTCTCGTTTTCTTGCTCAATTTTTCCCACCGGGGAGAACTACTAAGCTTAGAAATGACATCTTGATGTTCCAACAACGTCAAAATGAATCTCTTTACGAAGCATGGACTCGTTTCAAGGACTTACTCCAAAAAGTCCCTCATCATGGCATAGATCTTTGGCTCCAAGTCCAAATCTTTTATGACCATATCGACCTCTCCACGAGGCGAGCCATTGACCAATTGGCCGGTGGTAAGCTACGTGATCTAAGTGCGGAACAATCATGGGAACTCATAGAATATCTTGCTCTCTATGACAACGAAAGTTGGAATGATCCCCGTGATTTGAACAAAACGGTCAACGCAATATCTTTGCCTTCGAACAACTCTAGCACTCCCGACCGTAGGATCATAGAACTTGAGGACCAAGTCAAGTTTCTCATGAAATCCTATGAAGTTCCTAAGCCTTCAAGCCAAGTGAACAAAATCACTTCTTCATGCGAATTATGTGGTGGTCCCCATGACACTCGTGATTGTGTGGAACTCCCCGGAACAGCTTTTGCGGACTACGCATCCACGCGTACCGACGAAGCGGGAGATAAGTGGTACACTTTCAAACCCGAGCCAAACCCTTACGGTGATTCATACAACCCCTCTTGGAAAAATTACCCAAACCTTAGGTGGAAACAAAATCAACCCAATTCTTCCAATCCGCCTAATCGTTACCAACCAAACGGTCCACCCTCCAACCGTACTTTCAACAACAATCCTTCTAACAACTATGGTAGTACCAACAATCTTGAAGGATTGATGTCAAAGTTCATGGCATCTCAAGAAGCCCGCATATCTAAGTTTGAAGCCGATTTCAAACAAAATCAAAGCGAGATGACCACCAAAATTGACGCATTGTTGAAAGTTCTTAATGACCGAGAAATGGGAGCACTCCCAAGCGACACGGTCAAGAATCCGAAACTAAATGTTAATTCCATATCTTCAGTTTTGTCACCCACTTCGTGTCCACAATACTACTCGGTTAAATCAACGAGCACGTGTTTCAAACAAAACCAAATTCTTCAAAAGGACCAATCAAGTAAAACACCCGATATAGAACCGGTCAAAAGTATAGTTGAAACACCTCCTACGCAAGACCTTGACGATGAATTCAAGGAACTTCACCTTGAATGCCCCGTCATTGATGTCTTAGCCCGTGCTCCCTACTATAGTGCCCTCCTAGAAAAATATGAGAAGTTTAAACTAGGTAAAAATGGGACCGCCTTCTTTCAAAACAAATTGCCTAAAAAGCTTGATGATCCGGGTATATTTGTTTTGCCTTGTAAGATAGGAAGATCCGAAGCTTTCGACACACTAGCCGATTTAGGGTCAAGCCTCAATTTGATTACCTTATCCTTATTCACCACTCTTAAGCTAGAAAAGTTAGAGGAAACGGAGGTATTGATAGGACTAGCGGATGGGAGTATTGCCCACCCGGTTGGAATGATTAAGGATGTAGTTGTTCACGTAGGAAGGTTAACTATATTAGCGGATTCTCACGTCCTAGACATGGTTAGTGACACTACATGCCCATTATTGGTAGGGAGCGGATTTTTAGCAACCGCTAGCGCCATGATAGACTGTAAGGAGTCTAAGATAGCGGTAGGTGAAGGCGATACTTGGTCGGTGTACGATGTCAAGAAGCATAGTTATGATTGTGATGATGAACCGACACCGCATTGGGTAGAAATGAATAGGAGACCATCTAGATATGGACCTTGGATAGAAAGGAACTTTATAGGACCTCAATGCCCATTCTATCTAGAAAAAGATTTCGTTGAAAAAACACATTCGGTAGAACAACTCATAGCTAGAGATGAAGAGCTAGATCCCTTTGAGGACCCCTTAGTCTTTAGGAAGATGATTGAGTTCTTAAGCGTAATGCCTATTAATATAGAGATGAATAAGTGGAAAAGAGAGGGAGACAAGTGTAAATGGAGGTGGGACAAGCCACCTAAAGAAGGTGACGGATCATGGCATATGAGGATGACTTTGTATGATCCGGATGGAGAAAAGTTTGAAAGGTCATACCATACTAAGGAAACCGATAGGAAGTTGAAACCTAAGTTTGATCCCAAAGATGTCCTCAATGAGGAACTCACCCATATCACGTAGTAACCCATGACCTTGAGTCTAGCTACAAGACTCGTATATAAAGAAAAGCGCTTCTTGGGAGGCAACCCATGCTTTGTGTGATTTTTATTTTGTTTGTTTGTTATTTGCTTCCGTATGCATGCTTTATTTTTATTGTTGGTAGATCATGTTTCTAAATTAAATAGTGGAAATACTTTACTTTGTTGTTTTGGCCTAGTCTTAACTCCACCTAAAAGTATTTTTGCAAAAGATAAGTGTAAGGGGAAACCCCAAATATGTTTTTAAGAAACAAACCGATAATGATTCTCCACAATATTAAATGAACATGTATATTCGTATTTGTTAGAGTCAAATGCTTGTATCGAGTCATAATGAAGTTTTGTAGGATTTTCCAGGAAGTAGGACCAAGTTTTTCCAGAAATTTTCCAGAAACTTAACATAAGAATTTCTGCAGGTCACTTCTGACGGCGTCACGAGATTACTCTTGACGGTGTCACGTGTAAAAATCTGGAAATTTTACCGGTTTTGTTTTTCTAACGGATTCTTAAAGTTTTTGTTGAATTATTAAGTTTTATAATCTCCAGGAAATCTGCAAACTTCATTCCACAAGCATTATATCTTATTTTGTTTTCTAGGATTTAGTAACTTATGTAGATTGCCGCCGATTTTATGCGAGGTTTCCTTGTTTGTTTTCTCAGGATTTACAGGTTATGTATGACAAGAAGATGATTTACAATCTGGAAGGGAAGCTTTGATTGTTCATTTTCTTGGAGGAAGATTTAACCTGGCCACCTTATTATCCATACCGAGCGAATCAGGGGAGTATTTGATTTCATTTGTTTAATTATTTAACTTTTACATTCTTTACCTGAACATTGGGGACAATGTTCATCTTAAGTGTAAGTGGAGGGTGAAATGATGATACCTTACATATACACTTTCGCTTGAGTTTGTTTGTTTAATGGTAGATGTGTAATAAAACTATAAGAAATACTTGTTAGTGCAATTTTAGCGCCAAATTTAAAATTTTTTACAACATTTAGGAGTGAAACTTTAGCCATAGCAAGCGTCTCATGGATAGGAGATTGTATGACTAGCACATAACCGTACTTTCAGAAAAATTTTCCACCCAAATATGTGAGGTTCGCCTTTAGATTTGATAGGAAAAGCATTCATTATTAGTGCTTATGAGTGTACCGGTAGCATTTAGATTCTAGAACTTGTGTTAGTGATGCATCCCGAGACCGCTAGTGAGACTACATTCGTGTAGTAGGATTTACTACATGATAAGAGGCATTAGGATCACCCTTGTGTTAAACCCGTATCATAATTACTTGACCATTTAAGTCATATTACTTGGCTAGTTAAGTCAACTAATTTTTCCACACCCTTAGCGTTGTACTCATTTTTAGTACACGAAACCCCTAGTACACCCCTCCGAGCCTATCTTTTCGTTTCTAACTTTAAGCATTTTACTTAAAGGAAGAATTTGTTACACCCCACTTAAATGTACACCCAAATCGCCATAGCCTTCCGTGTATGCACTCATCTTTAGTGCATTATTGTTATTTGTTAAACCCTAAGTTAACTATCTAATTGATTACATGGTTGCTAAGTCGAGTCATATCCTTGTACATATTGTTTTAGGACGATTGAGACTCATGGGTAAAATACTTATTTTATGGAGTAATGGGGAAGAACATCATATATTACCCCCATATGTACATTAATCTTAAAAGTGCTCCAAGTGTTTTGATTATCTTAATTCGAGTCATTAGTTTAGTTTATTGTAAAGTATGTAAAGATTCAAGTGTAAGGGGAATGTTCATCCCCTATGATGTATCATTTTGGATGGTAGGGTAAGAATGTATGCAAAAAAAAAAAAAAAAAAAAAAAAAAAAAAAAATAGAAAAAAAAGAGAAAAAAAAAACATACGGACTGCCATCCCGTTTCATTCTATGTTTATTTTATGTTTTTGTTATTTTTCATTTATTAGCTTAAGTCGAGTCTAGTCTTGGCTTAGCAACGCCATATTGTACATGTAATTAACCAAGATTGTTAACTCGCCACCAGTAAAGATTGCCTTTATCCAACAAAACCGTGTATTCCATATCCCTACACCTAACATTACAACCCCTTTAAAAGACCTCTTTGATAGTTTATCCTAGGTGCTTACGCCATGTGGTGGAGGTTTGATCCTTTCCCAAGCCTATGGTAATCTATTTTGCTATGACAGGTAGTGAGAGATATCTTCCGTTTTCATATTGTAATTTATACTTTATTACACCCGAGAGATGTGAGTATCTAAACACTATTTGTGAGGTGCTAGTATGTGGCCTCCGTGCTTGTCTATTGGTCTTTAGTGGAACGATTATTTGTTGTAATTACTTTTATATTAGTGTTAAATGACCCCTAACTTGTATTTTGACTAGAATAAAAGCGCATTTGCTTGAGGACAAGCAAATCTCAAGTGTAAAGGTATATGATGAGGCGAAAAATGAACCACTTTTAGGGGGTCATTTAAGCCCGGAATTGAATTTATTTGATCAAATATTGCCCTAAATCGTTCCTTTTGTGATTTTAGGTACTTTGGGAATGAAATCTGGAAAAGGAAGCAATTCGGACGTTTTTGGAGCATAAAAGTGAAGAAAACGCCAAAGTCTTAATTTTCCTTGCTGGGAACAGTAGGTGACGGCGTCAAGAGCAACACCCTGACGGCATCAAGAGTAAATTGCATGACGGCCCAGTGCAAACATGAAGGCGTCACAAGTAGAGCGTCAAGAGTAAAACACGTGACGGCCTGGAAGAACCTAACACATGACGGCGTCAGATGTAGATCAAGGCAGTCCGAGAATTATTTTGGCGGCAAGATGACGGCGTCACCTATTTGGTCTTGACGCCGTCAGCCTCAACTTCCTATATATAGTTTTCTAATTTTCATTCATAAAAAAGAACAAGTTTTGGAGAAACCCTAAGGCCGAACCTATTACGAATTTTACAGGTTTTTCAAGGGTTTTCAGCCATTGAACCCTTACATGTGTAATTGAGATAAGTGTTCTTCTAATTCAATCAATATGTCTATGTGTTGGTTGTCTATATCTTGTGCTTGTCTTAATTCCACCATGCTAGGCTAGATTTATCTTGTGTTTGCTTAGATCTAATGAAACCTAGATGTTGATTATGTGTTGATTACTTGTTTATGGTTGTATTGGATTAATGATTTCGATGTTAGGCTTAAGAAAACTGGCAGATCTCCAAATGGTAACATGCTTGAACGTCTTAGGAAACATGAACTGACGTGCACTAGGTTTTATTGGTTGTATTTAATGCATGAGTAAATTCTAATGATCCCATGTTAGGAGCTTCTTAGCCGGCTCGACATAGGAGTGAAGTAGGCACTCATAGGATTGGGGAATTAAGTGCGCCACCTCATGAATGGTATTAAGGAATACAATCCGTCATCCACGCAACTATAACAAGTAATTAACGTGTAAAAGATATCTAGGGAGTAGTGAAATCTAAGTAAACACATTTTTCCACTTATTGCTCACAAACTTAGTTTAATTTAGTTTTATTTTCATTTCTAGTATTTTATTTTGATTGCATCTTTAGTATTGGGTTAGTTGACTAGCAACTAATTCCGCCCAAATCCTTAAAACCCGAGATATTTACTAGCTTTCTAAAAAAATATAAAAATACAAAAATAATCATCCCTCATCTCTAGAACTAGTATTTAGGTTTTCTAATCCTAGTGACACTATTCCTAGCTGAACGATCAATCCCCCGGTACTTGTCACTATACTATACTACAACAATCAGGTACACTGCCTGGTGGGGGTTGTAAGCTTCTCAAGATCCCTTGAGAGGTAAAGTCTGGTGCAATCCCCACGCATCATCAACCCATTACTTGGATTAGTGCAAGGCTTACACAACGGACGGTCCATCAAGGACAACCCAGCGCATATCAAACCCAATCTTAACCCCTCCACACTTTTTGCACTAACACATACAAACCTACAAAATGGTTAAATGCTAAACCGTAAGTGTAAAGCATAATAAGTAATAGACATAACAAGCTATCATATATCATTTATACACATTTGTATCATAAACAACACTTACTAGTCCACGAGACTAAGATCATACAATTACTTGCTTCCTTCCACATCAACATAAGCTTCACAAATCAACATAAACATCATAACTAAGCAACTCACTTCCTAACTTGTTTAACCAACTCGCCTTACTCTAATCTTAATCCAAGCATCCTAAAACTTGAACATTCTACATCTTTAGCACAATCAAAACATAACACAAGGCACATAACACAAAATATGATAAACTCAATATAATCTCTTGTTATAGTCAAATTACTTACCTCTCATCCAATGCTTTAAATTTTAAAATTATGAATTAAAACCTAATTTAAAATGTTTCATCAACTTGCTATTTAATATGAATTCTATCACTTGATGCAGTTTGAGTAGGGCTGAGCAAATCCACCCGAAAACTGACCGGAACCGACCTTTTTCGGCTCGGTTTCGGTTTTGTATATTTATTTCGGTTTTTATCGGTTTCGGATTTTGTCGATTTTTTCGGTTTGAAACCCAAAAACTGACTATTTGGTTTGGTTTCGGTTTTGATATCTATTTCTCGGTTCGGTTCTCGGTTTAAGTTTTTTTCTTTTTCGATTTTTGGTTCGGGTCTGTTTTTGTTGGTTCGGGATGGGTTTGACCCGATGCTCACCCCTAAATTTGAGTAATAGGATTAAAATTACATTGTAAACCAAACAGCCTACATAATGTAATATAAATTACAGTTACATCCATTAGACAAACCAAACAACTTACATAATGTAATTAGATAACAATTACATCAAATTAAAGTAGATTACAACAAAACAAACGAGACCTAAGGGGGTGTTTGTTAGGTGGGTGTGCTTATGAAGGAATGGTTTGCTTTCTAACTGTAAACGTTTGGTATTATGGAATAGATTGTGAATAGGAAAATCACATCAGAAATCTCATTCCAACATGTGGGTGTCAAATTTGATTCCTTAGGTCTTTCTTTTTCAATGGCCTTATATTTTCATGCTTTTAATTAACATAATATTTTTTTTATTATTTTTTGTGAGCTCACTATATTAAAATAGCACATAAACTATAATTTTAAATTTTTCTATAACATATAATTATGAGATAACTTAGCTACAATCCTTCACAAAAACTATATAAGCAATTAATTAGGGACCTACAGAAAAGAATTTGAGACTCACAAAAAAAATCAGAGACCCACATTTATAGCATAAAATTGTAGTAAATTGGCTAAAAAAATTATAGCTAATATATTCCATATAATTAGGGTCCCAAAATTCAAACAACCATCATCGTCGATCGTCGCCGGTGACTTACAAAGACCGCCGTATGAGAATCTTTCCATCGCTACCTACCGCCCAACATATGCATCACCAATCACAACCACACATCGACCAAAACCATACCAACACATAACCTTAATGGTGGGAATGGTGATTATGTTGGCATTATTCATGATTCATATGAAGGGTAAGTAGTAATGATATAATTTGATGGCAGTGCCGGCGGTGACGTGTAAGAGGACTATGGCAACAGTTGATGGCTGCGAGATGGTATATATTTAGGTGTGAATGAGGGAAAAAGGGTGTTTAAGGAATGAATATCACAACAACAACAACAACATACCCAATCCCGCCAAGGCGGGGTATGGGGGAGGTGGGATGTAGACAGATCCTACCCCTACCCCAGGGAACCCTGCAGGTAGAGAGACTGCTTCCAGAAAGACCTCCGGCAAGTGTGTGCAAAGTGTGCTCGAAGTAAATAAAACGAGAAAATGAATGCAAAACAAGGAAAAGCATAAAAGCATAAAAGCAAACAGAGCAAAACAAACAAATAGGCAAAACGACCCAACAAGCATATAAGCAAACATAAAAGCAAACCGACACAACAAGTAAAAGAGCAAACAAAGCAAAACGACAAGACAACCAAGACAAAAACAACCAAAACAAAACCACCTAGTCAAGCACCAGCAAAAAAGGGGGCGAGGGGGACACAAGACCAAGGCCAAACCAAGCAGCTAAGACCAAAGAGGGCAACGCAAAGGGCCTAAAGCTAAGGCAAAGCAAAAAGAGCAAGCAAAAGGCACAGGCAAAAGGCCTAAAGCCTAAAGGCACAACAAAGGCAAAACCACAGCACTAGCCGAGGCAAAGCAAAAGCATCTATCTCCTAAAGGGGGCAAGCCAAGGGACCCTAAAAAGCCTAAACCACAACAAACCCCAAACCCAACCTAGCCCCAAAACTAACCACGAATACTAATCATATCTCTCCACGCGTTCCTATCTGAGGTCATGTCCTCGGACAAGTGAAGCTCCTCCATGTCGAGCTTAAGCCTATCCTCCCATCTAAGTTTAGGTCTACCCCTCCTTCTCCGACCATCGACTATAAGCGATTCGACTCTCCTTACTGGCGTTGTTTGTGGTCTTCTCCTGACATGACCAAACCACCTCAACCTTCCTTCTCTCATCTTCGAGATAATAGATTCTACTTCAAGTGCCGATCTGAACACCCCGTTAGGAATCATGTCAGACATAGTTTTACCACAAGTCCATCTGAGCATTCTTAGTTCCGCTACTTCCACCCTGTTTGCTTGGGCTTTTGTGATAGGCCAGCACTCTGATCCGTACAACATAGCCGGTCTAATAGCCACCCTATAAAATTTACCCTTAAGCTTAACGGGTACTTTCCTATCACATAGCACCCCTGACGCCGCCCTCCATTTCGCCCAGCCTCTTCCGATGCGGTGGGTAACGTCGTTGTTTATCGTCCCTGATTTGTGAATCATCGAACCCAAATATCTAAAAGACTCCTTAGGTGGGAGGAATGAATATCGATATATATATAATTTACTTAAATGCATATGTTAGATCATTTAGAAAAAGGAAAGAAAATGTGAAAACAGTTAAAAAAATAGTCATAGCTAATTGAGTCGAGTTATTCTACAAACCAAACATTCCTCACATATCAAGGGACTCATCCCCACCATCCATCTAAAAAGGTAATCAATGGTTGAGATTAAAAGCATTTTAATATTTCACCCATTTTTTATAATTTAAATATCTCTCAAACCGTTAATCGTTAAGCGAAAATAATTACACCATCGCGACGAGCATTTAATTATCTTTCTATAGACGGGCACTTTGATATACTTGCGAAAAAAAAATTATTTTGTTTTTACGTTTTTTTTTTCGTGGCCGAAAAAAAATCATATATGATATTACATATCATATCATATGTGATATGTAATATCATGATATTACATATCATATATGATATGATATGTAATATCATATATGATTTTTTCGGCCACGAAAAAAAAACGTGAAAAAAACGATTTTTTTTTTTTATCGAAAATATGTCAAAGTGCCTATCTATAGAAAGTTAATTAAATGTCCGTCGTAACGGTATAATTTTTTTCGCTTAACGATTAACGGTTTGAAAGATATTAATATTTGAAAAAAAAGATGAAAGTGGGTTTTTTAAATTGTTAGGATTAATCTCATCCATTAGATCAAATAAAGATGAAGGGAAGATAAAGGGTGGAGATTAGTGGTACTCAAATGATCTTTCCTCTAGCTAATTAATATGGGTTTAGTTAGTGGAATAATCGTGTATATTTAGAAGCACCCTATAATTATACTAATGATAATGTCATTTTCTCTCCTACTTTTCTTTCTAATCTATATATATCAAATCAAACCCATTTATAAAACAAACGGCACCTAAAAGTATAACAATGTCTCTTTGCACATATTCTTGGATATCTAACAAAACATGTCAGCTACCATACAACAAACAAATAGACACAAGACAACAACTAATTAATGAGATGGCCGTTGAAATCCTTGGTAGAAAAGGCAATACTTCATTTGTAACGTAGGATATTTAGGGCACGTTTGGTATGTTTGGTATGAGGTTTCATTTCAATAATGGTGTTTGTTTGATAAATATTGATATCAAATATGACAATAATAGATAGATATATTTTATACTACAAATCACTCCAAGAGGCAAGATATGAAACTTTCATATGTGAGGGACCCACCTTATACATAAACTCATACCGATTATGGCTCATGACAGCATACTAAACGCACATTTAGTTACATTTTTTATCTACTGTCGTACATAAAAGTGTGTTATAGGTAACATAAACGAGAGAAAGGATGACATAATCGTTTATAGTCACTTATTGGAGGTTTGGAACCCTGAATACAGTGTTGCGTGTAAGATAAAAATAAAAAAAATATAAAAAATAATCAAGATCAACAATACGAGTTGGCTTTATATAAATAGCTAGTTTATGCTTTTAAAGATGTATAGAATATATATTTTACAATACACAAAAGAAGAAGCTACTGTAATTTCTAGAAAGTTTATAAGCTGAAAAGAAGTAAGCAAATGATGGATATGGAAACTCATGCATGTATCTAGTCATACATCCCATCCATCATCCATCATGCATTTGCATGTACACCAGGCTTTATATCATATCATACAATCCAAATCTCATCGATCAACTTGTCAACCTAACACTAATCACTATTTACCGATCGAACAAATGCACAGTTTTCTCTTTGTTGTTTATTAATTAGCGAAGATCGAGTTATCATATATTTCTTGGTTTGCTAATTGCTACTATTATTTTTTGTGTTTCTAGTCGTCATGTACTCATGTTGACACGTATATGTTTTTGATCTGAACATTCTTAAAATTAAACTTTGGAAAGCTTAACTAAATTTAATTTGTATTGCCTGCAGCCTACTTGTTTATCGTTGATGAGCATGACACACGGGTGCTTATTCCGCAACCAACCCACCCTTCGTAGATTTCCTTTGCATGAGGGGTCTAATGTTGCAAAGTTTATAAATAGCGCGGGAGTTGACGTGACAGCATGATCAAGCTCATGCCTTAGCGACTAAGGCGAAACATTTGCGTTTATAAGGTATAACATAAGGCGGCACACAAAATATAAAAATATTTATATATATCAAGTTTAAAAATAAAAGTGACATAAGACGACATAAGACGTGGCTTGACGGCATGACCAAGCTTCACGTCTTTGCACGCCTTTAAAACCATGGATGTTGCTCAAATATAACATGCAAGACATTTCTTAAACCATCCATACACATTCATTTCCAAAACAGCAAAAGCATCAACTGCAAGCTTTTGAGGCTGATCTTCCATCATAAGTTCCTCATATTAATTGGGTCTTCTAACTAGAATCGGTACGACCACAAGCGGAGATACCAGGATGGCAGCGTGCACATTTGGCCCTCAACTTACGCAATTTTAGTTTAGAATTTTAAACATACATGGTTATTTTTGTATTAATTTGCCTATGTAGCAAAAATTTTGTTGTACATATCTATTTTAAATGGTTAAGTTTCATTTGTTCACTCGACAATAATGTTTTAGTTTTGTTTCTGAATCCACATAATAAACAAAGCATTTTTTTTATTTTATTTTTATTTTTATTTTTTATTTTATTATTTATTTATTTATTTTTTATCAAGTATTCGACTTGAGAAGGTAGCGATTATTTTTTGTGTTTTGTGGTACCTAAAATCTCACTCTTATTTTTCGAAACAAAACGAATATAACAACGCAATAAACAGTAGTACTTTTATACTCCAAGCCTGTGTTAATTTTGTTTTGTTCTATTCGAAAAAAAGTACTAGAAATATAAATGGAACATATAGCGAGACACAGGAGCCTAGAGATGACAATAGTTGTGGTGGGGTTTTGTGTTGTAGATATTTTTTTTTTAAGGATAAATTTCATTAAACCACAAAACCACAGACATTACATCAGACGGTCCTCAAAGCAAGGACCTCCGGGACGAACGACATTACATCAAGTCTAAAGGATATTTACACCTTCTATTCCAATCAATACCTCTTAGTCTTGATCTGTGACGAATCCAAAAAAACGACGACAACTTAATATTTTCCACCACTTCAATCGCTCTCCGGGACTTGTTGTTGAAGACTCTAGCATTCCTTTCATTCCATATAGACCACATAGCTGTATAAATGATACCACGAAGGACCTGGATCTCTTTTTTATTCTTTGTCTGATTATCAGCCAACATCAAAAGGTCGCTAATGTCAAACGCGAACACCGGACTTAGACTACACCATGCTCCCACTCTAGACCATATTTCGGATGTAAACAAGCATCCTGTGAACAAATGCATTGACGTTTCCTGATCAGCATCACAAAGAGGACACAAATCTTTTTCTAGTTGAATCCCACGATTAACCAATTCCACCCTTGTAGGTAACCTATTTAGATCCGCCCGCCAAACCATAATTTTGCACTTAAGAGGCGTCCATCCGGTCCATTTCAGCTTCGAAACATTGGCTGGCATCTGTCTATCGGCTATCATCTTCTTTGCTTTATGCACCGTGAATTTACCGTCTTTGCCGCCTTCCCACTTCCAGCAATCATCTCCATTCTCCCACTTATGATCATAAATGGCCGATAACAAGACAAAAAGTTCACTAACTTCCTCATAAGTAGACGGGTTCCTGCGCCACTCCCAAGCTAAAGTTTTTACACCATCAATGAACTGAACTCGACTAGCAACCGTGGCCCATTTATGTTTTTCCAATCTGAATAAATTTGGATATTGTTTACGTAACGGTCGATTTCCGATCCAATTATCTCCCCAAAAATTAATAGATGACCCGTTTCCAACCACGCCCACAAAATAGCTATTAAGATCTCTACCGTTTTGTAGCCTTTTTTCGCCTACTTTCACAATTTGTTTCCAACAACCACTAGCCGATGGGTTACATGGTAACATAGTCCAAGCTCTACACGAACCGTGACACCCCACAACTACCTTTTTCCACATGCTACTACTTGCGTTTTTAAAACGCCACGCCCACTTGAGGAGGAGAGCTTCATTAATACATTGCAGCCTACTAACACCTAAACCACCCTCATCTTTAGGCGTAGTAACAACATCCCAAGCCACCCACGAAATCTTTCTCTCAACCGAAGACCCCGCCCACAAAAAATGCCTCATAATCGATTCAATACTATCAATCACTGCCATAGGAGCCTTATATAAAGAAAAATAATAAATCGGTAAGTTTTCAAGAACCGATTTAATAAGAATCAACCTTCCTCCTATCGATAAGGTTTTCGCCTTCCACGACACAAGTCTAGCCTTTATGACGTCGATCACCGAATTCCAATTGTTGATCCGGTTCATGTTAGCTCCCACTTTAATCCCTAAATAATCAAAAGGGAAAGCGCCTCTCTTACATCCCAGAATTTCCATCATATTGTCGACTTCTATATCAGCAGTCCCAACTCCAAACAAATTAGATTTGTGAAGATTTATACGAAGACCCGAGCATAAATAGAAAACCCGAAGTATACGAGCCGTTTTTTCCAAATTTACACGAGACCATTCACCCAAAATGAGTGCATCATCTGCGTAGAACAAATGCGTAATATCAGCTTCATTATCTGTAAAATTAATACCCGTAAATTCACCAATCGTTTTGGCTTTATTCAATATCCATGAGAGAGCCTCCATGACAATCAAGAACAAAAAAGGTGAAAGGGGATCGCCTTGATGAAGACCCTTCTCACAGTTAAATTCAAACGTGGGGGAGCCATTAACTAAAACCGCCGAACGTGCCGACACAAGAATTCCTCGAACCCATCTACACCACATAGGGGGGAAACCCATTTGTGACATAATCGACATCACGAAGTTCCAGTTGACGTTGTCGTACGCCTTCTCATAATCGACATCACGAACCCATCTACACCACATAGGGGGGAAACCCGTTTTTGTTAAAATTTGTGTTGTAGATATCACACTTTTTTTTTTTTTTTTTTTTTTTTTTTTAATAATCACTGTGTTTGTATATGTGTGATGATGACGACAAGCTGAACTCATGTCCGCCGCCCAACTCATACGGCGCATTACTGTTATGAATAATAAATGCGTTACTACTACTACTACACTGATATGTCTTTTTAACCCACCGACTAATAACTGACCCCATGGTGAATTATTTTTACCAAATATACATGCAGAGAGTTTTTTTGGCGTGAACCATTGGCTAAACTCCTGAACCACGTACGTACCCTTGGCTGGTTAGCTATTTTTGCACTTCTGGGGCTCTTTCTTAACTTTTATTTTCTTTCCTATTTGTCGTTATTGTTGATAAACCAATGTTTCAGGGTTAGTTTTCTGTTTATAGAGCTAGATGTTTAATTAAACATGGATAGATTTAAAAAAATAATAATAATAAAAAAAAAAAAAAAAAAAAAAAAAAAAATGGTTTTAGATCAAGAGTTTGAATTAAATGACAAATGAAACTAAAATAAAAAGTATTGTAAAAAATATAACCACACATTTCTAATGAATTAAAAAATATGTATGTATATCTTTTATTTGTTGCATCTTCATTTGAAATGCTTGACAAAAAAAAAATAAATAAAAAATCACATTTTTCATTCTAGTGTCTCTTCTTCACTAGATCTACACTCTGTGGATCAAAATATATTATTTATATTTGTAGAATTAGGATTGAATGAAAATAAATTAAAAAAAAAATTATAATCAAATATTAAAAATGCATCGACTTTTATCTCTATTTATCTACATGTATTTTCTAATTTAAAATTAGATAAATATGCATTTATAGATGTATTTCATGTTACTGGTTTAGGGATTAGATATGTATGGATCATTTTTGATCCTCTGTGTTTTGGTAGTCTTGAACTTGTGGGTTCTTTTCTTTTTTTAATTCGCTTGATTAATTGGAGTGAGATGTCTTCTTTTTGTATTTTGTTGTTTTTGTGGGTTCTATATATTGTTGCCTTTCTAAAAAAAATATGTATTTTTCGTCTTCTATACGTTAAATGTGTTGTTAGTACTATTTTTCATTATTTTCACTTCAAAATCACTTACAAAACTAAATATGATGCGTCTAAATAAATAAATATGTACTCCTCCCATTCAAAATTAATAGTCCATATCTTATTTTTGAAATACCTTAATTGAATTTGTAAAACACTACTAAAAATAGATAGAGAAGTTTGTTCGATTTTATCATATATATTAATGTTAGTTAAAATTAATATTATAAACTTTAAATAAGACATTAATTAATTAGCTAATGGTAAAACCGGCATTTTGCAAAAAGTAAAAGAGTGGAAAACAATAATAATTACTCCCTCCGTCTCAAATTTATTGTCAAGAGAAAAAAATCACAAAGTTTAATAAAATTTGGTCAACTACAATTTTCAACTATTCATTTAGAATATTCTTCCACTAAATTCCTTTTTTATTACTTAAAAGAGAAAGTTGGTAATTTTTTTGAGATAACCTAAATTCCATTAATTTGAGATGAAGGGAGTATAATTTTTGTAATTTGTGTGTTTTTTGTCGAGGAAAAATTATTGTAGGACGCAAGGAGCATTTTATTTAAGTTGATGCATATCTAATATGTGATTATATTTGTATATATCTATACTACATTATAATGTATTTAAGACATTTATATTTAGAAATCTTAAAATGTTTAAAACCAAAAACATTTCTTTAATTAGAAAGATGCATACACATATAATTAAAAGCCTAGGAATTTAAGTGTTTTAAAAAAGTCTGGGTTGTTACAAGTATAGCTTTCAATGCTTGTAATCTTTTAAGACTTACAAGAAAAGAAGCATAGTTTACATCACTTTAATGCACATAAATTTTCAGACTTACAAGACAAGAAGCATGGTGTACACCACTTTAATGCATATATTGAAAAAAAAACATTAATGATATTTAATGTAGTCAATTAATTAACTGGTTAATAAACATAATTAATACAGTTATTAAAATACCTCATACATAAGAAATACAAATTATCAAGCATATTGTACAACCAAATTAAACACAATTCCTACATTAAATGTCACTAATACAAATAATAAAACACATTATACAAATATTCAAACTCAAACGGGCAACGAGCCAAACGGGCTTGAGCCCGAACGGGTGCGGGCCAAACGGACTCGAGCCCAAACGGGCACGGGCTAAACAAAATTCTTGATATCCGTAAATTTGTTGGTAAAAAAGAACATAATAAAGTAAAATACATGATTTATCAAAAAAATTGATTTCAAAGTACCCGCCGCTGCAACGCACGGGTACCCTGCTTAATAATTTGTAGATGAGTTTACACTTTTGTATAAGGAGGGCACTGCCCGCTCGATTTAACACGTATTAAAATCGATAGAACAAGAAAATATTCTATCTGATAAAACATTAGCCCAAAAAAGCCGCAAAACATGTACATATAAGTTTGGAACGAGTTTACACATACGTCTCGACAGGACTTGGAAGGATTTTATGATCAGAATTAAGTTTTATTTAGGTTGTCTTGATTTCATGACTCTTGATAATGAACTTTCAACTTTTCCTTATATAAAGTTAGGAGGTAACGTGTGAGTGGCCAAATAAAGTGATAAAAAAAATAAAGTACAAGGATATACATTTTAATCAAATCAAAACTTTTGCAAGTGTAGCTGCCAAGTGAATTCGATCATATTAACGTATGAATAGATTTTTCTTTTGAGCAAAACTTATGAATAGATAGATAGTAAAAATATCACCTTATAAAATAGTTGAGTCGGGATTTTCAAGCAAACACTCTTCGACAGACAAAATATTGGCACGTGAGTCACATAGTTTTTCTTTTTTATAGCAAATTTGGTGTGTTAGACAGTTAAAACAGAACAGAGAAGGAAACTAGAAATTAGAAACCAAGAAACAAAACACACGCTATTACAGGGGATGTTCGTCTAAGCATAATTTTTGGGCTTAAGTTTATCTCAAATAAGTAGTTTATGATAAATAAACTCATAAACAAGTTTTAATGTTTGTATAATTTTGTACAAAAAGAAAAAACAAAAGACTTAGAAAAAAAAACTATATAAGACCAAAAGCCACACATAAAGAAACCTATCATTGGCGCTATCAAACTCTTTTTATATAAAGATGGACCTATAAATATGATTGATAAAAATGAAAAATTGATTGTTGAGTAATGATAAGAGAGAATGTGTCTATAACACTTGTCAAAATATAAATCTATTAGGCTTATTTATATGTTTTTTTATTAGGATTATTTATCACTACTCATTTATACCCTCTTAAAAGCTTTACCAAACACGAGCTTATTTTTGCAATCTAAAAGAAAATAAAATATCGAACAAAACATTAGAAGTGAATACCGAAAGGATCTGAAAACTGTATTGAAACGAACCGATTAAAAATCGGATAAAATATGTCAAAACCGAATTGCATGTCAAAATAGAACTGAACCGAATTAAATATTTGATTTTTGATTTGCTTTTTAGAAAAAACGTAAACCGAACATGAATACCGAATTCCCATAAATATATATACTTATTATATACAAAACAACACAAAACATGAATAATTGACCAATGAAAATCCAAAATTGGCTTAAACCTACAACAAAAATTATAAGAACTGATATTAGGGTTAGTAAAATCAAGAAATTGATTTGCTAAAAGTTGTTTAACTTGATAATTGGATTGCAAAACGTGCTTACGAACATGCCCATAGTCGAAGTTTTGATATTTTGAGCCAATTAATAAAAATGTTTGGCGACTTGGCGAGTCAACTAGAGCCTCTTTGACTATCTTGGTTGTAACCATGTTAAATGTTACCAATAAACTCCATTTTACCATTTATAAATTTCGTTTAACGATGTATAAAATGGTTAATATACATTGTCAAAACTAGTAATATAATAATATTTGGAGCGTATAATTTTCAAGTTTCAAGCTACAAGATCACTGAAAGTGTCTTCACTTCAAAGTTATATGTGCAAGAATGTATGTAAATGAATACAAACAATCAAAAATTCCTTTTTTCTCTACCAGTGCTTTAAGTAAGAAATACATCTAACGAATATAAACAATCAGAACCTTATACTCGTTTTTCGTCAAACGGTTGAAATCTTATTTTGAATAGCATGTAATTCGTTATTCGTATATCATATTTTACTACTAGTAATTTACACGAGTTTCCAATGTGAAAACAGGCCAGCAATGAGAGTCCGTCCAATGACAAAAGGCCCATTTAGTACTTTATTGCAAAATATTCTTCTCAATGGATCATACAAATGAAGCCGACAAAAATTCAAAAGTTATGTTTAAAAACTAAAAATATAAACATCGCATTTTAAAAGTTTTACCCGTAACTTAAGCGTCAGAAAGGAAAAAAAAAATGATTGTAAGGTTATTTTATTTATTTATTTATTTATTTTTAACCACTAAATATGCTAAAATTAGTTGGAACAGTCACACTATTTGCTAAAAAAACGTGTCATATAGATCCTGAAACGATTACACTCTCTGTATCAAAATTATTGTCATGAAATAAAAATCACACGATTTAATAAAAGTGAGACTACTATAATTTTTAACCACTCAAATAAAATATTCTTTAACTAAATTCTCTTTTTATTGCTTAAAATGAAAAGTGAATAATTATTTTGAAATATCTAACAAGAGAAATATGGAGTATAATTTTGATACGAAAAGCGTTTTTTTTTTCTTTTTTTCTTTTTTTTTTTTTTTTGAAAATGAAAACAGTGAGCATAAAGAAAGGTATCAGGTATGTTACAAACTTACAATCCTCTCGAGTCTCGAGTATATTGCTAGATTCATTTAACATTTAACTATCAAAATAGTTATATAAAGGAGAGATTAGAAATTATTTATTGCTCCTCTTAACGGCCCCAATATTTATGTGGGAGGGTGGGGATAACGGCCCCATGTGTGTAGACTTTTTGTCAGATTTCATTGGAAAGTAGAAAACTCATTATTCAAATTGTGTAGTACTAAATTTTATTTTAGTTGTTAAGGTAACTTTTTAAAAAATAGTAAAGCTGGAACCTATTTAATTTAGAGAGTTTATGTAAAATTTGTTATACAAATTATTTACTCTTAACATAGATTCTTGGTTGCCCCTGTGTGTACAAAGGATAAGAAGTTATCCATATATGCTTGGGATGCATGCTCATGTAAAAAATAATAATAATAATAATAAAATAAAAAAATAAAATAAAAAATAAAATAAAAAAATCAATGGTTCACATTCTCTTTAAATTAAAATAACCTTGGTTATACAAATTAGCAGATTCAGAGTTATGAGTTATATATTGATGTGAAATTGTGTACGAGTGAAAAACAAGTAACCAAAAATTATTGTGTACGTATTATTATTTACTTTTGGTGATAACCATATTGATACTCAAATTGTTTACTTTCAATTCATTTATAAGGTATATCAATGTCCACCGTTAGTTGATATTGTTCTCTTTAAAAAAATATTCGGCCCTCCTTAACTCAAAATCATGGCTCCGCCCCTGGTTGTAAATGTTGTAAAGCTAAGCAAAATTTTGCTATTTGCACTTGCGCCTGTCAGCGGGAAGCCGAGAACTGGGCTTGACTAGTACTTAGGGTGTGTTTGGAGAAGGTTTATATGGGGCTTATAGGGGCTTGGCCTTTTAAAATAAGTTGGCTAAAAACTTTAGCCTCATAAAAGTGGCTAAAAACTTTAGCCTAGGTCTTTTGAATAATAAATTACTTATTTGACCACAAAAATATCAAGTATATACAAAAACTTATTTAATTATGTTATTTTTAGTAATTTTGCAATAATAAGTCCCAGCCCCAGCCCATTTGCTAAACAAGTTTATAAAAATACAAATTTAAATTTTGGCTTGTAATATAAGTCATAGCCCCAGCCCATTTCGCCAAACATACCATGCACTTGCTATTTGCTTCTTTTAAAGTGTATATATGCAAATGCTCCGATATAAAAAAAAAAAAAAAAAAAAAAAAAAAAAAACGATGTCAATTTCTCGTTTTAGGTAACGTAGCGGATCAATCATGTTATCATTGTCGTAGCAAATATGACAATTCGTTTGGATAGCTTGATATCTTTGTCGTCTGAGTGGTGATCTCACTGATCGCCTTTAATCCACGCTTTATGTATGCGTATAGATAGAAAGGTATTTTTAAGGGAGTTGATACTTTTATCATATTTTTTTATGCACATACCACAACTGTGCATTACAGTATTATACGGTATAATACTGTAATGCACAAGTTGTGATGCAAGTATCAAAAAATGTGATGGGAGTATCAACTCTCTGTTTTTAATTATGCCATTTTTATAATGCAATCACTTTGAATGATTTTACGGCGAGTTGGGTCCACGTTAATAAATTTTCTCAGTTCTTTGTTCTCTCAAGATAAAAGATGGTTCATACTAGAGATTGGGAAATTCTCATTCACGTAACGTAGGCACTTATTTTCAGCTTTCCTTAATTTTTATAACGTATTGTTAAAACTAAAATATTAACGTATATTTTTAAATGTCAAAAATATATTTTTGGCATCATTTGCCACCCATCTGCAAACTTTTTATTTCTAATGCTATGTTTGATACAGAGTTTTTTTTGAGCTTTTTGGAGCGGTGAGCAATGAAATTTTTTTATTTTAGTGTTCATTTGACAAAAGAGCGATAAGCTTTGCTATTTTTTATGAAATCTCATTTTTTCAATGCTTCTTTAAGAAGCAGTGAGCTGTGGCTACAGCTCACAGCTACTGCTTACAGCTCGCTGCTCCTGCTCACAACTACTTTTGCCAAATATAGCCTAAATTTATTCCTTTTCAATCGTATTCTTCTATTGTGTCGGCAATGTATCATAACATGTCTAATTTATATAATACTAGTAACATAAATAAAAACCATAAAACATCTGACAAATCCATTATTTTTCATCGTCTTCATTTTATGTTGAATCTATATTTTTCATTCATTTTGTACCTTCTTAACAAACATAACATCAAATTCAACGTAATTGTCAAATGAAAAGGTTATTACGATGGCTCAAATTAAAATATAATTATATTAAATTAATAATTCATATAAATATTTTTGGATATTAGTGTTGTAATTGTTGATAAAATGAATAAAAAATAAAGACGAATGAGAAATTTCTGTTGAAAGTAAGTGGATTTTTAAAAGAAATGGAAAGAATAATTTTTATTTATTTATTTATTTATTTATTTAACTTTTTGATATTAGGATTGTAATTTTAGACATAATAAATGAAAATAAAGGTGAAAAAGAAAAATTATGCTGGAATTGAGTGAATTTAATGTGGTACAACTAAGGGTGTCATTCGGGTCAACCCGACCCGATAAGCCTCTATCGGGTCGGGTCTATCGGGTTTTCAGAAAATAAAAATTAACCCGCAACCCGATCCGATAAGGAATCGGGTTATCGGGTTCGGGTCTATCGGGTTATCGGGTTCGGGTTATCGGGTTTAGTTCAAAAATTATAAAACTTTTAATGTGTTATTATAGCTTATCGGGTTATCGGGTCAACCTGATAACCCGATAACGAAATTATTAAAACCCGCAACCCAACCCTATAAGGCTATCGGGTTATCGGGTTGACCCGATAACCCGATAAGGTGTATTGGACCTGAATCAACCCGACCCTATAAGGCCTTATCGGGTTCGGGTCGGGTCGGGTCGACCCATATGACACCCCTAGGTACAACCATCAATGTAAACTTCACATGAAAATATGAAATGTTTATTATGATGGCTCAAATTAAAATATAGTGATGTTAATTAACAAGGGTGTGGAAGATTAAAAGGGGGTTGAATAGTTTTACGTCAATTTTTATTTTATAAAAACTTTCTTTGCAAAATAATCGATTCTAGTTTTATGTGAGATCAATAAATAACACTAATATATAATAATATCTACGAAATAAAATGACAACAATATAAGTAAATAAGTAAAGAGATAGAGATGGAAAGATCGCACCATAAGATAAAGGATTTATAGTGTTTCGGCTACAAAGTACTTCTTCGCCCTACTTCACTCCCCGAGCACCTAACTCGAGAGTTTTCTTCACTATGTCAACAAGCTCCCTTATGGCGGAGAAGACCTTACACAACTTTTGCTTACACCAATTAACGACACTAAGCTAGATGTCGAGTCCTAATAGTAGCTAGAACCAATCTCACACCACTACACACCTTCTTCACAACTTATACACACCACTACTTCTACACAACTTCACTACTTCCTTTTTTTTACAACACTACTTCTTCTTCTTCCCAACACAACTACTTCTATACACAACTACTAACACACCTAGATCTATGTATTACACAACTTCTACGCCTTTACAATATTCACAAGCCTACAATACTTCTTAACAAGATGTTGGAGGAGTATTTTTCTCTTACACTTTGAATGATGAAGGATTGGATCACTTGAAACAAGAACTAATATGTTTATGATCAAAGAATTTAGGAAGATGATTTGAGAGAATTAGAACAGAAAGTTTTAGTGCAAAAGGTGAGGAAAAATTTCAGCTTTGAACCAGTATTTATTGGCAAAAGATTCTGACAGAGGAGCATTTGCCGGCCCCCATAAATCATGGCCAGCCCCCTTAAAATTATGGGAGCCGCCCACTGTAACGGCCTGAATTTTTGTCTTTTCTGAGGAAAGTTTATTTGGTGAAAATTTAACTGATTTTGGTTAAAAATTTGAATTCATATATTTCTTATGAAATAAACATTTTCCTTTAATTACCAAAAGTGTTTTTCTTAAATATATAAAATGTTTATACCATTTTATATAATTTGTAATTAGTAAATAAACATTTCTTTGATCATAAAATGTATTAGGCACTTGTTTATTTATACCTTAAGTGAATTAGTTGGATATAATGATATTTTGTCACTAAATACTTATTTACGTAATGATTTTACGTTTAATGATTTTACATTTTGTGATCGTCAAAACATAGGGATATCGAGAAAAATATTAATAACGTTTTTACGCATTATTTATATCAACAAAGGGCAATTTCATATCTTTACTTATTTTAGTTTTAAATTTCATATATACTCAAATATTTATTAAAAATATTTTACATTATGCATTTAATACTTGTATTTTAGGTATATATAAAATTATTCATAAAAGTAGGGTAATATATGAAATTAATTCTAATTAATAAGTCACACAAATATTTTTTTGATATTTGCGTTGTAATTTTTTTTAAAAAAAAAAAGAAAAAAAGAAAAAAAAAAAAGGGGGAAAGAGAAATTTATGTTGAAAGTAAGAGATTTTTGAAAGAAATGGAAGAATAAAATTTATGAATATTAATGTTTTGTAATTGTTGGTAAAACAAATGAAAAGATTA
This sequence comes from Artemisia argyi, assembly GCA_030686995.1. NCBI lineage: Eukaryota > Viridiplantae > Streptophyta > Magnoliopsida > Asterales > Asteraceae > Artemisia > Artemisia argyi. The sequence continues at coordinate 40,762,422 of CM060676.1, read as the reverse complement.
TAAAATAAAAAATAAAATAAAATAAAAAAACGATAATTGGGAGGCCTAAAGTTGTGCCTAGGGGTGGAAACGAGCCGAGCCGCTCGTGAAAAGCTCGAGATCGGATCGGTAAAAAGCTCGAACGAGCCGAGCCTAAATGAGCTCGAGCCTATATTAGAGCTCATTTAATAATCAAGCTCGAGCCCGAGCTCTATTTACAAAGCTCAAATAGGCTCGCGAGCCCTAAACTAGCTTTACTAACACAATCCTAAATTCAGATGAGTTGTGTTTCAAGAGTGTTAAGAGATGAGTTGTGGTGGTTGTTTGGAAATAGTTCTAGGACAGTGGATGGGTGTTGATGATGGATATTGCCTTTTTTTTTTTTCGTTTCTTATTGGACCGATGAAGATGTAGATCTGAGGTTATAATTCTCATACATTTAACCTAAATTTTCCACTACTCGAACAAATAATCGAACAAATAAATGAGCTTTATATAAACGAGCTCGAACAAGGAAGCTCGATTCCATAGTAGCATCACAAACGAGTCGAGCCCGAGCCGAGCTCGAGCTTTATATATCATATCACGAGCCGAGCTCGAGCTCAAACCTTAAGGCTCGAAACGAGCCGAGCTCGAGCTCTCTAAAATATAAACGAGCCGAGCTCGAGCTCTGGTAGGCTCGGGCTCGGTTCAGCTCGTTTCCACCCCTAGTTGTGCCTAAACTTATGTCATCATACTGATGATTGCAGCTAAGGAACCCACTTTTTCACAAACCGTCAGAATCATGCCACATATGTTTAAACCTAAATTTAGACACATATATTAGGTCTCTCAATCATTTTAAAAAAAAATGTTGAAATTAAGTGAATTTAAAATGGTACAACCGTTTTCCAAAGAAGATCGACTTATGTCCGTGAATAAAAGTTTTACTCTTATACGTATTACGAGTTGGTGAGAATTCATTCTTCACTCATGTAAGCTCAATAATCGACCTTGGTTATAGTCACAGACCATATACACCGAGTTAGAGGCTGCTATAAAAAGTTATTTCAATTTAAAAAGTGTAGAAAGCTATTCCTAGAGCGATACGTGTCCATCACCTCAAATTATACATAATATCCCGTCAAGGGTATATTGGTCAATTTACATATTTTTTACATTTCACCCTCAAAATTCAAACGCATATAACTCGTAAACAATAAACTTTTAGAAAAAAACCGATTTCACCAAAATTTCTAAAATTTAATCTTCTTTAATACGGTATAAATATTGTTAAATATTTCGAAACTATTTTTTTATTATTTTTTTACATATTCAATTTGTCTTGATTTTATTAATGTTTTTGACATTTTTGACCTTATTTATTACCTTCAAAACTTCCAAATCATGAAAAACTTAAACCACAACAGTTGTAGAGTTTGGTTCACTCTTTACCCAGAAATTTGAATAACTCAAATCCGATATGATAATAGTGAGATATGATACGTTAACGATGATAATTTAGTCATATTTATTGCACATAAAGTATTTGATAAAATGTCTAGCTTATATTTTTGGTATTAAAATTGCCCTACATGCATAATTTTTTGTACCACAACGCACCACTAATCATTTTATTAATGTAAGATTCAAAAATTGATTTTTTTTTTAAATTTTAATTTTGTACAAAAATGTATGTATTGCCTTTTATTACTTTTTTAACTATCAATTTGACTAATATTATATTCGAATTAGAAAAGTTGTAAAACAAAAAAGTTATAGATTGTAGGTCAATCTTTACTTAAGTTTTTGATCACTCAAATCGGATTTCATATGAGTGAGATATCATATGTTAAATATGACGTTTTAGTCATATTTGATGATGAAAATATAACTTATTAACATGGATTATGATGAACAATGATGAATTGATGAACGACACTAACAAATGAACAACACTAACTGATGAACAAGACTAACTGAGAACAAAACAATATCAATTTATATGTTGTTCAGCAGTTAGTCTTGATGGCAACTAGTCGGGGAATTTTGGGAATCGTATTTCCCATTCCCATTCCTGTTTCCCACTCTCATCCCCATCCCCGCCCTCGTCACCATCGGGGAATAGTTTTACATCCTCGTCCATATCCCCAATGAGGATCGGGGATCCCCATGGGTATTCAGGGGTTTTCCATCATTAACAAGCAAAATGCATCCATGATGCATAAACAAGATATCCAATAAGCTAATGTCCTATGGGCTTACAAGCATACAAAATAACATAAACAAACTAGCAACCAAAACTCTAATAGAAATGTTTTTCCTAGAGCTTGCCATCAAAATGGTTGAAATAATTTTATTTTCCAAACATGAGACATGCTTAGTTTGGGGGAAGCAATGTTGTAAGTGGATATGATGGTGTTGATGGAGGTGTGTTTGATGTTGGTGGAGGTGGAGGTGTGGTTGATGTTGGTGGTGGAGGTGTGGATGTTGTTGGTGGAGGTTGAGGGAACAAGCTTTCAATGTATGAAAACATGTAGTGTATTTCATCTCTTAGGCCAAAGATGATGGTTCGGTTATGGATGCAACTAGGAGATGAATATTGAGGTAGTGGTGATGGAGTGGTATTATCTTCATTTGTGAGATCAATGAAGAGTTGTTTTGGTGGTATGATGGCAAGTTTTTGTTTATTGGCTTTGTTGGAGGTGGTGGTTTTTGGTAATGACATTATGAATTGGTTGAGTTTGATAAGTGTGATAATGATGAAGTGTGGATGAAAGGTGTATAAGGATTTTATAGCATGAAAGCATGTTTAGAAATGGAATTAATTTGAAAATACATGGTTAAATTCGAAAATCAATTTAGTTTTTAAGGGAAATGGTAGCTGAGACTAGCAAAAGGAGTCACAATGTGCAAAAGAAAACGGTGTAAAAACTGTTCCAGATGACCGGTCCCCTTAATTCATGGCCGCCCCCCTTAAAATTAAAAGGGCCGCCCATCTGGTGAATTCTCAGGCGACCAAATTTCAAATTTTTTCTAAAAGTGGTTTATTTTTGTTTTGTGTTTGCAGCAAGCTCTATTGGAACATTACTTATTAGTCTTGGTCTATTAGAAAAGCAACTAATTCATATATAATCATATATTAATCATGCAAACATGTATCTAAACCAAAGAGAAATTCATGCATACTAGCAAAGCAAGTAACAATAATAAAACACAATAAATATTCATTGATTATTTAAGTAGATTATGTTGAAAACATAATCTTTAGTACAAAGGCATATATATAAGTATATATGCTTTTCTAGCAAACTACATTAGATAATATTAAGTTGCCAACTCAAGGTCTCTTGAACTTGCATAGGGTACAAAAGTTTGTGATGATTTTATTTGAAGATGGAAGCATGGTGATTGAATTTAGTAGTATGATGGTGAGGGGTGTGGAGCGGAAGGAGTGGATCTATGTGTGTTGTACCGAATTAACGGAGGTATTGGATGAGGACGAGTGAGGAGATATTCGATCCACGCAATGTCTACACTTAGGTCAAGGATTTGTTTTTGGAGGAAATAGCAACAAGGACAATAGTGGGTGTGGTTGATGACTTGATCTAGGTTTAGAGAGTGAGGTAGGCAATTTGAGTATGGAGAGGAGGGAGGTTTGTGCAAGTTGTGTTGTACAAGATGCATGACATTAAGATCACGAAGATCACGGATTTGGTTGATTTCTTCACGGATTTTTTGCTTTTCTGTGGTGATGTGGAGTGAGTCATTTGGTGGAGGTGGATGAATAGGGGTTGTGTAGTTGGTAGTGAAGTTATTGGAGGTGTAGTTTGATGATTGACCAAAGTGATATGGATCATTGTAGTTGGATGGAAGTTGAGATGTGTGATTTGCGATGAAGTTGGATGTTTGGCCAATGTGGTAAGGTTTGTAGAGTGGTTCAAAGGAGTGTCCTTGTGGGTTTGGAGTCTAGTTGGGAAAGTAAGTGCTTTGAGGTGTTGATTGATTACCAAATTCACTTGTTGTGATAGATTTGTTTTGAGGCTTTGTTTCTTTCGCCACATGGGCTTTTCGGTCATCCTTGCTAGCTTAGAGGACTTTGATTTTGGTTTGTTGGGAGAAGTCATAATTGGAATGGTTGATCAAGGATATGTGATGAGGAGAGGTATTTATAGTGTGATGATTATGTATTAATGGAAGGATAATAAGTGGAGGATTTGCTAGACAAAATGTGTTTGTGAAATTAGGGAAGTGAAGAATCAAAGTAGGGTGAAATGGGCTAAAAAGCAGAAGTTAAATAGGGAACCTCGCCCCTCAGGTGGCCGGCCCCCTTAATTAATGGCCGGCCCCTTTAATTTTAAGGGGGCTGCCCTTTATAATTATGGGGGCCGCCCAGGGCCTGGTTCCCAAATTTCCAGAAATGAGTTTATGGCAGAATTCTTCCAGAAAGATGTTTGTTTGGAGGTTTGGTTTTGGGCAAGTTCATCTCTTTAGGCAACTAAGCATGTATTATCTTAATGAAGTATGCATGGAAAGTATATTTGTAGGCAAATAAGCATATAATATAATTTCATGCAAAGACAATAATGTAAAAGAGCAAATAAGCAAGTCATATTTCCTAAGACAACTAACTTAGTGTGAGGGCAAAGGCAACTAGTGAGTGGGAAGCTATTGATGGAACAAATGTGACAAATTGATTCTTGACTTTGTTCTAGTGTGTGCCTATATGCAACATTTGTGAAGATGCGATTGCTTCGACTCCTAGTGCAAAGATGAATATATCCTAAGAAGCAATCCACATTCTCCTTGATCCAATTTGCTTGACCCATGATTGCCAAGGATATATATTAGATTATATATTTTGGCAATTCATGTGAACTTTCATGCATGATTTTTAAAAAAGGTTTTTAGCATTATTCAAAAATGCAAGAAAGAAAAGAAATGATTTTCATGTGTCTCCTAGAAGTGAGAACTGTTTAGATAAGATAGATTGGGTTTTATGAAAATGTTTATGCAATGTAGAATGCCCAATCTTCAATTTTGTGTGAAATAGATACCTAGACTTAGAGATGAAGAAAAGAAAAGAAAGCAATTTTATGCAATAAGTAATTAGTGAAAATGCAATAGAATTTTGTCAATTTGCTCCATCATTCCTAACTCTAAACGCAAGTGGTTAAAAAGTTCATGTTTAAGGGGTTTAATGAATATAACCGCGGTGTTAATTATTCAATTAACAATATCAACACAAGGACATATACTTAACAATTTTGGAAGTTTGAGTTATAAAAAGAGAAAACGTACCTTGCGTCTTTAAATGATTTAACTCAATAAGACTTACGAGCTTGTGAAATGAAGAAACAACGAATTCCCAAGAAGACCGTAGAGAGAAAGCAACGCAATAGAATACACATAACAAGACAACACCATAGTATCGCAAGCAAGTTCTTGAAGCATAATTACGTGACGGTTTAAATGCATGTCATAATGGATCGCCAAACTTCACGTATATGCAAGTGTGCCAACTTCGCGATTTTGACACCTAACATGTAAAATAACTTGGTACCCAAAATCTTATGGGTCCTAGATGGTTAGTTACAACATCTATTGCATTTAAAATGCATATAGTATAGATGTTAATAACAAGTGCAAGAATTCCTTATCAATATGTTTTCACATAATGATAATGGCTTTCTTGTCTAAAGAGATAAACAATTATTATAACTAGAGTAATTTCCTAAATTTCTCCACTAGGTTTCACAAACTTTATTTGCTTTGCTTTATTTTTCAAAGTATCATTAGCATTAAATCCTAAGCCGGTTTTGTTATCAAAAGCTTTTTGAATATTAAGTAAGTATATTAGAGATTTGGAACTATTTTCAAATTTAGATAGTATTTTTCCTTTTTCATTTTCCTTTCTCATTTCTAATTTGAAGTGTTGGCAATTTTTACATTGAAGATCAATTTCCATATTATTTTCAAGTCTAGACATTTTATCTTCTAAAGTTATTCCTTTTTCAAATTTTTCTTCAGTAAATGTTGAAGTTTCATTTCTAAACATGATTTTTGAGTCTATGTTGCAAAAACGTTTGAAGTTGTTTTCTAATTTTGAAAATTCTAATATGAATTGATCATAGCAAAAATGTTTGGTTTCGGATTGTACCTCATTTGTGGCTTTATATGCTTCACAATCTTCACATGCTATATAATGATCCTCTTCACCGTTCATGTCGCTCCATGTTTCATTTATAATCTTTCTTCAGATTTGGCTCATGTATTATTCGTCATTGATACCTTCAATGACCACATTTGAACTAGTAGTACTTGTATTTACTTCAACTAAATGTTTGTCTATTAAATTTTCTAGAACAATTAATTCTTGTGCAACATCGAGTTTATCATCTTTGGCTCGACATTTCCCTTGGTGAAAGTTTAAAAGATATTTTCAAATATCATTTGCCGTTTGACAAAAAAATACTCTTTCGTATTCAACTCTTGGTAGAGTTTTATAAATCATTAGTTTGGCTTTACTATTTTTATCAATCTTTGTTTGGAGGTAATTGTATTGATTTTCAAAATTCGTTTTTGTTTGAATATCACCAATTGAAATGATGTGCCAATGATCTTGATCTATTGATTTCACATAATTTTCAAATTTATTTTTCCATTCACAAAAAATTATCATTTTCAAAATATGGTGGTTCAAATATCATGTTCTCTTCTAATATATTTTTCTGATTCCATAGATTGATTTCAAGTTTTAAAATACAATTTACTTTAAAAGCATTGTTTAACGTAGCTCTGATGCCAATTGTGGAAAACTAGAAGGGGGGGGGGGGGTTGAATGGTTTTACGTCGTTTTCTATTTATAAAATGGTTGTCAAAAGATAACTTCAATTGAAGTTTTGTTTTGAAAACTATACTTGATCGAAATGATCAATTGAACATGTATATGTGTATATATGTATTTTATCCTTTTAGGTTATTTGTAAAAGCTTTATTTTTGTGAATGAACTTTTACTTTGATCTTTGTGTGAAATCAATATTAGCACAATATGATAAGTTGTAACAATTGGTAAATGTCTATGTCTACGTAAGTAAAAATGATATAGATAAGATAATAAGTTAAAGATGGAAGGATCAAACCGAGACACAAATGATTTATAGTGGTTCGGCTACAAGTACACCTTCCTTACCCTACTCCACTCCTCAAGTCACCTACTCGAGAGTTTTCTTCACTAAATCAACGAACTCCCTTTTGGCGGAGAAACCTTACATGACTTTTTCTTACACCAATTAACGACACTAAGCTAAATGTCGAGTTCTAATCGTAGCTAGACCCAATCTCACACCACTAGTCACTACACACCTTTTTCACAACTTCTTCACACCACACATTCTCCTTCACAACACTACTTCTTCTTCTTCACAACACTACTTCTTCTACTTCACAACACAACTTCTTCTACTTCACAACACAACTTCTTCTTCACTACTTCTCTACACTACTAAAACACCTAAATCTACCTATTACAAAACTTCTACACCTTTACAAGTAATTTACACAACTACTAACAATATTCACGCATCTACAATACTTCTTGACTAGATGTTGAAGGAGTATTCTTCTCTTGCACTTTAAATGATGAGGGATTGGATCACTTGAAACAAGAACTTATAATCTTATGATCAAAGAATTTAGGAAGATGATTTGAGAGGATTTGGACAAAAAGTTATAGTGCAAAAGGTGAGAAAAAAATGCAGGATTGAACCAGTATTTATAGGCACAGATTTTTGACAACAGGAGCGTGCCGGCCCCCTTAAAATTAAGGGGGCCGCCCTCCTGTAACGGCCAAAAATCTTTGTCTTTTCTAGGGAAAGTTTATTTGGTGAAAATTTAACTGATTTGGGTTAAAAATTTGAATTCATATATTTATTATGAATTAAACATTTTCCTTTAGTTACCAAAATTATTATTTTTTAAATATATAAAATGTTTATACCATTTTATAATATTTGTAATGATTAAATAAACCTTCCTTTGATCATAAAATGTATTAGGCAATTGTTTATTCATACCTTAAGTGATTAAGTTGGATATAATGATATTTTGTCATTAAATACTTGTTTACGTAATGATTTTACGTTTAATGATTTAAGATTTTGTGATCGTCAAAACTTAGGGAAATCGAGAAATATTAATAACGTTTTTACGCATTATTTATATCAACATTTACAATTTTTCTAATTCGAATTTAATATTGGTCTAATTTATAGTTAAAAACGCAATAAAACGCAATGCGTACATTTTTGTACAAATTAAAAAAAATAAAAAGAACATCACTTTTTGAATCTTACATTAATAAAATGATAAGTGGTGCGTTGTGGTAAAAAAAATAATGCATTTAACAAAATTTTAACACTTTAAAGTTTAAGCTAGACACTTTATCAAATACCTTGTGCGTAATAAGTGTGCAAAAAGTATGATTAAAACATCATCTTTAACGTGTCATATCTCACTCATATGACATCTGATTTGAGTGTTCAAATTTCTGGGTAAAGAATGGGTAAAAAGCTTCAACTTTCGTGTTTTAAGTTTTATGTAATTCGGCTTTTAAGCTAGACAAAATTAGAACCGAAATTGCTGAAAATTTTAAGAAATCAATACCCACCTAAAAAGTTGAAAAAAAAGAACAAAAAAAGAAAATAAGAATTGTGATTCATATATCAAAATGCATATCAAATTAAAAAGGATTAAATTATAGAAATTATAGTGAGATCGATTTTTTCTAAAAGTTTGTTGTTTGAAAATTATGACAACTTAAATTTTGAAGGTGAAGTTAAAAAATGAGTTAATTACCAAATTACCCCTTGTCAAATTGAAGAAATAGATATTTGGTTATTGTTTAAATTATGGGGTTATTTCTACATATAGGTTATGAATTTTAAAAAATTTCCTATGTTAGGTAATATACTCTCAAAAATATTAAGTTAGTTAACCAAGCTTTATACTTTGTTCAATGTCGCAACTGTTAACCGGTGCAACCGGTTACCATTGTACACATCACTATTTTTAAATACATTTTTAATTGGGTAAAATGACAGAAATACCCTCATCTTCAACTCCTTTGGAGATTAGTTGTCTTCTTCCTATTCTACTTTCCTTTGACTGTATATTTATAAAGTAATCACCAACTATGAGCCAGGGAATATAAAAGAAGGAACACAGTGACTTTTGACCTTAAACCTTAAACCGTTAGGTAGTAATCAATTGGAATATAAACATAACATTGTAGCAAAAGTAAACCAAAAACCAAACACAAACTGATCATCATTCTTATGAAATGCCAAACAAAACACTACAATTAGAACCAAAAACCAAATATCTTATCTAACAAAAATAAACCAAAATACAAATGGATTGAAAGCTCAAACCATTGATCATTGACTTGTGTTTTCATGGTCTATTGAATGATTTAAGGGTTGTTTTTGGAATTGTGAGGGTTTTGATTGGAATTTGATGAGGAACAAAACCAAGAAAGGAAAAGTGAAAATGGAGTTTCATTATCTTGATTTGTGTTTTCTTGATTTGTTTTTTGATTAAAATTTTGGTTTTTGTTCATGGGTTTAAGGTGTTTAATTTAGGGTTTAGGTATAAAGAGTGGAAGAAAGAGAGAAAAGAAAGATATTAGCATTTATATGACGTCACATATGGGCCCAAAAACGTTTTCGGTAATATTAACTAACTTTGCCGGTTTTACAAAGTTTGGTTACCTAACTTAGTATTTTTGAGAGTATATTTACCTAACATAGGAAATTTTATCAAGATCCGACGGTTGATTTTACTTTGTAGGCATTCTTAATTTGATCTCACTTTGTATAGGATCTCATATAATCTGATATTAACAGGTAACAACATACGTCATCTACTTATTCCCAATGTTTTGAAAATCGGGTTTGAAATCGACCCGGTCGAGTCATCGTGTCAACCGGTTCAACCCGGTTTTCAATTTATTAATTTTTTATTTTTTTACCAGGTCAACCGGTTCGACCGTCGAGTCGACCCGGGTGTAATTAAATTTTTTTGAAAAAACGAAACCCGACCTGATTTCGAGAACCGGGTTGACCCGGGTCACTCAAAATCCGACGGTCTAACTGGTTGACCCAGTTTTAGAAACCGAGTTTTTTTACCCTTTTATTGGGCGGAACCAGTCGAACCGGGTTTCAAAACAATGCCTTATTACACAAAAATCTTCACAAAGTTTACTCTGTCTGGCAATGTTTAAAAATGACTTAAAACCAAATGAGAGAAAAAAAAAAAAAAAAAAAAAAAAATCAAAATCACACATTTGAGATGCTTTTATAAAAATAATACATATCCCCTTAATTTTTCTCTATTTATTTGAATTGTTGCTCTAGAAATTCTTATCACTTTTCTTATTTTATATTTCTTCTCACCGAATCCCTCTCGCCCACAAATAATTAAATATGCTATATATGTTAGGATTAATTTCACATATCACTCTATTTTCATGATTAATTTTATATATACTCAAAGTGAAAGTATTAAATGCATAATGTACAATATTTTTAATTCATCTATATTTGTTCCGGAGATTATATATTTATCCTTTTTTTTTTTATATATTTATCCATTCTCATTTTGTTTTGCTTGAAACAATCCTTTTTAATCGTTTTTATATCATTTAACTAGACGAATACCCGTACATAACGACGAAAATATCTTATGGTAAATAGTTATAATTGTGATGACGTGATTAATGTTTCGTGTAACGTTTATCTTTACTACATATAGCGACAAATAACGTTCTAAAATCATAACCTCTAATAGATTTTCATCTTGGTTAGAAGCTTTTTCAACAATAAAATCAATCTTAACTCGGTCGGGTCATTTTCTATTTCTACAAACCACCTTATAAGAAAATTTATAAAATAAGAATGTATTTATAGTGGTAATTGTGATGGTTGTTAAAAGTTGTAAAGCATTAAGTTCTAACTTTTAAAAAGATGGTTGTTGATGGTTACTAAAATACATTCAATCAATACGTTAAATGAGATTATACAAGAGATGGTGCAAAACATCAGTATATAATATCAATTGAGATTAGGAGCACATTGTTTATATACAGGAGATATGACTTTAGGGTGCGTTTGGTTTCACATATGGTAATCAAACTATCACTATGAAAGTGATAGTTTGTGTTTGTTTAGAATGCTGGGCCCACAACTATGACTATGAAAGTCTAATATATTTCATACTCCATATACAACTCTATAGGGGGGAATGGATCTTTCATAGTTGAGGGACCCACCACTACTATCAAACTCATACCCATTGTCATTCCTCGCAGCATACCAAACGCACCCTTTAGTTTCACAAAAGAATCAAACAAATGGTTTAGCCAGCCAGTTTCGTCTTTACCTTAAACCCTGTCTTACCAAAATCCACAAACCACCATTTTCATATAAAGACAACAATAAATTAGATTCCCTTTAATCCTATACACCACTTTCATCTCTATAAATAATCACAATCCTAACACACTCACTCACTCACTCAATCATCATCATCTTGATTATTATTTTTTCTTTAAATGGCTACTAATTCAGGTAATTTCTGTAAATTTAGTAGTATATGGGATATTGATTTCATGTTTTAATGTTTGTTATTGTATTGTAATACTGATTGGTGTTGGATTGTAGCTGAGATTGAGAATGTTGAAGAATCAAAAGTTCATGTTTTTAAGTCATCCTCTGAGGTATGAGTAATATTTTTTTTATGTTATTTTGTAGTTTGATCATGTCAAAATTTCACATATAGATGATCACTATATTGTTTTTTTCGCTTAATAGGGATCATAGTTTTTAACCTTTTTGCCGGCTAATCCATGATGTTTAAGCCCTTCATATGTAATGTAAAATTTATGTATACAAAGGAAGATCTATATTTAATGTTATCGTTTATAGAATTATGTTAAAGTTTACGGGTTAAAAAATGATACAAATGAACATAGAGTGGTTAAAACAGAGCAAGTGGGCAAAAAAAGGTTCTGATATTGGTTGTTTTGATGATTAGCTGCTTGAGAAGTTGCATGAAAAGTGGAGTACAGTTGAGAAGATTCCATATCCTGCAATGTATTCAAGTGTTTATGGTGGGATTATTCTTGATCCAGCAATGATGGTTATCCCGATAGACGATCATATGGTGCATCGAGGACACGGTGTGTTTGATACTGCTATCATTCTTGATGGGTAAGTGTATGATTTCTTTCACTTTGTGATCAAGCTTTAGTAACTATAAAAGAGAATTTACATGTGACTAATGTGTTCAAATCTGTAGGCTAGCAATGCATATTCAAAGTTATAATCTGAGCTTTGTGTTTTCAAGACGTATATGGCTGGTTTCAAAAGTTTGGGTACAGTGCAACTGAATATGTTAAAAATGATTATTACGGGTGAGAGAGATTAGTTTAGTAGTGATTCACGATTATTGATATTTCAGTCCAAAGGGTGTTTGGGATTGCTCTTTAAGTACTTATCTACTTATTACTAAACCATATAAGCAGTTTCAAGTGTTTGGCTATAATTGAGTTTGTGCTTAATTTAAGGCAAATAGGTACTCCATGATAAGCATGCATATTTTTTTAGCAGATAAAAGTTTAGCATAACAATCCCAAACAGAATTTTCCAAACACCAAACATGTATTTATCTATTACCACAACCTGCAATAGAAGCATGTCCGAACACTACCTTAAGTCACCAATTTCCTACAGCTGACTAGTGTTATTGCGTATCACATAATCACCTTCAAAACGATAGGGACATACATTGTGTTATCAGTTTAATACCTTTGGTTGTTAGTTTTAAACATATGAAGCTTCATACTGTTATTCTGACTTCATCCAAAACCTAATAAATTATTTATTAACTTCGAAATTGGATATTCGAAATTCACAGATACATCTATGAACTTGACGGTCATCTTGATCGTTTTCTTCTATCAGCATCAAGAGCAAAAATTACTTCCCCGTTCCCAAAATCAACTCTTCGCGCCATTATCATCCAGTTGGCAGCAACATCGAAATGCACAAAAGGAACTTTAAGATATTGGTTAAGTGCGGGCCCAGGAGACTTCTTACTAACTCCTTCAGGCTGCTCAACTTCCGCCTTTTATGCAATCGTTATAGACGAAGAGTTTGCACAACACAGAGAAGGCGTGAAAGCAATAACTTCTACAATCCCCATGAAAGTACCTCTATTTGCTACAAGCAAAAATGTGAATTACCTACCAAATGTCCTTTCAAAACTAGAAGCCGAAGAAAAAGGTGCATTTGCATCCATTTGGGTGGATGAGGATGGGTATGTAGCTGAGGGCCCAAATGTGAACGCGGGGTTCGTGACACATGAAAAAGAGCTTATCCTGCCCTATTTTGACAAGATTTTAAGCGGGTGCACTGCAAAAAGGCTTCTTGAATTAGCTCCACAGTTAGTTGAAAATGGGCGTTTGAAGAGTGTTAAGGTTGGGAATATAACAGTCGAGGATGCTAAACGAGCTGATGAGATGATGTATATTGGTAGCACGCTTCCTGTACTTTCAATCATTGAGTGGGATGAAAAGCCTATTGGCGATGGTAAATTACTAACAAACAAATTTTTTGGTTGTTAACTTTGAAATTGCCAGTTTTCTGGTGGTCTAACGATGCAGTGTTTTTATTTTACAGGGAAAGTTGGAGAACTGACAATGGCGTTATCGGACCTTCTTTGGGAGGACATGGTGGCGGGTCCTGAAACACATAGGTTAAAAGTTCCTTATGTTTGAAAAACACCCGAATTTAGCATTCAAGTTTGGTGTGTATCATTTTAGTTATTGATGTATCATGTATGAAATGGAAATCAAGATTTGAATAAAAGTTGGGCTATGTGTTTGCCTGTTTTCAATTCATTTTGCTTCAAAAAAAAACAAAAGATTCTTAAATTTGCCCCCATGCAGGATCGAACTACAGACCTCCAGTTTACAAGACTGGCGCTCTACCACTGAGCTATAAGGGCTTTTTGTTGATATTTTTCTCAAACTTAATAAATTCTTAATTGGGCTTCATGTAACCAAGAATAATCTCTAGCACGTTATTTATCTTGATGATGAAATTTTGAACACACTAATTGATTGTTCTAAAGATACTTCAATCTGAAACTTGTAATCATACTACTATATAATATATTTTGGACTATTTTATAATTATAAAAGCTTAAAATTCAGACTTTTACTTGCTTATTATGGAAGGATTTCAAAATTAATTGGTTAGTAAGCAGGTTGGTTAGGAAGTTGGTTAAGAAGCAAGTTGGTTAGGAAGTTTGTTAGGATGTAGGTTGGTTGCTCAAGCTAAAATTATTTGGCTTAACCACATCTACCATCTCTACTTATAAAGCATAAAGACAACTAAATGTGTAATTATAAAGCATAAAGACAACTAAATGTGTAATTGAATAACGCAAAATATAGTCACAAGTACCCGCTGCCGCATTGTACGAGTACCGTTCTAGTTATTCATAACACATGCATTGAAATTGTTACTTACATCACATTTTCTTTATAAAATACTAGAAAGGTGCCCGCGCGATGCGGGGCGGATTATTTGGGTGAAGAGGAGGGAGGTAGGGTGGTGGAAAATGGTTGTTGGAGTGGTTGTTGAGGTGGTTATAAATTGTTGGAGGTGGTTGTTGAGGTGGTTATAAATTGTTGGGGGTGGTTGTTGAAGTGGTTATAAATTGTTGGGGGTGATTGTTAGGGGTGGTTGTTTCCATAATTAGTAAGTAAAAGTCTGAATTTTTAAGCCTTTCTAATTATAGAATAGTCACAAATACATTATATAGTAGTATAGACTACGCTATAAGATAAATGGATAAAAGCTACGCAATAACAACACAAACTTATGCTTGAATTTTTGTGGAGAAAATGTATACAAGACGACATATTGCTGATAATACTGTAATACATTGGCTAAATCCAATAAGAGAACCATTATGTATAAAAGGAATCCAATAAATTAATTATGTATAAAAGAACTAGAATGGGCGTGTTTGTTTGGTGGGTTTTGAAGAGGGTATTTGACTTTAGGATTAAATCTACTTGTTTGGTTGGTGTTATAAAGAAAAAATACGGGGATTAGTCCAACTAGAGGTGAGCAAATTGACCGAGAATTGAACTGGAACCGAGAACTGAACCGGAACCGACCCCACCTGAACCGACTTTTAAAATCGTGGTTCAGTTCTCGATTCTTCAATATTTCAAATTTCAGTTCTTGGTTCGGTTCGGTCCAGAATCGCGGGTATCGGTTTCGGTACCGAAGAACCGTCAACACACATTTTACTCGTCTGTGAGTGCCTTCTTTCTAGACAAGATATGTACATTCTCATATTAGGATTCTAGATGTTTTCTTTTGTACATTAATCAGATTAAACTCATAGTATATTTTAATACTAGAGGACAAATTTTGGTAATCCACTAGAATTTATTAAACTGTAATCGTTATGTTTGGAACTTTTTTGGGGCAGGTTTAGATATAGTTAGAAGTTCAAGTTACAACGATGTGCAAGAAAGTTACTACATTCAATAGTGGGCTTGGATAGTTGGCCGTATGTCACTATTATTGAAGTGGGTTGTCGACCACATTTTGCAGTTAGTGTGGCTGTGGATTAGCCTGGTAGCTATGACTACAATTCATGGGTATAACAATAAATTTGTTAGAGCGCTCTTTGTTATATTAGCTTTAATCGACTTGTTCCGTGGATCATTTGCGTTGTTTATTTGCACTCACGTGTGTATTAGGACAGCCGCAATTTGCGACTTAAAATGTTTTAATAGAAGAGAAATAGGCGAACAGGGTGATCATTAACAAGAATATACGTATTTAATCCTATTCCATTCCATACTTCAAATTCAAGTGAACAAAACCACCACGTTATATTTCAAATTCATAAGATTACAAATTGCGGTTCCAATCAGTTAGACCCGCAAGGAAACGAACCGAGAACCGAACTGGAACCGATACATGTTACTCGGTCCGGTTCTCGGTTCCTTGGCCATCTATTTTTCGGTTCTCGGTTCTCGCGGTTCCAGTTCGGTTCCATGTGGTTCCGGTCGGCACTTCTATTTGCTTTCGACGAACTTTTTTTTCGACTTTTTTCTATTTGAGTGTTGAAATTTACGTCTGAAAAATCACATGAGTTATAATTTTAAAATCACATGTTATTTTATGAAGTCACACATGATTCCTAACATACAAATGACATATTATTTGTGAAATCACACATGATTCTTAATATACAAATCATATCTGATTTTTTCAGGCGCAAATTTTAACATTAAAATAAAAAATAAAAAAATAAAAATAAAAAGATTCGTCGAAAGGATATCAAAATATCCATCTATTGAAAGATAAAAAATTGTCGTTATACTGGTGTATGTTTTTTGTCGCGTAACGATTTACCGTTTGCAATATATATATATATATATATATATATATATATATATATATATATATATATATATATATATATATATATATATATATATATATATATATATATATATATATATAAAGATGATTTTTCTTTTCTTTTTTTTTAAATAAAAAATTAGATGGTCAAAATTTATTCATTTGATTTATAGAAAATATTGTTGTACTTTAAAAGAAAGTTTATGTTTAATGAATGCGATTTAATCTGTACCCACACAACACTTTTTAAACAAACCCTTAAGATAGAAAATAAACGCACTTCCGTAACGCAAGAATATTAGGTCATTGTTCACTTACTCCTGTGTCGACGCATTTGACTTTTATTAAGATTCTAAATTAAGTTTGAGGTACACTTTGAGTTGAGTTAAATTTTGGATAAATTACACCATTAGTTCTTGAACTCAAGGGCGTTTGCGCATTTAGTCTTATTCACTGAACATGTGCTATTAAAGTCCCTAACATCAAAAAACCGGTTCATCAAGGATCCGAACTTCTGACAATCGTTAAAAACCTCGTCAACTGCAAAGCATTTATTTATTTATTAATAAATCTTTCTATAATTTAGGGGTGGCAATTCGGGTCGGGTTTGGGTTGACAGGTTGGCGGGTCGGAAAACCCTAAACCGAACCTGACCCATTTAAATAATCAATTCAGATATGTCAACTCTAACTTGTTTATACAAAACCCGAACCTGACCCATTTAACCCATGTATATACTTGGGTTGGCGGTTAAATAGGTTACACGGGTTTAGGGTTGACCCATGTAACACGTTTATATACTAAAGTTGGCACGTTAAACGGGTTAAATATGTTAAATGGGTTTGTGGGTCGATCCGTTTAAACCATTTAACATGTATAATAAAATATAAATAATTTTTAATTTAAGAAAAAAAATTAAATGGGTTAGCGGGTCGACCTGCTTTATTTATTTATTTTTAACCCGAACCTAACTTGTTTAATAAACGGGTTAGATGAATCAACCCACATCTGATCCGATATATATGTAGTCTCAACACAAAGCTGTTAATTTTCGTGATAGTTTCAAATCGGATTAGAAATTGCCACTCCTACCTTTCATGTCCAAAACACCTCTTTAATAAAATATAAAATACACGCATATACTTCCACATATACCCCAAAACACCCCTCTTTTTCAACTTCACCACCCCAACGAACACCCCCACCCTAACAACCACTATCGCTGCCATCACCGTCATACCCACCATCATAACCCACACACAATCACTAAATCTTTTCGGTTCATGTGTTCACAAGTGTATGATTATTATCACAATCTCTTGAAGTAAACAAGTTTTATTTTTATAGAATAGGCACGATATATTATTACACATATGAACCAGGTATTATTTCGTTTCATGCCTATGACTGAAGTTCCTCAATGGAAACGATCCACCTTCAGGACCCCATGGTGATTTTGTATTGTTTTTCTTGTATGATAAAAAGAACTTTTAGAAATTTGGATCCCCGCCGAAACGGTTTCTTGATGTTGGGGATTATAAGAGCACATACCTGGTAAATAAGACTAAATGCATATAGGCCTATGAGTTCAAGGACTAAAGGTATAACTTACCTTTAACATTTTATGTCCAGGTTGATAATGAAGTAGTGATGACATTATTCTAGCTAGAAGCGTTTAACTTATATAATAAGACTTCAAACTCTTAGAGAATATATTATGTACAAGTTGACAAGGATAAAGCGATAATATTAGTCTTGCTAACTTTTTATATGCAAAACTAATGATGAAGTTACGGTGTTAGGAACGTAAGATGATTGTTACTTACTTGATGAATAAAAAATACTATTTCAACGGATTAAAGAGCTTTTGTATCTTAAGATCCAAATGTTTGTGGTTTGGTCAACCTTACAAGCATGTTTAACTTGACTATTGATCTAAATACTTCACCAAAAAGTTAGAGCATCTCTAATTCATAAGTTAGAGCATTCACCAAAGGTTTCATAAGAAAGGGTTAAAACCTATAATAGAGATACCTCGTTTAAGATGCGTATATCTTAATCACAGGCTCAACCAACCCGAGTTACCAAAACAGAGAAATACTATCATTTTACGTGTTTAATTACTTTTGCCAACTTAGTTATCTACTATAGTTTATTCATCCGCGAGATATTTGCAAAATTCCATCTCCAACAATACTGATACCCTAACGGATCTCCCTTTTAACTTGGTAATAGAGCCCTTATAGAGGCCCTATACACAAACACCGTTAAAATAACAAGTCATGGATTAGTTGATGTACATATAACTATATCTTCTCACGTCTTAGGATAGTCCGCCGCGATCCGAGAATGACCAATTTATAAGCAATGACGACCCATGTTGTCACTTCCAAATCTGGTCATGTCTAACATTTGCTCCCTCATAATGCATGTGAAACGCTAGAACTTCATAGAAGTTGGAATTAATTCTCCCACAAGTTTTATGTGTATCACGATAACCGATTTTCTTACGTCGTCTCCCACCATGATAGGTAGCTATGAACATCTAAAACGAAATGTCTTTCATTCACGGATTTTAAAATATATTAAATAGTAATCTACTCATAATATTGCATTGTCTCGATTCACCGGCGATTAAAACTAAAGTCATGTAAGAAGGATCCGGGAAACAATACTACTGTTTTATCATGACTAATTCACTTGAGGGAATTCTTGATATCTATATTTGTCCCTTGTTAACGAATCAAGTGAGCGATGTCAAATGATTTAGTAATATTGGATTTTATAAGCTTAGCAAAATCATGACTTTCTCTAAACTAAGCATTCAACAATGCACTGATCTTGCCCTGTAATTAAAATAGTATTAACGTGTCAAATTCGTGACTCCTTGTGACCAGACCTCTTAAGTGTTAGCTAGTAAGGGCGTATAGGCTAGACCTTTATTAGTTTAGGCCTGATTAGCTGTGAGGGTTTCTTAGCAATAATTGTGTTTTAGCTATTGTGTGTTTAAGCCCTTGTACTCTCGGCTTTGTAATTAAATGGGATTTAGCTGTACAATAGCAACGTACCTTCAGTTTTGTATCGTTTTGATACGTGTATTTTTATTATTATTTATTTATTTATTTTTTGTTCCACTTAATACAATATACTTTCAGGTTTTGTGCTACCTTAGTACATCAAAGTAAAGACTACCGGATAAAAAGTCATTTTTACTGGATAAAAATCAACGTGGAATATTTTTATACATAAATGGTCCCTGTAGGTGCTAGGTATCACAAATTTAGTCCCAAATCAAAGTGGAATATTTTTGCACATAAATGGTCCTTGTGGGTATCTGGGTATCACGAATTTAGTCTCTAAAAAAGTTTTCGTCCATTTTTAAACGTTTTTGTCTGTTTTCATCCGTATTCTTATGTTTTCATCCGTTTTTATACGATTTTCGTTCGTATTCTTACGTTTTCGTCCGTTTTTATACGTTTCTCGTCCGTTTTATACGTCTTTCGTCTGTTTTCTTATGTATTTATACGTTTTCGTTCGTTTTAATATGTTTCCTTACGTTATTGTCATTTTTTATACATTTTCGTCCGTTTTTATACGTTTCTTGTCTGTTTATAAACTTTTTTTTCTGATTTTTTTCGATTTTGTTTCAAAAATATTTTTTTAATTCTTTTTCTAGATTTTTTTCTGAATAATTTTTTCCGATTTTTTTTTCATATTTTTTTCCCGAAATTGTTTTTTTTTCGATTTTTTTCAAAAATATTTTTTGAGTTTTTTTATGAATAATTTTTTTCCGAAAGTTTTTTCGATTTGTTTTCAAATTTTTAGTTTGATTTTATTTTTCGAAATTCTTTTTTGAATATTTTTTTTTCAAAAATTTTATCAGTAATTTTTTTTCAAATTTTTTTACACATATTTTTGTATTCGAAAAAAATTGAAAAAAAGAATTCTAAAAACAAAATACGGAAAAACAAAATTTCGGAAAAAAATTCAAAAAAAATTATAAAAATTTTAACAAAATAATTTAGGGACTAACTTCGTGATACCCCTTAAACCACAAGGACCATTTATATAATTAACTCAAAGATTTATTGTAAGTGGAATGTCTAAGTGACATGTCTACTTATGATAAATTACTTTGTATTCGGTAACACAAAGTAACACATACCAAGGTAACACAAAACATGAAAGTACGTTACATTTAGTGGAACAAAAAATAGTACACGTATCAAAACGGAACAACGCTAAAAGTACGTTGCTATTGTACAGCTAAAACCCTAATTAAATTTGAATAATATAATTTGTTGATTTTGTTTCGTATTATCACATGGCATGAAAGTTAGAGAGTAGGTGAACTAGTGATGAGTAGTACGAATAACTGTTATTTGGTTTATACATAATAACACACAATAATTAAAGAAATTTGCTACATCCACATAAAGTTTACACAAAAAATCCTCACTCGCTGACATGTCAGCGGGTGATTGGTTTTTTGTGGGTTTCACATCCCACAAAAAACCAATCACCCGCTGACATGTCAGCGAGTGGGGATTTTTTGTGTAAACTTTATGTGGATGTAGCATGCCTCATAATTAAAACACCTCTTTTAATAATAATTGTTATTTGTGTATGTAGGCCTCATAATATACTATATAAAAAAAAATACCCTACTCATTCAAAAAAATAATAATAATAATAATAAAATAATAAAAAGACCCCAATGAAGTTCGTGAATTGCCCAACGAAAAGGACCAATAACATCCATCATGGTGCACTGTAGCATGCGATTGTGCAAACAAAATCTCAATAACATTTATTTGTCCCTCTACACCGTGCACTTTTATGAGTAAAGAATTTGCTCGTTACAAATTATTTGTTCTTTTGGATGAAACACTTTTCGATCAACAGTTTGATTGATTGGGTCATGAAATTAAAAAGTGACATATATGTTAGCGGAATATGTTGGAATTAAATTATTGTTGGACACATAAATTGCATAATTTTATCTCTTTTTACAGTTTGATTGATTGGGTCATGAAATTAAAAAGTGACATATATGTTAGTGAAATATGTTGGAATTAAATTATTGTTGGACACATAAATTGCATAATTTTATCTCTTTTTAAAGTTACTACTGACCTTGTCAAGTGTATTAAAATCGTTATTAGACACAAAATTAGGCATGTGAATTAGTCATATGTATCATAATTCTAAGTTCAAAATGCTAAAATTATTTTTGTTAAATTACTGACCTGTGCATTTTTAAGAGGCAAATAACTTCGTAAAACTTGCATGCTTATTGGTTGCTTATTAAAAGTTCGAAATGTGTCATTATATTACTCTAAAAAATTTTATCTGTATGATAAGCCAATTCACCTTTTTTATATAAGATGATAGAGATAATACATAATGACACATTTTGTACATTCTTAGCAGCTGAGTGGGATGACGAAATTGAACTAACGGGAAACCACTTGACGATCTTAGTCATCATAAAGACGGGATATTTGAAGTTCAACACGTGAGGATCATTCAAATGGTCTATCCACAATCAAACATTTCGTCTTGTATTCTTTCTGGGTGGACAAGAATGGGAAATAACCAAATTGCTCGAGTAGGCCGGACACAACTAATGAGTAATGACCGTTAGTCAAAATTATGAAACATACAAGCTTTGATAACACAAGGACTATCACCGTTCTTATTATGAAAAATAAGGACTAAACGTGTCTTCGTAATTAAACCACATGGAGAATTTTCGTATTAACTCTTAATCTAAAAACCTATAAAAATAATAAATCAAATCATGAGAGTATAAAAAAAACACACATTGCTTATTCCTCTTCTTCATCATCTCCCTCCCACTACCCATAAGCCTCAGATTTTGTTCTTCATTTCATAATAATGCTGATTTAACTGTCAGATTAATAGTTCAGGTAACTGTTTCTTGTGTCATTTATTAAGTCGTCGTATGGGTTTTTGTTTACTTTTAATGGGTCAGTATTGGATTTGCTTAATCTGTTCTAAGTCAAATATTTAAACTATGAATATGATTTTAAATGTATAAGACCGGGTGTAATGGCAGTGGTCACCACCAACGCCTCAGCGGCATATAATAATCCCTCTCTTCACTACTTTCCCACCACGTACCTTTATATACGTGGTGCTTAGTGGTCACCTTTCGCTCGCCTCATACATGCAACTCACTTAAATACAAATATATGTGAGCTAAATACACACAACACACTCAAATTGTACCTTTGACCACAAATTTTACCTCTTCACACGTGAAGCAAGTGATGGGTAGCAGTGGTCGACTGGTCGCACGCAAATGGTGTTACCATGTCAGATGACCATGCTTGAGGCTTAGCCTACTTACATCAAGATTCTTTTTCTAAAGCTTACAAAAGAGTGGTGTTTGTTAACTTGTTAATGTTAATCACTAGGTTTTTGAAATATCTTAATGAGCAACGTTGACCAAATGTTTATTCTTTGTTATTAGTTGATTTACTGTGTAAATTTAGTACATATTTATGATTTGTGCGTGTGGCTTTTGTGCTGTGTGTTTATTTGATGCTATATATTTTTGTTGTTACTTGTTTGTAGTTAAATTATTTATTGTTTTTCTTATCGATCGATGAAATTGTATAATTTGCATCTATTGTTAAAAAAATAAAATATGTGACAAATAATCTTAGTGTTCCTTGTGTTTTTGATAGATTCGACGGCCATACACAGGATTCTGATCAAATTTTGTTTCTTGTATGAGCATCTTGTGGGACTATTTTCATTCATGTGCTTACATTCTTGAAGAAAAATAGAAACTTGGTGTGGACGCGATCGAAAAGAAGAATCAGAAAAGATGACGAGGCTCACACATCGTGTTGGCAAACGATGGATATTCCCTATAGTTATAGCATCGATTATGTCTATTTTTATCTTGGCGGCATGTTTCAATCTTGGCACTGTATCTTCTGTAAACAAGATCAATTCATTTTTCAATTTGGAAGTTGACCCAAATAAAACAATTGGGAGTTTTGAGGAAGGAGAGAGTAAAGTTCCTCCGCCTCCACCTCGTTTTGCTTATTTGGTTTCAGGGTCAAAAGGGGATTTAAATAAGTTGTGGAGGACATTAAGAGCGTTGTATCATCCATGGAACTATTACGTTCTTCATCTTGATCTTGAGTCACCACTTGTGGAAAGAATGGAGCTTGTTTCACGGGTTGAAAATGATCCTGTTTTTGCTTCAGTTGGGAATGTTTATGTGATCCAGAAAGCTAATATGGTTACATATAGAGGGCCCACAATGGTGTCAAACACCCTTCATGCGTGTGCTATTCTTCTTAAGAAGTATACGGATTGGGATTGGTTTATAAATCTTAGTGCCTCGGATTATCCACTTGTGACTCAAGATGGTTCGTTCTTTAGAACATAGTGCATTGACTTAGTAAAAGAGTGTTTTTGATTGCTTATCTAAGTGCTTATGTGCTTATTTCTTTGAGCAGATACACAGTTGACTTTTTGGTTGAAAGTGCTTATCTGCTTATTTAAAACTCAATAAGCATTTACAAATAAAAGTTAGCACATAAGCAAGCCCAAGCACCTTAGTCCTTATTGAGTCCAACTGATTTTTTTGAGCTAAAATTGCAGATCTTCTTTTTTCATTTCGTGATTTGAAACGGGATTTGAATTTCATCGAGCACACAAGCCGTTTAGAGTGGAAAGCGTAAGCACCGTCTCATTTAGTAATTTTCATATATACTTGCATTATGTGCAACAATTTTCTTAAGGTTGTATATCCGTACGTGTATATGCAGGGAACGAAGGGCAATGCCATTGATGATTGACCCTGGACTATATCAGAGCACGAAGTCAGATATCCTTTGGGTCCAACCAGGACGAGCTCTGCCTACAGCATTTAAATTGTTTACAGGTCTGCATTACTAACAAAATATCTCTTATAACGATTATTTAATATCATATAATCACTTTCGAATGACATTTAAAACATCCCCTCAAATTCCATTAACTATTTCAATTTTTGCAGGGTCAGCGTGGATGATTCTGTCTCGTTCATTTGTCGAGTATTGCATATGGGGCTGGGACAATCTTCCTAGAACTCTACTCATGTACTACACAAATTTTGTATCATCGCCCGAAGGTTACTTCCAAACGGTCATATGCAATTCCCCTGAATTCGTTCCAACAGTGGTTAACCATGATATGCACTTTATATCTTGGGACACTCGTCCAACGCAACATCCCCGTGACATTAATATTAACGACACAGACTACATGATAGCAAGTGGGGTTGCATTTGCACGTAAGTTTAAGCAAGATACGCCTGTTTTGGATAGAATCGACAGTGAGTTGCTACACCGTAAGAATGGGAGTTTCACCCCGGGTGAGTGGTGCAAAGGTGACCCTTCATGTAGCAAGGTTGGGAAACCCACAATCGTTAAACCGGGTCCTGGTGCTCAAAGGCTTCGTCAATTTATAGACAAGTTACTACAACCAGCTACGTTCAATGAAAGTCATTGTAAATAGAACATACGTTAATGTTCTGAGGGCGATCTCCAATAATTTGGAGCCCCGTCCGAAAATATAAGTAAGACCCCAAAATTTTAAGATAAATAAAAACATTCAACTTTGCATCAAATACTATTCAAAACTAGCTATATAGTGTCTTTCTTATGAAATTTTTGAGAAAAAAGAAAAAATTAGATTCAAATATTTGTAACAAATTTGCTTCAAGTAATAAACAAATAATATAATAACAATTCACATCATCACGTCTCATATACTAGTTGTAAACGTGAAGTGTTTTTTGTGATAACTTTTTAAATTCCCTTAGTTCACATAATCACACGAAATATAAAATTTGATTAAAAGAATGAAAAAAATATCACATGATTAAAAGAAAGTATCAACTAGTGGGAAATTGGCAATTTAGTTTTTTTATGTGTGATTTCGAGTTTTAAATTTATATTCTTAATTTTACAAAAACTGTCAACAATGTCGGGCAGTGTACCCGATTGTGTTTAGCATAAACTTGATAAGACCAAATCATACGTAGGAGCGATATGATGATTTCGTTTGTAAAGTAAATTATGACAAAAACAGTAAACAGGGGTTTTGTTTTAGATCCAAATGATGGTGGTTGTAAGAAAATATAAATAAATAAAACAATAAATAAATGACAAGTAATTAAATGGAGCTGAAATCAATAGAATTAAAGTAGTGTTCACCTAGTTATTCCTCTAGTGAGCTAACGACATGATCTAATTGTGAAATGTCTAACTAATTTCTTGATCAATGATTTGGGTGCAGTATAAGTCAAGTATTTGCCGCTAAAACCTATACATATGTCCTATAACTATTTACCTCGACGCTAGTGGATAATATGTAGCCATAGGTCATTCATTAAGTCCATCAACAAACCTATATGACTTGTTTGTAAGGTTATTTAACTAGCAACACTTAACTACTTTGTAAATATCTATTTACCTTCGTTAATCTTAAACCTTATAGTCTATTAATTTCAATCTCGTTAGGCTAATTGTAATAACTCTAGTCATAAATTGATAACTGCAATATGTGTGTCAATCAAGCTTGTTAGGAATAAAAAATATGCAACGATTGACTAGATTGGAGTATAATTGCATAAATGTTTTATATTGTGTAAAGTCTTGGATTGTAACTTTGTACTAGTGGCTTATTTTAGACCAACAATGTGGTATCAAAGCTATAGGGATGAATATTTGATGAAAACGGTTTCATGTGCTTATTAGACTACTTATTTGATAGCTTATTGAACTCCTTATTCATTCAGACGTGTGCTTATTGATTCAGATTTAGTTGTTTATTGTGCTTGTTTGTTCACAGCTAATCAGACGAGTGCTTATTCAGTTGAGATAGATATGTTTTTATTATTCATATCAGATTTAGTTTTGAGTTGTTCAAACAGTGCTTATTTTGTCTAGACGGTACTTATTTCGTTGAGACAGCTTATTCATCAAGTGGTTACAGGGTTGGTTTGTATGTGTGTGTGTATGAAAATGTAAAGTATATATTAAAACAAAACAGGGATAATGCCTACAAAATTCACCCACAAGGATAAATGGACAATCCCATTATCCAAAATTCCAAACTACAAAACTGAAAATACAACTGGAATACACTCTTAAAGACAATAAGCAGAGCAAAATAGGCAACTAGAACTTCACATTTTCACAATAGCAGACACTACATTTCTTACAACAATATTAACAATTTAAGCTACTCCAATGCAGAGTGACATAAGATGCAATATTAATAGGCCTCATAATCTGCTAAAGATCTAAAATAGGGACTACATTTCTTCATGAAGGCAGCCTAATGAACTATCTATAAAACCTCCAAACCTCACAGACAGAGCATAAGACCATCATCCATTAGAGGCATAATCAATCATTAGGTTCAAAACAGTTTTCAAAACAACTTATTTTAAGGTAAAAAAGCATTATCAGAATATCAAAAAGCATAATCAGTTATTAAACAGTTTTATAAAATACTCAAACAACTGATTCATACGATCAAAACTGCTTCTTCTTCTTTTTTTCTTTTTTTTTGAAAGGCAATCAAAACTGCTTTTTTTTTTTTTTTAGCAAAAGAGCTTATTTGTGTGGTCAAAGTGTGTTTATTTTTCAATAAAAAACAGCTTATTTTCTTTAAAACAATTTCTAAAATATCAAAAAGCTAATTTTTCAGGATAAAACTTATCATTAAGTGTCAAAAGCAGTTAATTAGTCAAATCAGGCGCAACCTAAATCAGGGACAGCTTAAATCAGGTGCAGTACCTAATGGCACGAGGATCAAATCCAGGTGTAATTCTTTCCATGGCCACCCCATATTGTTGTTCCTACATGCTTCTCTTATTATAATTCTAAGAGATACTTTATTTTGTATTTTTAATCACCCAACCAACCACCCCTTGGTGATTCACTTTTATTATAACAATAAGCACTGAATGATTGTCCCCAACACGGATGTAATCAATTACAATACAAAGAAACTGGTTATTGTCCCTCTACAAGGTGCAATAATAATACAAATACTCACACACTAAATCAAGACTATAAACCAAACTATCTAAAGATCAAGAAGATCTTGATACAAACCAACTGATACAAACACTACCCAGAAACCCAAAAGAACCCAGATGAAGATCTCTAGAAAACTTATGTGTGTAAACATGAAGCAATAATGAGAGAGAATGGCAAACCCTAGCTCGGCCTTAGCTTATATAGTAGTACGTTACACATAGAACCCTGCACAACATAAAACTTACACAAATAGACCAAAGTTAGTGTTAGTCAAAATATAACTAAAGAAACTTACCAAATAAACCCTGAAGTATCATAAGTTTGACAAAGTGGTGTAAATACTTTCAACACCCCCCCCCCCCCCCCCCCGTCAAACAGATGATGCAAACATATTTTTCATACCAAGCTTCTTAACCATAACTGCTTGTTGTGTACTGATTGGTCCTGAACAGTCAACTAAATCAACCGAGTGAATGATCAACTAAGTCAAACGTCTCAGACCAAATCTCCAAGGAGTATAGTGTACCCCCGGGTCGTTTATGTCCCGACGAGGCGTGCAATTGTATTTATGAATGTTTTAAATGATCGGGTGATTTAACAGAAGGGTAAGGAATTTGATTATTATGATTACACTATGAGATGAGGAATGAAATTAACTTAAAAACAATATATTAATAATTACTGATGATCAGATAACCTAAAAACGTGATTTAAACCTAAAAACGCGCGTTTGAGTTTAAAATAAACGCGAACGCGCAAAATAAAAAGTGAAACGGGAGCAAATAAAGTCCTACGGTTATGAAAATTACTTTTCTACGATCCTAATGACAAAAGAAAATTTTTAGAAAAAGAAAAATAATTTTCACACTTTTTAATTAATTACTATTAATTAATTACTAATTATTAATTACTTTTTAATTACCTAAATTATCCTAAATTACTATTAATTATAAATTTAAGCTAAAAAAATGAAAATTAAATTTAGAAAAATCTAAAATATTATAAAACTAATTTTAAAACAGAATATATACTTTTCCTACTTTTTAATTAATTATTACTAATTAAAAACTAATTATTTAATTAATTTAAACTAAACTAAATTATAAAAAGTACTAAATGATAAAAGAAAAATCTGAAAAAATTACTAAAAATCCTACAGGTTATAAAAAGCCTAAGAAAAATTTAAAATTAGAGTTTGCTTATAAATAAGCAGAAAAATAAGCCAAAAGGGCTTAAATAGAAGCTATCACTTTTTTAATTTTGGTTTTTCTTTGATTTTATTTTACAAACTGCTTTTACTATTATAATTAAGAACTTTTTACAAAGGGAGATTGATCAGAGCTTATTAATAAGCTATTTGAAAAGCTCAAATGAAGACACTAAGTCCTAATAAGCTATGATCAACATGGATTTTTAACCAAAAAGCTACTAACTAGCTTATGAAGACTAAACAAGGTATAAACAACTATGATGCACTAAAATGAACTTAAATGGCAGGAAAAAAACACAGGTAAATAAGCTATAAAGCACAATAAGCACTTCAAAAATCACCACAGACCACACAGGTTAGAAACTAGACCCTTTGGGGGCACTGTGGGGTCCACAGATGTAAAGGGGGGGGGGGGGGGGGGTCCAATTTTAGAATTGTTCTACAAAGTTGGGCTGGCAAGCTTGAAAATAAGCCAATAAAGGCTTATGGCTTATTTTTTAGCATGGTGTGGGCTGTGGAAAGTTGGGTCCAAAGCTGAAGGCTCAGCATAAACCCTGAGGACAGGTCACAAATGGGGCTTGAATAAGCTATCTATCAATGAGCCAAGGTCCAAACTAAGCTTTGTTTTGGAGACTAGAGCTAGTAAGCTCTTCAAAAAGCCAAGGGGCTAGGGGTGGGGTCCACTGAGGTGATCACAATTAACTGTCTAAAATGGGGCAACAGCCCTGGTGCAAGGGAGCCTTTGCACCCTGCACCCTCAAACAGATGCTTGTACACTCCACATAAAAATTCCCAAAAATAAGATGATTACAGGTTCTTGTAGATTAGGTGGTATACTATAAGCACAAAAAATTTCAAGTCCAAATTCCCCTTACAAAATTCAGGAAAAATCTCCCAAGAAGTGAGTTTTCTGCACCAATAAATAATTTTGACTTTTCTGTTTTTGCAATTTGTTGACTTTAGTGAGTTTTAATCTCTTCTAGGTAACTGAAATTGATATATTAAGTTAAAATGACACTAGAATTAGCTACTTTAGAGACTTACACAAAGATTTGAGGGATCATGGATCATAAAAAAAACAACAGTGAACTCCTAACTATAATTAAATGAGATTTTTGACTTTTGAAATTGTTACCTACTGATTTTATGACTGATGAGCAACTAATGGACCTAAATTGACATATATCAACAATAAACAACAACTGAAATGGTCATGGGCTTAGTGAGGGCTTCTAATCCAAACACCCCTTAAAACCTGAATTGAAATTTTATGAAGTAAATCTAGTGATCAGACCATTAAACTGAATGATTAGCTTATGCTGAGCTCATATGAACTTAGTTAAGCTAGAATAATCAGCAAGCTACAACTAAAATTGGT
Source organism: Artemisia argyi (assembly GCA_030686995.1). Classification (NCBI taxonomy): domain Eukaryota; kingdom Viridiplantae; phylum Streptophyta; class Magnoliopsida; order Asterales; family Asteraceae; genus Artemisia; species Artemisia argyi. Next base: position 40,732,280 of record CM060676.1, on the reverse strand, counting down.
AATAACACAATATACTAAAATTTGACTAAAATCAGAAAAATAAGCTAAAAGTGAGGAACCTTGAGCCTAGCTTAACTAGGTGCTCTTGAATCTGCAACAAGCTCTAGCTTGTCTTATGACAAGCTAGTACAGTCCCTCTTGCCATTCCAAAACTGGCAACTTCCATTTGCTTCCCAGGTCTAATGCAATGGTAATGTTCTGTGACTATATGATTCTGATCCTATCTTTTGTTTATCTGATTTTTTTTTTCTTTTATATAATAGGCACTTAAATAAGCTTATGGAAGAGTTTTAATTGTTAAATGAGCATTCATAAGTTAAAGAAAAACACTTGGAAAAATACTGAAAATTGAACAATGAAAATAAACTTTGGAATAGAACTGAAACTTTTATATTAAAATTGAGAAAAACATTACAAGATAAGAGCCAATTAACTAGGTTAAAACTACATGCCTCTAAGGGCTTACAACTAAACCTATTTATATTAGAAAGGAAAACTAAGCTCCTTCCCTCCTTTGTACTTGTTTTCTGAGAGAGACCAGTGCAAAAGCACTCTTTGTGCTTCCTTGAGTCATTCCCAACCATTGGATTGGCTTCTGCATCATCTTAACCCTTAAATCAGATTTGGCATTATATGGGTGATGTTGGATTGCCAACGTGGAGGGGGACAAGAGGTAATATATCAAATGGGGGGTTGACTTTGGAGATGGTGTAGGGTGGCTGGGCAGGTTGTGTTGGAGATTGGAGGGAAACAAGGATGTTGGAATTGCAGGGGTGTTTGTTTGGTTAGGGCGGCAAAAGGTGGGAGGAAGGAGGGGTTGACTTTGTGTTGACCCCGTTTCTATTAATAATATGAGGTGGGCTTGGTGATGTTGGGCTTTTGGTTTGTTGGATCAGGCCAAGGATGGGTTTGTTTTAGCTTTGGATTGGGTTGAAATAATACAAAGGGTCCGTTTGTATTCAAGGACCATTTTTGTAATTATGCTGAAAATGAGGGACCAATTGTAACACCCCAACCCGACATGGGTCTGGAGCGCTACATTATGGTGACATATCAAAAGCATACAACGCAAGCGGAAGACTTAAAACGAAAGGTTATAAAGGAAAAATATAAAAGAACTAAAGAAATACTAAAACTATAAAAGAAAAGAAAATACAAACTAAACAAAGTCTAGTCTAATCCAAGTCAAAAACTAGTCCAGATGTAATGGGCTTCTAGTCCATGGGGTAGTCCACTAAAGCTCCTATTCACTCTTCACCCAAACCCAGCTTCCAACCTAAAACCTGCCGCAGGAAAGGAAATGCGGCTGAGCTTAAAAAGCCTAGTGAACAGATATATAACAAAGCAAACGAATGAATGAAATGTATATAAGTATAAGAAGTAGGAAATCATAAGTTTTTGCTGAACGGAATATCATCTGTCAAATGCATAAGAGATCAATGAATAACTGAATGAATATCATAAGTCAAATGAAATGAAGCATCATAGATATATCAAGCATAAACAAATCATAAGAGAATCAAGAGCACGTATCAACAAAGGCGCGTCTAACGAGATACTCGAATAGACACAAGAAGCATAGGAAAGCCACGAGCCGACCTAACGAGATACTCGAATAGGTCTCAAAATCACATAATCACATATCCGTCAATTCATAAGTTGTACAAGGAGCTGCAGACTCCATTGTACCAGAAGTGAAAGGGGTACAAGGCACGTACAGCCAGTCACTGTCTTCTCAAAACAAAACAGAACCTAGGATGCATCCATACACTCCCTGATCAAACAAAATACACATGCCAGCTCATGACTGGACACATATATAACTAATTGGCCATAGTGCACATATATCAAACAAAAGGGAATGCCAGAGATCAATCACACCTCCCTAGAAAGTGTCATGCCAGTGGTGCCATCACTGACACGCCCATGGTACCTCCATGAGTAGAATAAAAACTCGGGCATAAGAACGAAACAAATCATATCAAACAAAGCATATCCATAACAAACGCATCATATCATAATCAAACGGAATCTCAACCAGGAGATAGTAATCAGGTAATCAACAAAATGGATAGCAACGAATCATATCAAAGGGATCATAGCAAAGGCTTATATCAATGAATCATATCATAGCAAACGAATCAAAGTCAAGGATTAAAAACTCATGAGATCAGAACCCTTACTGAAAAAGGATAGAATATCTGTACCTTAAACCGCCAACGAAATCATAACATAAGAATTAGGAAGTCACTCCTTCTTTAGCGAATCTACACGAATTAATGATCGGCTAATCATTAGTAACTCATTTTAAATCAGATTTACTCGTTTTAGTCGGCTTCCATCTTTAGTAACTTTCCATTTATAGCAGCTTTCCAAAATAGTAAGTTTCCACCTTAAGTAACTTAATCATTTTATGTTACTTTCTATTTTTAGCAAGTTTCCCGAATTAGAATATTTTCATATTTAGTAAGTTTCCCAAAACAGTAATTTAATACTTTAAGATTATCATTGGCGATTAAATAATATTTAAGGTTTAAAAATGACTAATATAATAGTTTAGGTTTTAAATGTCAATATTATAAGCTTGGGGTCTAAAATATAAATTATCAAAATTATATATCAAAAGTCAAATAAAATTATTTTAAAATGTATTTTAATAAATTAGTATTACGATAATAATTTTAGACCCGTCATCATAATTTTATATAATTTAATAACGTACCCACGATATTAATATTTATGCCGTGACGGCACGAGATCTCATTATTTAAATAAGCCGAAACAAACATCCCTTCGTTACATTAACTAAACAAACACACCTCGTTAATTATAAACCAAACACGCCCATCGTTATTGCTTTATACGGCTCAAAAATGGGTCGAGTCCCATGCTGATTTTTATAACCAAGAAAATATAGCATGCCCCCCTTTTGTTTCTTTTAATTCGAAATTAACAAAACAACATTAAACCTTGTTAGTTACAAGCAAGCACACCATTGTTGACCATTCAACCCAAAATAACGAGACCCCTCCCTTTGTTTCTCTTTTTGGATCCGAAAACAAAATAACACACACTAGGACATGCTAGATCATATATGTATTTCTTATTCATGTATATATGAACAAATCCGAATCCATGCACAAGTATATATATATTCAGTTATCATGTTTTTCATGTGGTGATATATGTGGTTTAGTTGTGATTTCATGTGGCCTTGCTAAACATCATATCATACGTATATATATATATATGTATTTAGATTTTAACATGTAACAATCATATATGAAAGAGTCAAGATCGTGTATGAATCAAGGGAAAATAATAAGAAGTGAAGAACATATACCCTTGTCGAATGAGAAAGAAACCGAACCACAAAAAGAAAGGAAGGAAACCGAGTACCACAACCTCACACGATCAACACCCAAGAACCTTGAAGCCTTATTGATTTGTGGTGGTTGTCGAATGGAACCAGGAACACAAGAAGAAAAAATGAGCCGCAACTTTTATCTTTGCCCTAGGGTTTTCTTGTTTTTGATGGAGCATATATTTGTGTGAGATACACAAAACATCCGGTGAACATGGGCTTGGAGGTTCACGATGGTTTCAAGAACAAAAGAAAGGGGATGGCAAACTTGGTCGTGGGTTTCAAAAGCCCAAGAAGCAAAATATGAAGTGTTGTTGAAATCTTGTACATATTCGGCTCAATAATAATTATTATGTAACATATATATATCGTAGTCGTTAGTTTTTAGTTCACGTATTTTTATATATTTCAAATCTTCAAACGTACCGTATAGTTTTTATTTTACAGGTTTTCGGATTATTCGTAAAAAGTTAAATCGGATTTTTGGGTCATTATACCAATTCTACCAATCTTCTAAACTATTCCAAGGGACCAATCTTGCCACATTTCATCCATATAAGTACTATAAAAGATATTTTCCACAATAACACCCCCAGGGACTAAAACTGCCAAATTTGAAACTTGAGGGGTCATTTTTGTAAATTTTCTCAAACTTTCACCCAAGGACCAGTTTTGATAACTTTTGACTTTTAAATGTCTTGGGTTGACTTTTCTTTCAAAACAACTGTTCAGGGACTAGTTTTGTCAATTTTTGAAAGTTGGGGAACTGAAACTGCCAATTGTGCAAACTTTGTTCGTTTTTCATTGTTTTTACTCATTTTGCATCTGAAACATATGAAACACAATCCCTGGGATATTTTCAGTATTTGGATACATTTCTGAGTGTTTTTGGATGTTTTGGCAGTTCAATTACGACAAAAATGATGAGTGTTTGAGCACTCATCATGTACACCCAAGAGCCTTGGTCAACACATCAGCAGTTTGTTCATTAGAACCAACCTTCACAGTCTCAATTAAACCTGATGCAACCTTTTCCCTTATAAGATGCACATCAATGTCAAAGTGCTTAGTCTTCTCATGCATAACTGGATTAGCAGCTATTTGCATGGCAGACTTATTATCACAACACAACTTCACAGGTAACTTACTTTCAGTAACCCCAAGATTTCTTAAGATCTTAAGTATCCATATAACTTCACAAGTAACAGAAGCCATTCACCTGTATTCAGCCTCAGCTGAAGACCTGGACAAAGTATTCTGCTTCTTACTCTTCCAAGAAACAATGTTACCATTAACAAAAACAAAATAACCTGAAACAGATCTCTTAGTGACTGGGCAGTTGGCCCAATCAGCATCAGAGAAAGCCACAACATCAAATTTGCCACTGTTCTTCTTAAAACTTATACCATTTCCTGGTGCAAGTTTAAGATACCTCAAAACCCTTAAACCAATATCAAAATGAGACTGCAAGGGAGCATGCATATACTGACTCAAGCAATGAACAACATAAGCAATGTCAGGCCTAGTTATTGTAAGATATAAGTTTCCCAACAAGTTTTTGATAACTTGTTATGTTTCTTAACAACTTATCATTATCAGATTGTTGATGATTTAAAACCAAATTTTCAGGTAAAGGAGTCATAACAGGCCTGCATGCTAATAGGCCATATGTAAAACCTCGCAAAAATTCGTATATTTAACTTCGGTTAATGAAATAAATAATCTTTGTCATTATTTTAATCACCATTTTTACGGAGAAATTTAAAAATTTCTTTGTATATTAAAATGGTCACGATTACGATATTGCAAAGTTCGTCAAACGACAAAACAAGTTCTCGACACAATTAACAAAATATTAATAATACACTAATACTAATTAATATTTCCTAATTCTAATTACCAAACCGGATGGGCCCTTAATCCTCCCTAAGCCCAACCAGCCCACTACTAAACCCATTTTTAACTCTAAAATTTTCTTTTTATTTTCTAACAATCGACTAAGCATGCTCCAAATCACCTCGTTTATTTCTAATTCGTACACACGACACCTCTATATTTTTGCACATTCTCATTAACCTCCTAGCCAACTATTAGTGTGTCAAATCTCACGTTCATACGTTGAGTTTTGATATGTTTTTACGAGGCAAATTGTTTAGCCATCAACTAAACCAAATCGATTTGTACTTAATCCAATTCTTATCCGTTTTAATTCCCGTTTTTTTCTAAATGATCCCAATAATATTTCTAAGTTGATTTCATGATCAAATATCATCCATGACCAGCTAAAATCGAGTAGTACAAGGTTTAAGCAAATCGTGTATGTATATATTTGGTTGTCGACATCTATTGTGAATCACCAAACACATTCCATATTTCATGCACTCACATCCCATATAATAACTATAAAATTTGTCCTAGGAAGCTAAGAGATACTGACATCGAATAGTCATATGGTTTCCTTGAAATTTATCACATATACGTGTGATATATTGGCACCATATATACGATTCATGCATGCACTTGCTTCATTTCATTCTCAAACTCTTTTACCTATACGTTTCTTCCTAAACATCACCTCTACAACTCAGAAGTCGAATGATATATTAGTTGGGACTCAAGAAAAGGAAATCGGGTTTGATTAATAAGTATAACGTTTGGGTTATGCTTTGAAACGTGAAATCCTTGTGTTCCATTCTATCACACTCGACCTCTTTATCACCTCTACGGTGTTTGTAAGTTGTTTACATCCTTTCTCAATTCATGTTACACGTTAAATTTATGTCATGCACTATATTTATTTAGTTTCGAACGTATATCATTTCATATATATATTACACGTACATATTATTACGTAGTACACAAAACGTGACTAGCCTCTATTTTGGAAGGCCTAGGAGTCACGTAGCACACACACTTCACGTTTATTCTCACGTTACGAGCATTTCATGCACTCATTTTAAACCATACTCCATCGTATGAAAACTTGTCAAAACACTTAGAAAATAATTCAAGTTTTTCAAAATATATACCGGTTTCAAACATGCCACAAAACCTACGTATAACTCAAAATTTTATTTAACAAGCGTACAATATTATTTCACGACTCCATAGACCACCTAGAAAACTATTAGTTTCATAAACACGACTTATAAAAATAATCACGTTTTGACACTCTAAACGAGCCAAATTAAATCGACAAACACAAGTTTTTCAAACTAAAACTTTATATAAAAACCTTATTTTGTCGAGTGGGCTAAACCAAGGCCCAATAAGATTTTAAGATCTAACAGCCCACTGGGCCCATAAAATATATTTTTGAAATCACAAAAGAAGCCCAAGTTCAAGCCCAAAATAATTTTCATGCCCTCGCCTCTAAAATTTTAAATGGGCTTTTGTTCTATTTCGTTAAGGCCCATAAGCAATAAAAATTAAGCTTTTCATAAAATAAGCTGTTGAAATAAGCTTGGAATAAATAAAATAAGCTACAAAAATTTTTATAATCATTTTTGCAAATTTGGACTAAAAATGTAACGCGACGACACCTATAGGGACTAAAAGTGAAAATATTGGAAAGAAATGACTAAAACTGTAGAAACAGAAAGTTAGGATAAAAATTGATAATATATGATGTTACAAGCTTAGATTGTAATATTGGACAAGTAGTGGACAATAAATATAAAATAGATACGAAAAAGGACTAACTGTGTGACGCTAACGCCGTTAGTATAAAAAGTATAAAAATTGGAAAAGGACAAGGACTACACATAATCTATTTGACATTCTCATTTTATTTTCTATTTTATGGCAACCATCACGTCATATGCATTTTATTACGTTTTATATATATATATATATATATATATATATATATATATATATATATATATATATATATATATATATATATATATGTTATTTATTTTTACGTTAATAATATATATAATGATATCTAAAAAGTTAATATTATTACTTACGATTAAAAAGGTAAAATTACGATGGATATTTTAAATAAAGTATTTTATCATATCATGCATGGCATAATAATTTCACTGCACATCATCTATTCGTCATAACAAATAATAATTATTCGTTATTCGTTCGTATTTACCAAATAGTATTTGGTTATATTCTCTGATAAATTTATTTATCAGGTTTCGTATCAAAGACGTTTCCATAATCGTTCCCATAAATCTTGTTCTACTTTACTTTCCATCATTTCCAAATCAATCCAGGTGAGTCATAGCCCCATTTCCAATAATTATTTTTAAATCATTGGGGGAGATACATGCTTACATATACTTTGATAATTTGATAAGTATATGAAATAAAATACATGATTCAGATCAATTTCCTAATTGATATTAAAATAATATAAATTGTGATTTAAAATGTGATATATACAATACATGACAAAATACTTAATTGAAATACTGATACTCGTATGATATTGTTTTCCATTCAATTATTGTGATATGTGATATAAATAATTTATTGATGAATTACTTGACTGAAATACGGATACTCATATGATAATGTTTTCCATTCAATTATTGTGGTGTGTGATATATATATATATATATATATATATATATATATATATATATATATATATATATATATATATATATATATATATATATATATATATATATATATATATATATATATATATATATATATATTTTGCTGATGAATTACTTGACTGAAATATTGATACTCATATGAAAATGTTTTCAATTCGATTATTGTGGTATGTGATATACATGTGTTACTGGCGAAATATTTAAACTGAATTTCTAATACTCAAACGATACTGTTTTCAAATTGATTACTGTGATACGATACTTGATTACATGATGTTATGCTAAATGATCTCATTATTCCTTGATATTGCCTAAGTTAGCTTATCGCCATATAGTCCCTCAATCATGAGACATTAACCACATGTAAAGTGGGTGCGAATATAGTGAACAGCTTCGAAACCTGTTAAGGATTGACCCCCTGTCCCACTAATACTTGACGGAATGCCAATTGCAATTGGTTAGTCGTATTAGTCGTGATACACTATATTCGTAGACAAATAGGAATTGGCAAATCACCTATTAATAGAGGGCAAAATCTGTCATTGATTTGATAGAACACCCCCTTCTGGTCAAGCTTTGTGTGTCATGAGGCTTGGTGCAATATCTATAAAGGAAAAATGTATGTTTTCAACATATATTTAGATACAGCTGTAAAGGTTTGACCATACGTGAATTGTATATCTGATTGATTTAGTATCATGAGTTTCCATTTCATGTTAGGGTTATTGATTCTTTATTTGAATGTGATTGAATACTTATATGATTTATTTGTGAATATACTCGATACTTGTTTCATTACTGTTTGTATTTTATCAATACTAAATATTCCTGAAATCTAACAAAATAAAGGGTTTTTCCTAAAACTCTATGAACTCACCAACCTTTGTGTTGACACTTTTAAGCATGTGTATCTCAGGTAATTTAACGGAGCAGGACAAGACACGGAGTGGGCATTTATTACTCTGATAAATTAAAATGGTGTAAAAATCAAATTTGTCATTTTTATAAGCCTTGATATCTTTTCATAAGATTTTAAATCGAATGGTTCATCTTTTATCAAAATTATTATTTGAATGACAAATAACTTTCAAAACGTTTCTTTTAAACCGTTTTATGTGATTAAAATTTCGATCCTCACCGTAACACCCAAATTACTTTTCCGCTGCGACAAACTTAAATTTGGGGGTGTTACACCATACTCATGAAGCAACTCCAAACAATATTTTCTTTGATTCAAACACATTCCATTATTAGTTTTTAAAACCTCAATACCCAAAAATTATTTTAATTCACCAAGATCTTTAATCTTGAACTTGTTATTTAGAAAACTTTTGAAATTCTCAATTTCACTTTCACAATTACCACAGATGACTATGTCATCAACATAAACCAGAAGAAACAACACAACACTTCCTTTCTTCTTAATAAACAAAGAATGATCATTTTGAGATTATTCAAAACCAGCCTCAAACAAGGCTTCAGACAGCTTATGATTCCACTGTCTAGGAGCTTGTTTCAAGCCATACAAAGACTTCTTAAGTTTGCAAACCTTAGTACTACCCTCTTTATGATATCCTGGGGGAGGAAGCATATAAACATCCTCACTCAAATCACCATAAAGAAAAGCATTGTTCACATCAAGTTGAAACAATTTCCAATCATTTTGAACAACAAGACTAATAAGACATCTAACAGTACTCATTTTCACCACAGGACTAAAAGTTTCATCATAATCAAGACCCTCCTTCTAAGTACAACCCTTAGCCACAAGTCTAGCTTTATATCTATCAATCTCACCACTAGCTTTATATTTAATCTTAAAAACCCACTTAGAACCAATAGGAGTTCTTCCATAAGGAAGATTAACTTCAACCCAAGTATCATTCTCATATAAAGCATGTATTTCATCATTCATGGCATTTCTCCATTTAACATCTTTAGAAGCCTCATCATAAGATGAAGGTTCACAAGACTTATTCAAATTAGAAACAAAACAACAATTTTCAGGACTGAGCACAGAGTGATTAGCATATTTACCAACACCATATCTAACCTTATTATCAAGAATAAAATCATTCAATTTAGCAAGAAGCTTAGAAGGCCTAGAAGACCTTCTAGAGGTGCCTTCTTCTGTTTGATTTTGTAAAACATTTGGAAACCTAGACTCATCTGTATTGGAAGAAATGTTTCCCTCATAATTTATATTATCATCTAAAGGAGTTGCACTCCTACTCAACTCAGGTTGCTGTGAAATAGCAGGATTATGTATCTGCTCAGGAGTTGCAACCTGTTCTAAGTTCACAACCTTACCAGGTTGAGATGGACTACCATTTCTACCAACAGGTGCACCTTCCATTTCAAAACTAACATTCTCATCATTGGGAATGGGACTAGGAGTTTTGGTTTTTGACTCAGAATCAAAACAATCAAACAAGTTTAAATGTGTTACTCCAGAAATAGATTTAGAAACATTGTTTTGACTCATTCTTAAAGGAAAAATGGTTTCATAAAACTTCACATCCCTGGAATATAAAACTGCTCTATTTTCCAAACTTAAAAGTTTATAAGCTTTTTTACCACTAACATTACCAATGAGAATGCATTTTTCAGATTTTTCAGAAAACTTATCAGAATCTTTAAAAAGAGCAGCATAACAAAGACATCCGAAACTCCTAAGATGAGACAAATTGGGTTCCCTACCATACACCAAAGAGAAAGGAGATTTTCCATTCAAAACAGAGGAAGGCAACCTGTTAATCAAGTAAGTAGCAGTTAACATACACTCAAACCAAAACGCAAGAGAAATCCCCCCTGAAACATAAGACTTCTGGCTACATGAAGCAGATGTATGCGTTTCCTTTCAGCAATACCATTCTGTTGTGGTGTATATGTACAACTAGTTTGATGAATAATACCTTTGGTGTTAAAAAACTCACTCATTTTATTGTTAACAAACTCAGTACCATTATCAGACCTGACAATTTTAACCTTTTTATCAAACTGTATAAAAACCATATTGTAAAAAGATACAAACATGTCAAAAACCCCATCTTTCCTTTTCAAAATATACACCTAAATAGACCTAGTAAAGTCATCCACAATAGTCAAGAAATATCTATAACCTTCTCTGCTAACTACCTTGTAAGGTCCCCATACATCTAAATGAATGAGATCCCCAAAAAAATTTGACTTATGTTCACTTATAGGAAAAGGATCCCTTGTTTGCTTTGCCTTATGACAAACCTCACAAGGTCCATTATGATCAACATTATTCAAATTTAAAGTTCCTTTAAGCTGTTTTAAAACTTGGTTAGCAGGATGGCCAAGTCTGTTATGCCAAACTTCCTTAGAAACAAAACAACACAAAAACTCACTTCTAACCACATTAGCAGTCACATTGGAAGATTTATCAAACAAATACAATCCACCATATTCACTACCAGTCCTCAGCACACTCTGCTGAGTCAAATCCTGAATATAACATTTAGTTTCATCAAAACCAACTCTCATTTTGCCATCTTTAATCATCTTATTAACAGACATCAAACTGACACAATACTCAGGCACAACCAAGACATCAAACAACACAACATTACTATTAAATCTTAACTTTCCAACATGTGTAATTTTAGCTAAAGTCCCATTAGGATGACCAACAGTGAGCTTTAAATCAGATATATCAACCAAATTAAACATGTTTAAAGCAGAATTAGTTAAATGTTGATTAGCCCCAGAGTCAATTATCCAACCAAGATGATAACTGACTCCATTAAACCTCAGATTAGCATTGAAAAAATGATAAAAAAATGTTGATTAAAAAACACACTTCCATTAAAAAAAAAAGGGAACCATGTCCAATACCTGCCATATTAGTCTAAACAGAAGGACCAGGTTACTCATTCAAAAGACTCATTAACTTCATAACCTGTTCATTACTAAAAGACAGATTTCCCACAGTAGTTTTACCATTATTATTCACCACTAAGGTGACTTTGGAATCATTGGTTTTGTTAAAATTATTAGCAGGTTTAAGATTAGGGTTCCTTTTAAAACCAGGTGGATAGCCAATGATTTCAAAACATCTCTCCACAGTATGACCTTTCAAACCACAATTAGAACACAACAAACTATCATAGTTTCCTCTGTTATTAGACCCATAATTATTAGTATTCCTTTTCCAGTTACCATTTTTATTATCAAATGTCTTAGAAACAAAAGCAGACACCTGAGCCTTCTCAGATTTCACAATTGTGGTTGGAATCCCTCTATGGGATTCTTCCCTTGACACAATGACAAAAGCATCTTTGACCTCAGGAAGAATTTCCCTGGTCAAAAGAGTACTTCTTATGGGTTGATAAATGTCATCAAGACCCATAAGGAACTGCATCAATTTTAACAACTTATCATGATCAACAAGTTCTTGTCTAGCCTCATAAGTATAATCAGGCAACTTAGTAAGAATATCAAACTCTCTCCACAAAGAATTCAACTTATGATAATACTCAGACACAGGTAAACCACCTTGTTTAAAACAATTAATCTTTTGAAGAAAATTGAAAACCACAAAACCATCAATTCTATCATAAGTATCTTTTAAATCTTTCCACACAACAAAGACATTATCAGAAAACACATGACCAAGATACACATCCTGAGTTAAAGAACTCATAATCCAATTTAATACCACTGCATTACATCTGTCCCACTGGGCTTCCAGTAAAGGACTAGCAGCATAAGCAGACCTAAGACAAGAACGATCAAGAAAACCCATCTTATTTTTAATTTGCATAGCAAGTTTGATAGCACTAGCCCACACCCTATAATTCTCAACTCCAGCCAACTTGATACTCACAACAGAAGCAGAATTAGAGTCATTAGGATGCAAATGAAAAGGATTACTCTGATCAAGACTACTAATCATAATAGCCATATTGACAGTTAAAGAAACAAACAAACAGAATAACAGATAAACAAACAATCAAGAAACCAAACAACCGATAAACCCAAAGAATCAAACTAACAGCAAAGAAACAAATAGTCAACAACCACCAACTAATCAACCAAACAATCAAACTGATAAAAATACAAACCATAAAAATAAAACTAAACCCACTCACACCCAGGACTAACTTAGCCCAAGCCAGCAAGCTGTGATTGACCAGAGCAGGTATTCAAACCACTCACGGTGGCAGATCAAGATGTTAGTCAACCCGTTTGCGCCCACTCAACTTAGAACTAGTTAATCCTAAAGGAAGGAACAATATACTTACAGTTCTTAAAAGATGAAACCAGCAGCGGAAAGAAATCAAACAATAGCCCAGAAACCACAAGATTCCTAGAATACAAGAAACCCCCAATCTGAAAAATTAGGGTTTCTTTCAATTGATCTAAGAAATCAATAATCAACCTCAAGAAACCACTCAAACCACCACCAAACGAACCAAGAACGTCAATAACAGAAAAACCCCCAAAAATTAGGGTTTCAAGAAAAAACCCTAATTCTTCAATCGAGGTCACAACACCTCAATTAAGCCAAGAATCACCAAGAATCGATCAATCACAACCTATTGCTCTGATACCATGTTAAAATGGTATCAAAACAGAAGCTATAATCACCCAACCAACCACCCCTTGATGATTCACTTTTATTATAACAATAAACACTGAATGATTGTCCCCAACACGGATGCAATCAATTATAATACAAAGAAACTAGTTATAGTCCCTCTACAAGGTGCAATAACAATACAAATACTTACACACTAAATCAAGACTATAAACCAAACTATCTAAAGATCAAGAAGATCTTGATACAAACCAACTGATACAAACACTACCCAGAAACCCAAAAGAACCCAAATGAAGATCTCCAGAAAACTTATGTGTGTAAACATGAAGCAATAATGAGAGAGAATGGCAAACCCTAGCTCGGCCTTAGCTTATATAGTAGTATGCTACACATAGAACCCTGTACAACATAAAACTTACACAAGTAGACCAAAGTTAGTGTTAGACAAAATATAACAAAAGAAACTTACCAAATAAACCCTGAAGTATCATAAGTTTGACAAAGTGGTGTAAAACTGTAAATACTTTCAACAGTCGGATAAATGGACGGTAAGAATTTGACATTTTTTTTACGACATTTGGTGGGAAAATGCTTTTTTGTAAAATATTTAAACCTAAAGTACTCTTGTTGACAACTTGTCACTGATTATTCTTCATATCTAAATGTATACATGTATTTTACAATTGTATTAGTCTCCAAAATCATTATAACATATTAACTTTATATGGGGGCCGTTATCCCCACCCTCCCCAAAAATGTTAGCCACACCCTCCCTTTTTTTTTTTTTTTTTTTTTTTTTTTTTTTTTTTAATTTTGTTTATATCAAAAAGCTATAAACCTGAAAGTGCGGAACAGAAAATATAAAGTTTAATATGTCAAACGCTTAAAACTGTCAGAAATACAGAACAAAAACTTATAAAAAACTGTGCTGTACTGAAATAAATTGAGGGACAAAGGAAAAAAACAAGGGGACAAGAGTAGGCCAGAGAGTGTGGTTAAGACAACCCCTTTATATATTGAAAATTACTTGTGAATGTATCAGCACTTGCGTGATGGAAGCAATGACATATATATACTGTATGTGTTATTTCCAGGTCTTTAGTCTAATCTCTTTTTCTCTAGAAAATGTATTGCTCTTGCTATTTCAAGTTTCGTTGGCTTTTCTAAATTACTCGCCTCATCAACTACAGTTGAACACCTGAACCTTTATAATATAGTGTATGATTTTAATGATAAACATTCGAACTTAACGTTAACCTTAACATATGACGTGAACGCATTGTGCTGTAATTGTAATTAAGTGTCACAATATATCATATTTTTCCCACATAAAACTATTCATGGAATCATGGTGAGTGTGTTATCCTCTGACCTCTGCTTTTGTTGAAATTTATTATTTGGGTATGACGATTTATATGTCATTCAGTTTTTCCGTCCATATTAGGACAGCTGAAAGTCTTTGATGTGTTGCTTAGATACTGATCCACCATATCATATATATAGTTGTCCCATTATGGCACCTCAAGGAACTAGTATTTCATGCTTGTTGGCTTGCATTCTATCCGACACATCTAGTGCCGAGTACAGATCTATCAAAGAGATCAGGTAAATTGGTACCAGTAAACGATGTTTTTTGCCTGATTTCACACACGCGATTACTTTTGTGCATTATTTAATCCCCGTTCCAACTCGGGATTATCCAAAATGGTAGTCACCCTGGGATTAGTTAGCTAGCAATGTCGAGTCGAAACCCATGTAATAATAATAATAATAATAATAAATAAATAAATAAATAAATAAATAAAATTGATGGGGTTGCGGGTGAGTTGCACCTGTCAAATGATTTTTTGCTTTTCATTCTTAAAATTGACACGATATAAAGAGCACCAAGGAAAAGTCTAAAAATGTCACTATTAAAATTAACCTAACACCAAAATCATGCTATAGTTGTTCAACAAATAATTTCACCTTTTTTGCATTTTTTTTTTGTGGGAGTTGGGCTGCATTTATCTACTTCATGCTCCCTTTTCACTTTTGCTACATGGGATGTCTTACATGAATGGGGACTTTTAAAAGTTTATATAAATCTTGGAACCTTTGCTTAAAACTTGTACGCATGTACTCATCTTGTTGAATTTGATAAACATTTTAAAATGTTGTATAAACATTTTATAAGAAGATTCTAATTGTATACAAACAATCAGAAGTACCTTTCATACAGAGAAAAAGTGCAGCAAACAATTTTGTTTGGTATTCTGTTCGCCATTGTGCACAATTTTGTTTGTTGTATGACTTGTTATCACACTGGCTCATCCAGGTTGAAATATATTATAACAGTGCTAAAGTAATATGATTATATGGATTTAAGTTTATGGTTACATGGTTAAGCTGATTTGGTACCATGACCATACAAATGAATTCATATGCGGAGGGGCAGTATAAGTTAATCATTTATAACCATAAAAGGAATTGTGCTAGTTGTCAATGACTAGGAAAAGATAATTTGACCCCATCTCATTCTACTTAGAGTCGAATTGGTAGAAGGTTTGCGATCATGTGGTTTTTTGATATCGTTACTTTAGGTGAAGTAATTGGCATCAAGATCGTGTGGCCGGTTTATGTTTGGAGCCATATGACACGGTTACCGTGTCATCACTGATGGACTAATCCTAGCAACCTCCGTGTTCCTGTATTCCTTGTTGGTCGATCTCAAGAAGTAAAGAGCAAGGGAGATCATGCAGTTTTGAAGACTTGGAGTTTGCTTGCATTGCAAATAAGTAATCTAAACACTTAGTGGTTGTGTTCGTTTGATTTAATATTTATCATAGATCACACAAATGATCTTTTAAATACAGATTTTTGTCTTAAACTATTAATTTAATTATAAAAATCTAGACTCATATCTTTCGACCTATGCTTATGAAAATACTTACTACGTACAAGTTAATCATTCTTTAATCTGAAAAGGAATTCTGCTAGTTGTCCACTATATATGACTAGGAAAAGACAATTTGACTAGAAATTAGCATCAAGACCGAATCTTTGCTCTAATCTATGAGTTGTGATTACGCACACTTGGACCATGTTGAAAGAGTGATCATCACATGATGCAAGACTGAAACCAACACAATCTATTATACAGTATAGTTTATGTTGAAAGGATCAACTTTGTAGTTCACATGTCCGACCATGGTTCTCTCTATGATACAAAAAGAAACTTAATTGTTTTATAAAAATATATTCAACACAACAAACATATAGCATAAACTACTTGTAAACTACAATTACTACCTGGATTGACTGATGGTACAATGCAAACACAAAATCAACTAGTATGTCCAAGAATCTGTTTCAATACCAATGATAGAAAATAAAAAAAAAATAAAAAATAAAAAGTAAAAATAAAAAAATAAAAAAATAACTAAACTCCATCAACCTTCTTTTTCTTTTCTTTTTCTGATTTTTTTCTTGATTGCAAATGGGTCAAAAACCTAACCCAGCCATGCTTATGCTGAATGAAGCTCGGCGTGGTGGCTCTAGCTTGTTTTTCCAATAACAAGCATCTTGTTTCTGCTTAGCCTCTGCGATTCTCATTGGCTCGGACTTGCATCTAGTCAGCACCAATGGCTCGTACCCCATTGTGTTCACTAGCTTCTCCTCCAACACTGTGGCCATTAACGGCCGAGTAGGAAATGAACATGAGGATCGACCCGGTTGGTGCAACAGTGGCTGGTCCTGAACCGCACCAATTGTCATCACATTATTGTCACACTCTTGAGCAGTAACAGTAGGGCTAGAACATTTGACCATTGACTCATCTTGACCATTAATCAACTCGACTGGTGGCAATTGTGGTTGTGGCGGCTTCTTTCTACTCGAATGACGCCGGATGAAGTCACTACTGCAGACCCATGTCTCCTTTGACACTTCCATTGATAACTTAGGCTCATACATCATCAACAACAAACATTCTGGCAATTCTTTGATACTTTTATCTCTCTCATCATTTTCTCTCACCACCACATCATTTTCTACTTTCTCTGATTCTATAACAATTCTTTCATTGGTTTCATTCTCTGTCACCATATCATCATTTTCTTCTTCTAAAGGTTTGTCTTTTTCTGTGTTTGACTCCCCTGCTTCAAATTCTTGAACATCCTGAATTGTAAATAATAATTCCAAAGCATGTCCCATATCCAATTGTGCATCTTCTTCTTCTTCATCATCATCATCTTTAAATCCTTCATCTTGATTTTCAATTTCATCAAATAAACACCAAAGAAACATACTTTCATCCTCTTCATTGACTTTTTCTATGTTTGACTCTATTGTTTCATTCTCTTGATCATTTTCATCTTGCACATAAATCGCCTCCATTTCGACATTTTGTTCGATTTTTTCTTTTTGAACACTTTCTTCCACCTCAATTTCCATATTCAATTCCACTACTTCTTGATCAACTTCAAACTTTTCCAAATCACAATGTTCTTGATCAATTATTTCATCCACAAATTCTTCAACTTCTTCTTCTTCTTCATTAATTTCGACATTCGGCTCCCAAAACCGATTAGTTAAAGCCTCCATCATCATAGGATCAGATCTACACCTCATTAACAACAATGCATTTTTAGGTGGCACACAAATACTCACTCTACCTTCATCTATATTCACAAAATCTAAATCATCAAACACATGTCTTCTTAAACTCATAACATCATCATCTATACTTCCCATAATACTATCATTCCCATTATCTATATCATCATCAAACACATGCCTCCTTGATTTCACAGCATTCTCATCATGATCATTAAAAGCCGCTAACCACCTTGCAAAAATATCACTAC